>VZTF01001678.1:185540-232474 GCA_013397755.1 Cnemophilus loriae
TTCCCCTCCATCTTACAGATTTTGGAGCAGTCAGGGCTTCCCCTCGCAGTAAAGAAATTAAAATTTGCGTTGCGCTGATGGATAAAATATTTAAGCTCAAGATGCCAGTTCTCCCCTCACTCGATGTTACCTGTCCACCATCACCAGGCTCCCTGCAGAAATCCAGGGTGCAGTGGCTGTGAGTGGAACCTGCTTGGTGCAGAGTGGGAATTTCACCAAACCAAATCCCATACACAGAAATAAAGCCTGGTCTATCCTATTTAAAAAAAAAAAAAGTTATGCACATACAGGATTAGTAAGAGCAGATGCAACTTGAAAACCAAGACCTAAATTGATTTATAGCCATGGTTACTCAAAATGCTCAGAGTTTAATCTATTCATAGAAATGCTCTAAAAATCCCACAGGATTCCAATGGAATAAAAAGGAGCAGTGCTCTTAGGCAGGCATTATTTATACACCTTGCTCCTAAAGCAACAGCTTTCCCGTGCAGTTGGAAGAGTTGTGGGTGGCAGCACACAATGGTGAAAAGATAACAAATATTGAACGGCTTTCTTAAATTAGCATTTTCCTTACATTTTACCTGTTTTGTTTTACCTCACAGGCCCAAGTGTAACCTTGTGGTTAACACTGTATGAGCTCGATGACAGATCCTACCCAAAATGCGCTCAGCATGAAGAATTTTCCCATTGAAAATACTCTAAACAGAGCCGGTGATTTGAGGAAATTACATTTTTTAATCCTTTCAGCGAACTCATGAGACACTTCGCTATTTCACAGCCATGGAACCAAGGGAGAAGGACACTGAGGATTTCTGGAGCCCAAGAGTTTCTGTGGGGGACATCAGCACCTGCAGAGCCAAAGGCTACCACTGGCATCAATTTTGGGAGCATTTACTGTAAGAGCAGGAATTTGGTTCACTGCATGTGATGGGATAAATAACTTTCCCTAAGAGCAGCTAAGAAAAATCCTTTAAATAGATGTGTATAAAACCCACTAGCATGGAAAAGCACTTAACCAATATAAGACAATGTATAACAATATATTAGTAGTAATAATAACAATAATAGTTGTAGTGCTAGTATATAATAGCATATAAAAATATAAGAAATATATAGAGCTGTTAAAGAGTGCCCAAAAGAGGCTACGAAGATGTTGAAGGGTCTGTGCAGGGGCAGAAGTTGGACTGGATGATCCTTACGGGTCCCTTCCGCCTCAGGATATTCTGTGATTCTGTGACTCATCCTCCTTAGGCTGCTGTTTATAAGTTCTACAGCTTTTGGTTCGCCCTGAACCTTGAGCAACTGAAAAGGAAGTTGTTAATGAAAAGCACAAGGAAGTCTGGTAGGAGACTGAGTGTAACACATCCAGGTCACTTAGCGTGGGGTTTTTAGAGGATGTCACTTCAATGCTTTTCCAGCCTGGAATGTTCACAGCTCCCAGCACTTAGTGACTATTTCTGTGGCTGAAGGTTAAGAACCACTAAAGCACCTGCAGCAGCGTGAAGGGGCTGTGGGGTCCTGCTGGCAAAGATGAAGCCCTTGATAGTCAAGAACGTCAGAAAATACAGAAACAAGTTCCACAGGCAGAGATGGTTTCTAAGACATGACGTGAACACACTAAAAGTGCGTTTTAGGG
Source organism: Cnemophilus loriae (assembly GCA_013397755.1). Taxonomy (NCBI): domain Eukaryota; kingdom Metazoa; phylum Chordata; class Aves; order Passeriformes; family Corvidae; genus Cnemophilus; species Cnemophilus loriae. The sequence continues at coordinate 187,177 of VZTF01001678.1, forward strand.
TGACATTACGTGCTCAGAAAGCAGGGTATGAATAGGCTGGTGTTCACATCCTCAGTAATGACTCAAGAGCAGTTGCAGTTTGACTCGTTTTCCCCTTCAATGTATCCTTTGTTTTGTTAAGCTCTGTTTGGCTTTCATCGTGCCCTTCCTTTCTTCTTTGCAGACCATCTTTATAAAAAAAAGATTAAAAGTAAATATAGAAGTGATCATTTAAAATAGCTCAGCAATGACCGCCAGAGAAGCTGCAGGGTGGTTTCCAGTGGCGGCCAGCTTCTCCAGGGACCACCAGCATGGACACTGCTCCTCCTGCAGTGAACTCTCCAAATTCCCAGTGTAATGGGGTTCTACTGCAGTTAGGGCACATAATTCCATTTACTTCTCCCTGCATATGCTCTTCTTTGATAGCCCACCATTCCCAATATTTATCATTTTATGGCTTGGTTTTATCAATTTCTCACCCTTTTTTTTGCTCTTCCCCACCATTTATAGCTGATATTTTGGATGTCAGTGTGACAAAGAACAGCCAACAGTGGATGTGGTGGTGTAGCTGGAGAAAAATTCAGGATTCAGTCACCTGCTCCGTGATCGAGAAAGAAAGGAAACAATTCCTAATGGAGAATCATGTTCCCTTTTGCCTCTCCTGTGCATGATCCAGGTTAGAGCTGCTCCTTTGCAGGACTGCTGTTTCCATCCAGATGTGTGACTACGTGTGCAGGCTGCATTTGCATGTGGAGATGTGTGAGGCTGATAATAGCAGCACTCAGCAGGAAGTGCCGTGTGATGTAACATTTCCTTGATCTAACCTGCTCTTCGTCTTGTGCTCCCTTCCCTGAGCTACCCAGGGTGATCCTCAACAGCATCCAGTGAGACAAAACACGCCTGGATACACAGGGACAGTAGCACAGGGGTTTACTTTAAGCAAAATCAGCTGCTGGAGAAGCTCAGAGGGCTGAGCTTTTCCACACAGGTGTTTTCTCTTCCCTGAAGACTTCAGTTCTTCAGTCCCATTATCCCGACCCCTCCTCTCGGAGGGTAAAGCTTTGTGGACAGCGCTGTGAGCACAGGGATCTCCAAACACTTGGAGAGATATTAGGAGAACAAATCAGGTGCTGTGACAGACGGGCAGCACTTCCCAGAGAGTTACGATGTAGCTCATCAGCAAAGCTGCCCTCGGTTCTGACTGATTACACACCTCTGGCCAGACCAGAATTGGTACCATAGCAAAACCAAACCCCAAATTCCAAACCAACCACTTGGGACAACTGCTGCCACCTCTGCCTTTCTCCCCCACCCTAATCTTCCCATTGCCTCCAGCCCCCCAAATTCACAGATCAGCTCTGAGCAGAGACCAGCTCCCATCAGATGCAGTTTTTGATCTGCACTTGCAGTTTTATTGCCATTCCTTCCCAGTTCTCAGCCCTGCAGCTCGGTGCAGCCAAGGCAGGGATGATGGATGTCCCTGCTGGGCCATGCATCCAGCTGCTTCTCCTGCATCCAACAGGAGATGAAGGGAAATGCTGATATCCATGGAGCTCTGGAGGGAGGCACGGAAGTGCCAGAGCTTGTGCACCCATAATCAACACTTGAATAATCCTTGCTCTCAATTTCCACAGGCTTTGGACATGACAAGGGCATTTCCTTCCTCCCCCAGCAAAGCTCCAGGATCCGAGTGACGAAGCCGTGGCTCTGCAGCGATTGTTGGGACAGAGCTGCAAACTGGGAGACACCAACCCTGCCCAGCAAAGCACCAGGAAATCATCAACCAGGCACTTTATGCCTTTAGATTTCACATTTTTAGGAAAGGGAGGGGGAAACCCAGCCTGGCTCCTGCTAAGCAGCAGCAGCACACAAAGCAATCGTTATGCCAAGATTTAGCTGTTAAATCCCTCAAGATCTGCTGCTCACAGAGCATAAACAACCTTTGCCTCCCAGCCTGGCCGAGCGGTACCTCCAGGTTTCCCAGCACAGCCACACAGACCCTCCCATACCCATCCTCTCCCCGGCCCTTCGCTGAGGCTGCCGTGCCAACAAGAAAGCCAGTTGCCATGGCATTTTTTCCCCCTACAGACAGATGTCCATTAAAAACCAAGTCAGCCTCAGGTTTGCTTCACAGAGCAGCTTTCAGTTATTATTACCAGCCCGCAAGGAATTTCCACTGTAGCTCTTCACCTCAGATGTTTCAATGCACTTCAGTATTAATCCCTGGGGATTAGAAGGAAACTACTACAGAGCAGGCACAGGTACGTTCGAAGGACAAATTTAGCATTATGATTATGGTTTATGTTTTTGGCAGATGACAACCACGTGACTGTGTTTGGAAAGGGTTGAATTTGTTACCTCTGGTGCTCTTTGCCCTGTTCACTGTGCTAAAATCATCAGGCAAATTGGAAGTGAGGCGTGAAACTTCTCCCCTCCTCCAGCACGTCACACCTGGGGCTCAGATCTGGGATTTTGGCTTCAGGAGAAACCTGCCTGTCCTGGACAGGGGCATCATCTAAGGCTCCATCCATGGAGAAGGGAAAGCCCAAGCAGCTTCTGTAAGCAGGCCCAAGCATTTCTAGCAACCACATGGCTCAAGAAGCGATGTCTTCATCCTTGGTCACAAGGCCACGTTTTTATTTAAGATTGGGAAAAGGGATGAATGGATTCCATAATCCCCCCCAGCCCATCCTGGGGGCCAAGGGCCTGTTGGAAGTGTCCCTTGGGAAAAACAGAGGAGCTTCCTACTGCAGTGCTGGCAGCGCATCCCCAGCATCTCTGCAGTGATGGGTTTGGAGGGAACAGTCAGGTATTTTCATTTGGACTCCAACAGTGCTAAATGTGTGAGAATTAGACACTGAAATTTAAATGTACAGTAGAATTAGTTTTTCTTACTTAGCACTGCAGTACTTAAAATCCTTGGTGATGTCCAGGGAGGGATCTCCCCTCTCACATCTGGCTTTGAACCTGTCACGCCTTCCACAGCATTCCTTGTTTGAGCTGTAGGACTTGGGAAACATCAACCTTCTGAGATTTTGGAGCCACCATTGCAGCTCAGAGCCCTGCATTCAGGCTGGCTCACAGAGAGCTTTCCACTGGAGCCTGGATCTCTGAGGGAGCCAAGTGCCACAATTCCAGCTGCAGGAAAGACAGCTCCTCATGGCTCTGGGAAGCAGCGGGGTCTGAGCACACCCCGGCTGCGGCGTCCCGAGGGAGCGCTCCCTTCCAGGCTCTCCGTCACTTCCCAAGGCAAGACATTTGGATTTCTCCTCCCAGTTACAGCAAGCACAGCTGCAAATATGATCAAAAATATCTAATCCTCTTAACTGCTTCTGCAGTTCGACTCGATCGCTGCAGAGGAAAATGCTGTGATTGCAGAGTGCTGCCCACATTCCCACAGAAGCCTCGGCTTTTATACCATTGATCATTCCTCCACATTGATTTTTTGGAAGGAGGAGAAGGTGTTTGGCTCCTTGTGCTGAAGCTGAGGGGGTTTTTCAGGAAGGGATGGAGGCCAGGAGCTCCCAGATCCCAGGGCAGCGCCTGGCTCTTGGTGCTCCTTCACTGAACAAGCAGAATCCAGCTTGGATTTCTTCTTCACCAGAAGCCAGAGCATGTTTGAAAGCTGCCAAGGAGAATTGCTTGGGAAAAGTGCTCTTTGCTCCTTGAGCAACCCCTGCACTTGCAGAGGGAAGCTCTTGGCACAGCTGTGCTTGGACAAGACCTCCATCAGCACGGAGCCTCTGGCTGCAGCAGCATCCCTGTCTCCTGTGGATAGCTCTGCATAAATCCAGCTCACCCATCTCGCTTGGCCACATCTCCCACTCAGCTCCTCCAGCCCTCACAGAAGGTTTTCCAACTGGGACTCCACACAGACCATGGATTCAAGCCAACAGCACCAGGAGTTTCTCCAGCCTGTGTTAATTGTGCTTGGGCTAAGGTTCCCAGTAGTGCAGAAGAATTATTCTGGGAGATCTAGTCCTGGTGTAGATGCTAAATGGATTTATTGTGGGTTTGGTTTAGTTTTACAGAACTCTGACACACAGACCATGAAGCTGCTTTGGAACCTCACTCACACCTGTAAGTGGGGGTCTCCCAGCACTCGAAAGAGGAGCCCAACCAGGTGGGTTTCCTTCACCTGCTTAAACCCCTCTGCTGGACATGGCAAGAGGCTCTTCTTCCCTAAAAAATGTCCACATCAGTAGACACTGATAAATATCCCAAATAACACATAAACAGGGGAAGAGAATACTGAGAGGCAGAGGCCCGTAAATTAATGTCAAAAACATCATCTTTGCATCCAGGAAACCAAGGTGTGTCTCACACTGACATTGTCCTCCAAGGCCATTGCCACCACATAGGGAAACAGAAAATAGGCAAGGGAACCAGCTCATTGCAGTCTGTCTCCAGGAAAAATCAGCACAGCCCCGAATCTCGGGCTGGGAATAAAGCGTGTGCTTAACACAGCTCATCCTCACCCACTGCCCTCAGGCTCACAAACCCAGAGAACCTCTCCAACCACCAAATCAGCACATTACTGAACCTGCAGAGACCAAAATCTCAGTTTCCTGGTGAGCTGACACCTCTGCTCAGAGCTCAGCTCCCAGCAGCAGCAGCAGCAGTGCTTTCCACGGCTTCCCAGCCTCAGCACAGCTCAGGAAATCCTCCCCAAAGAGCCCCCACCTAACCCAGCTCCAGCTCCAGCTCCAGCTCCAGCTCCAGCCCCAGCAAGGCAGCAACCCCCCAGGTGCAGCAGCTTTAGAAGAGCTGTTGGCCCTGAAGAAGGTTCAACAGGGCCCAATTTCCTGGCGGGGAAGTAAACATTGTTCTCCCGGAGGTGTTTGATGTTTTTAACCAGCTTGGGATGGAAGGAGTTTGACTCTCCAGCTCCCTGGGAGAAGGTGGAAGGAAACCATGCGAGTGTGTTGAGGTTTGTTGTCTAACTCAATTAACCAATTACTTCCAGGTCAAGAAAGGCCAAAGCTATAACTGCTCATGCTGCTATAAATAATGTTTGCTCAGGGGTGGTGCAGGGGCGGGAAGCTGTAGGTGTGGGGCTTTCACTGGGAATGAAAGCAAATATCTCCAATTGCTTCCTGCTCCCAGCAAACCTGTCCCTGTTTTACTGTTGCTCCTCGGAGGCTGAGGTGAACCTGAGCACAATTCCTGCCGTGGGAAATGTGTGCAGGAATTCAGGCTGGAGAAGGAATACACAAATGTCACCCCTGTGCTGCAAAACTCACCTCAAACAGTGCTGGTTGTCCTGGTCTGGGGCCTGCTGTGGAGCAGCTGGATGGGTTTGCCTTTAAAACACAGTTATTAGACCAAAATGCCCATTTATGTAAAAAAAAAAAAAACAGGGGGAGGAGGTTTTGGGGAAATGGATGTGAGTTTCTCAGAGCTCAAGCGAGAACAGACAAGTCAGTTAGTGCAGATGAAGGCAGGAATTTTCCAGTGGGCCTTAGGGAATTGGGCTTCAGGGAGAAGGTAAAGGGAGCAGACAGCAGGTGGTGAGACAGCAGTGTGGCCCCTTGGAGGGCATGGCCGTGGGGGGCTCCAGCTGCTCGGACAGACGGACACCTGTGGCTCTTTGCCTGGAGGGGACTCCGTGTCCACTGTAGTCACGGCACCGTGCAAGGTTTTCCTTGGGCACAAGCCAGAGATGTCACCTCGCCCAGGACTTTGGCTCCTCTGCAGAATGGTGACATGGAGGGGATTAATTGGCATTAAGGGACAAAAAACGAACGAGTCCCTAGAACCAGAAACAGCAATGTCAGATGTGTCACCCCAAACTGCCAACCCAGCTTTGCCATGGCTCAGGTGGAACATTCCCGTCTTAGAGCGGTGACAGTCCAGCCCTGGGCCCCAGCTCACCCCCAGCTGCCCAAAACTTCCCTCCCAAGCAGGGGAGCAGAGCCCTCGGTCCCTGCCTTCCCCCTCTGCCTGTGGAGCCGCCTCTCCCTGCGCTCGCTCGGGAACAGCTGCTGGAGTGAATCATCGCAGCATCCTCCAGACTCTGCCAAGCTCTGTGCGGCTGCTGGCTGGGACCCCGCTCCAGCTGGGCTTCTCCCTGGCCTCTGAAATCCCACAGCCTTTCCTGCAGCCCCTGCCAACCTCATCTCTTGGGCCGCTGGGTGCTGTCCCCACGGCAGTGACAGCGGAGGCTCCTGGTCACCGTCCTGCCCCCGCTCACAGAATCACTTTTGTGTCCCACTCCCTCCCTGCCAGGAGGTGAAGCAGGGACCTTTTCCAGAGGGAACGGCAGGATCCAGTGAAGTTCCCAGCACGTGCTGGCCACCAGCAGTGCTTTGGGGCGAGCAGGTCCCTCGTTTCTTGCTCCTGCAGGAACATCTCTCCATTATTCCACAGAGCCCACGTGGCAAGTGCCAAGGCAGGCTGCGTCCTACAGCTCCCTGGGACACCCCCCAGCACAGCCAGCAAACCCCTGTGCTGTTCAGCTGGGGAAAAGCGTGTTCCTGTCAGGATTTAAAAATAAAAAGGTCTATTTCAAGGTTTGTAACCATAGCAGGAGCTCAGCCAATCTCAGCTGTCCAGTGCTGGTGACTTTAACTCTGCTTCAGCCTCCTGCTGTGGGGACAGTGACTCACAGTCAGGGCTGACCTGCTGCTCCACTTGCTGATGTCAAAACTTGACCACAGGCCGAGGTCCCACTGCCAAAGCTTTTTCCAGGCACTTGTGGGTCCGGATGAGGGGTAAGGAAGAGTCACAGACCAGCCTGAGCTGGGAATTTTCCCTTCACCACAAGCCCCATTTCCTTGTGGGAAATCTCCCAAGGGAGGGAGCCTGGGGGAGCCCGATGATCTACAGCAGCGAATAAACACCCAGACAGATACTGCAGGGTCTCTGGTCACCTGGGATGGTTTTAGGAGAAGCTGGAGGGAACTCAGGGACTGAGAGTGATTTGGTTTAACGCAAAGCATTCAACAATTCTGCCCAAAGATAACTACCCAGCCTTATCTGCTCCTACCAGCTCAACTGAGCCCAACTTCCCCAGCCCAAAGATTACCAAGAGCTCATTTGGACAGCTTTGCCTTCGAGTTAAAAACTATCAGACTTCCAAAATAACCTCCTCCCTCCCCTCCAGCGGAACACACACACAGAAAGAACTGCACGCTGGTTTAATTTTCCATCACATTTTTTGAAAATGAGTTCCAAGATACAGTACAGCATCTTTAGTGTTCTACACAAAGCAAGCCTTCAGCAAAAGGTCAGAGGATCTTAATGGTGTAAAAATATATCTTAAATAAAATAGTTTCTCTAGGAGAGCAAGCCGTGCTGTACATCTCTAGGTCCTTAGAGTCATTTACAGAAGGCAGAGGCCCGGTAGTACAATCCACACACTGGAAAAGTGAGTGTACACTCCTGCTACAAAGTCAGAAAAGGTCCAAGTTCCAGGTGGTGGGGGCAGATCTCCAAACCCAAGCAGTGGATGCCTGAACAGCACCCTGTAATTCCAGTGAGGAAGTTCAACTCTCTCTGTCCATGCAGCCGGGAAGCGGATGAGAACCACCCGCCTTGCCGGGGTCACTCCAGGGACTGGAACTTGTCCCTTTCAATGGGCCAAAAAAAGAACAACTTCCAGCAAGAAAGGACTGGCTGTTTCATGCCTGTGTTCCAGGCTGGACCTGCTCAGCCAGAGCCGTTTCAGTGTTCCAAACTAAGGTCATGATTGTTCCAACAAGGACCAGCATCCTCCTGTGGCCTGGAAAGACAACTGGGGACTCCCCTGCCATTTTTAACAGAAGATCAGCCTTTAAATGCTGATTCTGAGCACAACAGCAACCAGGACAGTCGCTTCTCCAGGGAAAAACTTCCCACCCCAGAGCATCGAGTCTTAGATTCTAAGTGAAAACCATCAAAAAACCCAAACCAAAGCAGATTTGTGCACAAAACTCCCTTACAGGACCTGTGTCCCTTAGGGGCAAGTCACACGGAAGCTCTGCCAGCTGAGGCTGTGGATAGTGCCACGTTTTGGTGAGCACAGGAACTGGAACCAGGAGCTGCAGCTCCTGGTGAGGATCCGGCGGAGGGGCAGCGCCTCCGGCTCCGCCACAGACCCGGCACCGGCAGCTCCGGGAACGTGGGAAGAGTTTGGAACAGGCTGTGCTTGTCCCTCGCCTCACCTGGCTCTGAGGAGAGCAGCTCTGGGGCTTACACCAACACTCCCAGTGCAGCTCAGGCAGGGGACACACACGCAGCCCGCTCCAGGAGCACCGGAATGCTGGGAATGTGTTCCCCAAGTCACAGGTGCCTCTGCTTAATTTGTAGAAATACCTATAAAATAACCACATTAAACAGCATCCAGAACACAAAACTTCCACCCTTTCCGCCCCACAGGCAGCACAGCAAGCACTGGCCTCTCAAAAGCCACCTTTAAAATGAACAGAGATCAGAGCAAAGTCCCTTAAAGCCTTTAAATTCCCAGACCATTGGCCTTTAGGACTTGCCTGGTTTCTTACACCACTAAGATGGTTTATTTTCCACACCTCACTCCATTTTCTTTCCAAACTACAGTTCCACTCCTGCACAGGCAGTTCTGCAGTGTCAGGACTGCACATACAAAAAGGAGATGTATATAACCTAATTTACACTGTTTATTAAATAACTTCTTAATTGAGAATACTTTTAATCCAGGAGAAGAACTGGAGAAGCCTTACACACTGGGCTGAGCCTACTCTACAGCATCCCTGCAGGGAATGGGATGTTGGACATGGACACACCCCCCCACCCCAAAACACTCTCCAAGAAAGTCAAATGCATGACAGGAGGGGCTCTGAAAAGGAGGGAAGGCAAAATGGTCACCAAGATCTGCCTAAAAACAGCTAAATACTGCAGTGAAATGCTTTTAAATACCACAGACACCTCCACTGACTGGCAGCCAGTTTTATGAGCAGCTCTGGAGACAATTTCTAGCTGAGCTTTAGTGAGCTGGGTGTTCCCAGCCCGAGTCCCGAGGTGAGCCTGGCCTGCAGCTGGCACGGCCAGTTCCAGGGTGGGAGCAGAGAATTCCCTTTCTCATTTCCCCCTCTTGCCACGGCCTCTCCTGGAGGAAGGTTTGCCCGTGCCCGCCGTGGAGGAGCTGGCAGAAGATGCCACTGCAATGTTGATCTGTCCTTCCTGAATCTCCTGGCGGGTCTCAGCTGGGAGGTGGTTGATTTTCTGTTGTGTCTCCAGGTAGAACATGACATCCCTCAGCTGCTCCTGGATCTCGGAGATCTGCAGGTCCTTCTGCTCACAGGTTTCCTTTAACACTCTCTCCTCCTCCTTCAGTTTGTTCTGCAGCAAGGCCTGGTTTGCTCGCAAGCACTTGTTCAGTTCCTGCTCCTCCTTCAGCTCGTTGGAGAGTTTTGCCACTTTGTTGTTCAGCTGGGAACACCTTGCAGAGAGAAGCACAAGTCAGGACAGCAGCACTGCCCACCCAGACCAAACGCAGCCTTTCCACTGGATAACCGAGCCCCAGCCCACCAACCCCACCTGGAATCTGGTTCTCCAGCAAAGATGGGCAAGGGGAGGCAATACAAGAAGACTCTGAAATCTCCCCAGGTCAGGCAATTCCATCTCATGCCAAATGCCAACAGCACGGGCAACAGGGAGGGAGATGGAACTAACCTTGGACACGGATCTGCAGCTCTTGGAATGGGTGCCAAAAAGGGCACAAGGGATGACAAGGGACCCTGAGAGAGCTGAGGGCAGTCAGGGACCTCCTACCACACTCCAAGACCCTCAAAACACCACTTCACTGGGAAGGAAGATGCTCCCACAAAAGGGTATCAGCCTCGTGATTCACAGACAGGGCTTCCTGCTCCCAACAACTCTGCTTTTGCCCTGGCAGTTTGCTGGCACCCTCCTCTGCCTGCTTGCACTCAGGAAGGGCAGCTGCATGGAGCTCAGTGCCTGTGAGCCAGGACTGCTGGACAGGCCCTGGGCTGGGAGGAACAGGGGACACAGTCCCACCCAGGGAGTGCGTGGATCTGCAATTCCCAGGCTTGACATCTTTCCTTCAGGCACTTCCCAAGATCTGTATTTTCCTCTGTGCTGGGTGATGCCTCTGCTGAGCTGCCTTTCATCCCTTTGGATGCACCCACCAACGGCAGAACAGGCTGGCATCTCCCTCGGAGCAGGGAGAGGAAGGATCCCTGAATGCTAAACATGCAGAGCGTGGAAAGGGAGCTGAGAGCCCCAAAGCTGTGCTCACTCAGACACTTCCCATTTGTGAACACCTACAGAAATCAGAGCTTTTTTTAAAGCAAGCCGTGTTCTCAGTATTCCAGCTTAAACAGCTCAAAATTGCCCAGGAATAGCAGGGTTTTTTTTCTTTTTAGATGTCAGTGCACGGTGTTTTAATGGCTGCATGGAACTAAACCTGGCAGCGGTACCCACTTCCTCTCCACTGACTGCTTTTCTTTGAGCAAGTCATTGAGCCGCTGTTCCAGACTGTCACACTTCTCAATGGTCTCTTTAAATTTGGTCTTCATGTTGTTAATCTGTAAAAACAAACACAGGGGGCATTTCCAACAGCTCAAAGTCCGCTGCACTTTTGTCAGGACGCTCCGTTTTCCAGAGCAGTTTCTAGACTTTGACCAATCCCTTTGCCCAGGTGAGGAAAGCTTGGAGCCAAGGCTTTGTTCTGGTGAGGACCCCTGTCTTACCCTCGGATCCCAGACAAGGAGCCACGTTGCCGTGGAAGCTGCTCCCACAGAACAGCAACTCCGGCTGCAGATCTGTGCCAGGCACTGCCAAAAGCTGCAGCAGCTCCTTAACTTCTTCCTGCCTGCATCCAGCATTCCTCTGGCCGCTCTCTGGCGGTTCTGGATCCATCAGCAAACTCAGATTTCCACCTCGAGGCGTTACAAGGCCAGGTTTTTGCTCATTTTAAACTAAACCCCAGAGAATGTGGTCTGAGTGTGAAGATGAACTGCCCTGCTCAGGGCTGACTCAGCAGTGCTGTCACAAGGCACTGACCCACTGACACCAATATCTCCCTCACACAAACATCCCCTGGCCATGGCCTTCCTCTTCCCTTTTCTGCCCCATTCCAGCTGCTGCTCCTGGAGAAAGCCAAGCTCTCCTTCTCCAGGTGTCAAACCTCCAGCATGAGACTTACAGGAGATTTAGAGTCAGGAATTCTTGTTTCCCCTCTCTTGGTGCCTCCAGCCCACTCACGTGCAGCGGGGCAGGAATTCAATGGCAAATGCTGTCCTGGAGGAGCAGTCTGGACAAATGTCAGTGTTAGCACACATGGATGCAGAGCAGGTTTGAAGCCTTCCAGCCCTAATCAGGGAATGTTTGTGCAGCTGATGGTTAATTTGGGGAAGTAGCCTGAGCACTGATAATGGAATACACTGCATGGTGGCACCGATCCAGATAAGACTTACACGGAGCAAGTGCCACGGATAAAATTATTGGGATCTTTAAATGTGAAACCACATTTGGGGCAGGGATCAGAGTGGTTTCATTTTAAAGCTGCTTTGTGGACTGTGTCTCCTGGCCATTTGCAAGATGATTTTTGATATATATTTTCCTTTTATAGAGCTCTCCATAAGATTACTGGGACTGTTCTTTAGGACAAGGTCAACGACCACTATTTCAATGGTCACAACTTCTATGTTTACTTAATTGCAGACACTTAAATGGTTAATTAGAAGTCCTGAAGAAAGTTAAGGACTCAATTCTAAATCCTGACTCACTTTAAACCTGGTTGAAAGGATCTATGTAGAGAGAAAAGGCAGTAGAATATCCTCCCTAGATTTTTCCTGGTGACATTTTGAAGCAGTCCTGCCTGCAGGATGCTTTACAGGAGGAGACTCTGAACTTTTCCCACAGGGTGATGAGGAGAGAGAGGGGATCAAAAAGAAAGGGCAAATCAATATGCATTTGGAGCAGAGAGACAGCTCCACCTTCTGCAGCCAAGCAAATTAAAGTCATATTGTCTCTGCTCCACCAACATTCCCTGGAGATCCATGTCGGAGAGACGGATGGCTCCGGGATCCTGCAGCACCGCGCGCCGCCTTCCACCACTGCTGCACTTCCCCAGCAGCACGCTTAAATCAAGCTGCAATCTCCGTGGCAATCTACCTGCTTCTGCACCACTGAGCAGCAAATTGCTCCCTGGGAGCAGCCAGATAAGGGACAGATCCATCTCGGAGCCAATTTTCCCAGCTGGGAGCGGAGCAGGCTGAGCGAGGCCGCGTCAGGCGGCCCCCAGGCTCAACCACAGACCCGGCAGCTCCTTCTTCTCCCATTTTACAGGGCCAGGACCCTTCCCACAGGCCCAGGGCAGAGCTCACCTCTTCAGCTGTGTCCTTCTCGATCCGGACAATCTTGTTTTCCCAATAGATCCGCTGCGATTCCAGCTGGCTCGTCAGCAAATAGGAATACTACAAACACAGAGACACCGGGCAGTCAGGGTGGCCCTGCTGGTTAAGGAGCCCAAGAGGTTCCAACCCACAAGTCAATTTAACCAGATGAAATCAAGAGGTTCTGGACACACACCCCAGCTGCAGACCCAGCTGATGGCTTTCACCAGTTTGATCTCCCAGTCAAATCACTTCGGTTTTTTTGAAATTAAGGAAAGCCTTAAGAGCACAACAAGGATCAAGTGAAAGCATCAAGCCAAGAACTTCTTAAGGAGGAGACAGATTTTTCATGGAAATAGCAATAAAGGTCTACAAGAAAATGAAGCATCACCCATCCCTGTCCCTGAGAGTCTGAGATTCCAAAGGCTGAGGGGAAGAGTTCCTATCCACAACCCAAACTCCAAGGCAGAAGGATCAATGCACATATCCAGCTTCCCTATAAGGAGATTTCTGGGAAAGCACCCTCAGCTCTCTGTACCTATTCCCAATTACTCTTCTCCAACGCGTACGGCCCATTCCAATGTCATCTTGGTATCTGAACAAGAATCTATGCCCTACTTCTCATCTTTTCCCTTTCGTTTCTGCAAATGAGTCATGAGAAGGTTGAAAAAGGTGATTACTCCTTTTCATCAGGCTAATAAGCACCAAATTAGGCATTCACTAGAGAATTAAACATGCACAGAGCCTTGATCACTCTCAGTAATTTCTGAGTGAAAAAACACTCTGCCGAATTCATTCTCTCTTGAATCTTTCAATCTCATTAGACAGAGAAATCTTACATGCTTTAAGTAACCACCTCACAGAAAAAAAGGGTTAAAATCAGCTGGTTTAGCATCTAAATGTTATTCAGAAAATTCACTGAAAAGCAACCAAATATTTATGTGAGCAATGAGCTCCTCCAGTCTGGTCTCTGTGGGCTGTTCCTCCTCACAAACCCTCGTATCTAATGCGGCTGAAATCGTGCTGCAGTGGCTGCTCAGTGAAGCAGGGATTTCAAGCTCCTCTCCTTTAGTTAGGAGAGGAGAAGCTGGCCAACAGGTACAAAAAATAAATAAATCATTATCTGTTCAAGAGAAGGGAACCGCACAGGGCTGGCATCAGACTGTGAGCTCTCTGTGCTCGCCAAGGTGAGCACAGCTGTGGATTCCCGCATCCTCATTCAGTTTGGGAGCTAAACTATCCAAACTGACAGTTCCACACAGCTCTTGGGTCTGAACCCAAGCCACAGATCCACTGGGAAGGGTCTGGGGAGTGACTCAGACCCACTTCTCCCTCCAGTGCCCCCTGTTTGCAGCAGCACAAGCAGCTCCTCTTCAATCACCAGTGACCACAGCACGACACTGCAGCCAGCTCACACTGCGCTGCATTGGCTCTGCAGAGCCAGGGAGAAGCTTAAAAAAATTTTAAAAAGCTAAAAAAAAAAAAAAAAGCAGTAAACCCATCCTGCTCCTGCCTGGAGACAATTCCCTCCAGGCTGGGAGCAGATCTGCTGCCTCAGCTGATGGGATTGAACCGTGGTCGTGGTGCGGTTGGAAACACTTCCACAATGTAGAGTCCAACAAGTGAAAATACTTACCTCTAATTGTAAGGCATCAATTTTCTCCTCCTGGCACATATCCCCCTCACACTCGTACTGAACTAGCTTGCCATCAGTTTTGCTTGCCACCAGCCGATGGACGTAATTGTCTGGGAAGAGAAAAATCAACCATGGGCACTCAGAGCTGAGGAACCCCCAGCCATGGAGCACAAACCATCCAGACCCTGCCCCTCGGCGAGGCACAAAGCCAACACCACGGGGCTTTGTTCTTTAGCAGATTCCTCTCAGCCACCTTATGGGGTATTTATTACAACAGCCCAGGGCAAATTGATAGAAAGGGAGTAACAAACATTCCACGGATGCTGCGGGACCACCCCGGTTCATGAGAGAGTCACGTTCTCCCTCTAACAGCAGCTTTGCTGGGGCTGGAGTAGCTGGAGGAGCGGAGATGGCTGCTCCCCAAAATCAGGGATTAGCCCAGACACAACTCCTCCATCCCCAGCAAACTGTGCCTCAGCCAGTCCCTAAGGGCGCCCCGAGGTGCGCGCGGGCTCACCCCCGGCGTAGTCCCAGACGCGGTGGTTGGTGAGCTGCATGGCGTACGTGTGCTGCGTCTCCTCAAAGTGCTTGTAGGCGTGGCGGCTCACGTAGCGCCCGCAGCCGATGTGCCCGCAGATCAGACAGATCCACAGGTTCTGCAACACAAAGGGCAGCTCTGGGGGGCAGCTCTGGGGGGCAGCAGCACCCCGAGACAGCGTGACCCACCCCCCGCTCCAGTCACGCCCTCAGGAACGAGCAGTGTTCGCTTTCCCGCTCCCCCTCCTCTGGGGAGGCAACAGAAGGGGCTCAAAGGCAGTTACACCCTGCAGGGGCTGGATGAATCACCACCCAGATGGGAGAGTGGCCTTGGCTAAGGAATGAGGGATCTCAGCAAGTTCTGGAGGGCACAGAGTGGAAGAGCCACCACCATCAGGCTGGTTTAGTTCCCTGCTGCCACACTGATCTTTCTAAGAATCACAGAGGTTCACCAGAACAGGAAACCTGTGAGGTAACATCCCCTCCCAGCACTGATGCAACTCAACAGGAAAGCTGATACCCCACTGGCTGCTAAAATCAGCCCAAAATCAGCCTGAGAATTAAGCCACAAAGCAACCCAAGTAGCTGTGCACTCAGATCTAGGCCAGATCTCGCCATCCACCCACCTACTTACTTCTTGAACTCCACACTCAAAACACTTGTTCTCTTCCACGGGCTCTGGAGTCTGGCAGTACCTGCACACAGGGCACCTGGAGGGCAACAAGAGCATCATGAGACACGAGGAGCAACATCTTCACATTCCAGTCATTAAAAAGAGAGCCAGGGAGCTCCAGGGAAATGCCTTGTGCAGCAGGATGCCCCCGCATCACCCACCTCTCAGCTCACATTTACCTCACTCACATTCATTCCACACAAAGTTACTGGTTTTAAGCTGGTGACAGAACAAAGAACAGTTCTCCCAAAGCCATTTCAGCTGGATCTGGTTTTGCTGCTGTCCAAGGGATTTACACAGAAGCTACACACTGAGGAAGGGCACTGGAACTACACACAGGAAGGGTGCTGGAATTACACTGCTGGGGACAGCCAAGTGACACTCTGCAAACACACCTCAGTGCTTGAAACAACCCTGAGGAGATGCTTCAGTCCCACCCCAACCCAAAGGATTCAATCTCAGCCTTCCCAGGAAGAACATCCCGTAACTGTACCCTAAAAGGATCAGCAGCAGGAATCTCTTTAGGATCTACCAAAGATCCAGATCTTTCAACTCTTTTGGAACTCCCTCAGTGCTGCCATGAAGAGATAGAACACCCCAGACCAGAAGGAAACTGTGTCCAGCCCTGGAGCAGCAGCAGCTCAGCTCAGGAATGAGATAACTGAGGCTGCATCTTGCTGCCAGGACCATTTATGTATTTTTCATTAGCTGCTGGGTAAGCCCAAGAAATATTCCAGGGAGGAGACAACTGGGCTGCAGTCAGTTCCTGTACAAATTCAGGCACCTGCAGCCTCTGTGGTGCCTGAGCAAGGAAAACAGGGGTTTTCCTTTGTCATTTCTTTAGACTGGGAGCATAAGTTCTGCTTAAATTGTATATTCCACATTTAAGGGCTATTTGGGATCTCGCTCCTGCGCTGGCTACGCTCCACCGCCCCAAATTTACCCGGGTTTGGATTTATGGAGCAAAGCAGCCCATCAGCCTGCACAGCTCCAAATCTGATTCATCTCACTGAGTTCTGTTACTCTGGCTTAGGAGTGACGGATCACAGAGAGCAACAATCTTCCTCACATTCCATCAGAGAATCCAGGAACTGGGATAGCAGGGATGGAGCAGCCATAGGGAGGATCTGCAGCCTCCTGCTGCAGTGGCTATGGCTGCCTGAGGTGCAGCAAACCAGCAAAGTGTCCAGAGGAATGGCAAACACACCCAGCTGACAGCAGCACCTGAGGGCTCCAGGAACACCAAAATCCCACTCCACAGGGATTTGGGATGCTGGGAGCACCAGGAGGAAAGGGTTAGGGGCAGCAAGAACAGCTGCTTTAAGGCCAGACACAGGCCCAGCCCCCAGCCCTGCCCCGTGCCATGGAGGGTCACCCTGAGCCAGGGACACGACTTCCCATCCCTCATCCCACACCCACCTGGAACAACAGGAGCCTCCCCTGCCTGATCTACTGAGCCATCTTGTCATCATCCCTTCTTCCCCTTCCCAGTCCTGTCCCTGCACACCTGCTCTTCCTCACCTCCTCTTCCTCCCCTCCCAGCACCCACACAGGAGAGAAGGCTGCAAGGTTCCCCACAGGGCCCCTCAGCTCCAGGCAGGAGCAAATCCATCTGCAATGCCAAGGAAGGGCCTGGCCGAGCTGCCAAGGCTGAGTGAAGCAGGGCTGTGTGTGCAGCCAGGGCTGTTTAGCCCAGCACTTTTCTCTTGGAGTATTTTGAAATAATCAGCATTCCTCCACAACTCCCTCCCTGCCTCAGCAGCGAGGCCCCTGGGAATCATTGTTCAATTACTTTTGGCGGGGAGATTTCTCTCTGGGAGCCCCTTAATGGGAAAAACTGAGCATTAGGCCTTGCAGTAATTCCTGCCCCCACAGTGACGAGCAGAGCTTTGTCAGCACAACACCCCCCCACTCCAAGCAGGGCCTCAGAGGTGGAAATAAAAGCCAGGCTCTCACGTGGTGTCCTCCCAGCGCTGCAGGCACTGGCTGTGGAAGCTGTGGTTGCACAGCGTGGTGAGGATCCCGTTCACGGACTCGTCCATCCTCTCCAGGCACACGGTGCACTTGGGCAGCTCTGTCAGGTCCATCACAGGCAGGCTGGCCCCCTGCAAGCACCAAGCAGAGAGAAACTGCTCAGCACCTTCCCATCACCAGCAATTAACTCCAGCTCCCCATCACTGCCGGCACCAGGGTTCAAAACCACGACACGGGAACGCTGTGAGGCTGCACAGTGGTTGGGAATTTACTGGAAAGATAAGAAAGTGATCCCCAACATCCAAAGGGCCACAGCCAGGGCTCAGTGAAGGGGCTGCACCTGCAACCAGTCCCACTGTGCTCTGTGGATTCCCTAAATTACAATCCAAGGCAGGTTTAGGTCACAGCTGAGGCACAAAGTCCATGGAGTCACCACACAAACTGTCCCAAGGACCACTGGAATGGGAAATGTAGTTGGGGCTGATGTATTAAGCTGTTCTTGCAGCTTATTCTCCAAATAATCCTGTTAAAACTTTCTGAAGCGCAGGGGAAAAAAAAACCAAACCAAACTTACATCTTCTGACTTGAAGACTTCAGCCCTTTCCACGTACACGAGCTGGCAAACATCCTCCTCGATGGAGTTGAACTGCCGGCCATTGCAGGCCATGTAGAAGCTGTCTGCATCAGCCTGGGCACAGAGCAGGGCAAATTGGTTAAAAACAGAAAAATCCCAGCTGATCCAACCAAGGGAGAGGAGGAGAAACCTCCCATATCCTCCCTTCTTCCTTGGAACACCAGAGCAGGGGTTTCAGCCAGCACCAGGTGCTGCACTTTGGCGCCGGGTTTGGCATCACCTCTGGAAGACACAAGTGGAGCTCAGGGCAGTGACGCCACGCTGACATTCAGCAGGAATTGGGGATTTCCCTTCAGCACCTGTTTTACCCTTTGTCAGCAATTTCAGTGCATTTGCAAAGCAAATTTGGTCTCTGCAAAAATGTAAGAGGGTCACGTAGCCAGGACGGTGTCAGGGACAGGAGCAACAGTTTAGCTGTGGGAGAGAATCCATTCACCACTCACAGCTCAGGCACCTGCCAGGGCAAAAGGGGCAGAACCAACCCAAATCCTGCCAAATCCAGCATCCCTTTTCCCTCAGGAGCTCCCCAGACCCTTTCTCCACACCCGCCACACTGGATTGAGGCAATCAGCTGAATGCCACATTCCCAAACTCCTGGTGATTCCAGGCAGGAGCATCAAGGCCCTGGAGATTTGTCTTGCTACCTGCAGGTACAGCCATTAGAGGTCAACAGAGCTTCAGGGAAACAGGAATTTCAGGGTGAATTGAGCACAAGTTTAGGGATTTGCTGCAAGGCTGTTTAGCACTAGATATTCGCCTGTGTAATTTAATGCAACAAGAGATATAAAACCATCTCTATAACTACTGAAATTAGCACAAAACTCACACAAACCCTCCATCTGCACCAAGGGCTTGGGAAATCTCTCAGGCAGAATTCACAGTTGGGGGAAGCCTCTTCCTGAACCCCAAAATAAATCACGTGCAGCTGGCAGAAGAGAATGTCCAAGTGAAAGGGTCCACACAGGAACTGGAGGGGGAATTTAAAGCTGCCCACTCCAAGGGGCCTGAAGGAGCAAATGGTGTTATCTGGGTATGAATTCACCCCCAGGCTCCCAGGCTGGGGGGCACTGTCCTTTCCACATTGGCAGTGGCTGTGAGGCCACCCAGCTCCTCAGAAAAGCAGGAAAAGTCTTTCTTAAAACAAAGGGAGCTCCCCTGGCTGGGTCTTTTCTGTTCTGCACAACACAACACTCTGAACAAGCTGAGAGACAGCAGAGAACCCTGTAAATGGACTAATTTTTGAAAAATATCCTGCCAAAAGAACAGTACAGCCAGAACATGGCATCCACTCCTTCCAGGTGTGGGACTAACCTCAACAGCCCCAGGAATTCCCTGGGAAGGAAGAGTTTCTCCATGGGCAAGTGCAACTGTGGCTCAGGGCTGTGCAGTGAAGCCGCCCAACCCTCCTGAACAGTGACAGTGTGTGACATTCCTGCAGCCAAGGAACACTGGAAGCATCTTACCTGGGAGCTGAACTTGATGAGCACCATGTACTGGTTGGGGGTGGAGTCTCGGATGATCTTCATGTGCTCGATCACCTCGTAGAAGGAGGCCACGAACTTCATGAGGTCGTGGCTGGTCATGGTGGCGGGGACGGTGAGGATGCAGAGCATGGCGCTGCGCCGCACGTCCTCCTTCAGGGACGTCATCTTGCTGGGGACACAGCAGGGACACAGCTGCACCTCACCTCCCCGGGCAGGGCACGGCCGGACGCGCGGCCGGACACACGGCTCCAGCCACGCAGTCACAGCAACTCTGCTGTCAAAGTTTAACCCTCTCTTGTCATCAGTGAGGAGGAGGAAGGGGCTGTGGTGAGTGACCAGAGTCCCCACAAGGCACAGGCATCCTTTAGCCAAGGATTAACCCGGGCAGCTCCAAGGACAATGGCATCGCCAGGAATACTTTGACACCTGTTCTTCTATAAAAACAACTGCAGTTGGCAAGCCCCAAATGCTCAGCACTATTCCCAGAACAACTGAGTTTGTTACTACTCCCAGTGCCCATTTGGTGGCTCCTGGTGGCTTTCAGGAATACCTGAGATGGGAGTTCTCACACAATTATAGGGGAGTGGTGTGGAATTGTCACCCCTGGAACACAGGATGAGACCTCCTGCCTCACACAGCTCCCCAGGCCTGGCACCGAGGCCCCAAAGATGACAATTTAATTGTGGGATCCTTTGGAAAGCTGCTTTCAAATGTCTTTTTTTCTTTGGAATCTGTGTTTGTCTTACACTCTTACAAGCCCTCAACACCCCCAGTGTCACACAGAGCTGTCACAGGTGTCACCCACAGCTGGGGGACCAGGGCCAGCCCCAAGCTCCACCATTAACACCAGTCACCCTCTGCATTCCCAGGAGCGAGTCACCCTTCCTGTTTGTCCCCACTCAGGAGCCACAGCCCCAGGGTGGCCAGCTCACCCTCCCGTTCCCACCTGAGCTACCATCAGTCAGGAATCCTTACTTTGTTTTGTACAGGTGCATAATTCCATGAACGATTTCAACAGAGGGGTTCCCGCTGAAGAAGGAAATCTGGTCTGGGAGCTGTTTGGAAGGCGAGTCTGGAGCAGCCTCACACTCCTTGCTTTGATCCTCCTGTTTAGTTTTGTCCTCAGCTGATGCAGCCTCTGAGGATTTTCTTCCTTCCACGGCAGCTTTCGCTTCATCTTTCACAAAGGCGAAGTTCCCCCATTACTGAGGGGAAGGGGCCACAGGGATCATCATCCAACTCTGGCCCTGCCCAGACCCCCCAACAATCCCATCCTGTGCCTGGCAGCGCTGTCCAAACACTCCTGGAGCTCTGGCAGCCTCGGGGCAGTGCCCATTCCCTGGGGAGCCTGGGCAGTGCCCAGCACCCTCTAGGGGAAGAACCTTTCCCTGATATCCAACCTGAACCCCCCTGACACAGCTCCAGCCGCTCCCTGGGTCCTGTCCCTGCTCCCAGAGATCGGAGCTGCCCCTCAGGAGGAGCTGTGGATCGGGACGAGGTCAGCGGGAAGCGCTCCCCAGGAACAACCAGCTCTGCCGCCCGCATCCCTGCGCACATTCCTCAACTTCTCTGCTTCTTTTCCAAACTGCGGGGCCGGCTCCGGACCCGCAAACCCCACAACGCCCGGGCCCCCCGCCCTGCCTGGCCGGTGACAGCACCGGGACACCCCCCGCACCTCGGGGCCGCCACCGGCGACCCCAAACCGCCCCCGGCCGGTACCTGCCCGCGGCTGGATGGTCTCGATGATCACGTCGGTCATCTCCCTGCGGCCCAGGTGCTGGTGCAGGATGGCCGCCCGCTCCCCGGGGCCCTTCCCCTCCAGGCAGGCGGGCACGGCGGCGGGGGCCGCGCCGGTGCTCTCCGCTGCCATGTCCGGAGCTGCGGGGGACAAAGCAGGCGTTGGGACGGGGCGCTGGGCGCGGGGCCCCGGGACCGGCANGGGCAGCGGGGAGGTCCCGGCCAGCTCCAGCCGGATCACGACCAGGGACACGCTCATGGGCTCCGCGGGGCCGCCGCCGACCGGGACCGGGACCGGGACCGGCGCCGCTTCCGCCTCCCGCACCTTTCCCCTCTGACCCCGTGACGTCACGGCGCGGTGACGTAGCAGGCGGCGCGGCGGCGGCGGCGGCGGCAGCGCGCGGGGGGCTGCGAGGGGCGGCCGCAGCTTCTCGCGAGAGTTCGGGGTAGGTTCTCGCGAGAGCGGGGAGCGTGCCCGCTGCCCGGCCGGGGGCTGTGAGGGACCCCGGGGTCTCTGAGGGGGAAGGAAAGAGCCTCGGCATCATCGAGTCCGGCCCCTGACCCATCCCCACCTTGTCACCCAGCACAGAGCACCCAGAGCCACGTCCAGTCCTTCCTTGGACACTTCCAGGGATGGGGACTCCAAACCTCCCTGGGCAGTCCCAGTCCCTGACCACCCTTTCCATGAAGGAATTCCTCCTGGTGTCCAACCTGAACCTCCCCTGGCACAGCTTGAGGCCATTTCCTTTTGTCGTGTCCCTTCTTGTTCCCTGGGAGCAGAGTCCGACCCTCACGTGGCTGCAATCACTGATTGTGATTATTAATTAGTGTGTGTTAGTGACGAGTGATCCCATTGTCCCCAACACCTGAAGGGATGTGGACCCTGTGTAAAACCCCATTCGGGGGTCCCTGGTTTGGCTGGGACACTTCAGCAGAGTCACCATCCCTGCAAGCGTTCAGAGCACGAGCAGAGGTGGCACTTGGCCCTAGAGTTTGGTGGATCTGGGGAGGTTGGACTTGACGATCTCGAAGGTCTTCTCCGACATAAAGGATTCCATGATTCCGTGTGCATAAATCAGCATTTTCCCCTGCAATTCTGCAGCTGTGCTCCAGCCTCTCTCCTCTGCTGAGGTGTGAGTTTTCCTGGCCGCTGCCGTGGTTCCCAGCATGTACCTGAGGAGCGCTGCCCGTGCCCAGAACCTTCTCTGTGCCGGGATCGGGCGGCTCCTGCTGATCCAGCGGCGACCCAGAGGGTTCTCTTACAAAGCCGTGATCTTTGAGGAGAGCGGGGTGCTGCTCCCGGCCCCTCACAGCACAGCCACAGGTGTGTATTCCCATTCCTGATCCCACAGGATCACGGGATGTCCTGAGCTGGGAGGGACCCACAAGGATCATCAATCCAGCTCCAGGGCCTGCACAAACAACCCAGCAATCCCACCCTGTGCCTGGGAGCATTGTCCAAACACTCCTGGACCGTTCCCTGGGGAGCCTGTTGAGTGCCCCACCACCCTCTGGGGGAAGAACCTTCTCCTGATATCCAACCTAACCCTCCCCTGACGCTGTTCCCTTGGTCCTGTCCCTGCTCAGCAGAGCTCTCGTTGTTTCTGTGCATGGAGGGAAGATAAATTTCAGGTGCCCCTTTCAGGTGTCTCTGCTTCTGGTGAGAGACCGAAGGACTTGTGACGGTGGGACGTGTTGTGCCATCAAAAGTCACAGAAGTAACAGTGACCACCCTGAACCCACGTGGTAACAGAACTGTCCTGTAGTGCCACCAGCTGATACCAGCCAAGGCTGGAGCAGTCCTTCAGCACCCTTAGGAATTCTCCACACTGAAAACAGGGATGAGGTGCTGCAGTTCCCGGAATGCCCAAACTCTTCCCTCTGTGCCGGGTCAATCAGCCCAGTCCAGCACATCATTCTCGCAGTGCTGGGCCGTGTATCGACCTCGGAGGGCTTCCAAGCTGATTGTCCAGTTCTGCTGATGCTCTTTCCTGGCTTCCCTGCTGTTCTCCATGCAGACTGGGAGGCCCGGAGCTGTATTCCAGCCGGCACCATCCAGCAAGCTGCACTGTCTGGAGGGGAGAACAGCCTCTCTCTGCAGTATTCCAGAGGAGAGCTGACAGCTGTGGAGTTTCTGCAGGAATTGGGACAGCAGTGCTTTGAGATTGTAAGCCAGCTCCCCCCTGCTCTCCTTGTGCTTCCTGACTGCATGGAAACAGGTCCACTGAGGAAAGAGGAGCTTTAAAAAGAAATCCTTTGGTTGAAGGGTCTGGATTTTCCATCTAGGAAGCACTGCTGTCTGAGCAGGGCAGATTTTCACCATTATCCTGGTACCTGGGCAAGGCAGTCAGATGAATTTGCCTCAATTTCCTACTGGAATAAAGAAAGTCCTTTTTAAACATCTCAGTCTAAAATGCAGATTCCTTTCCTGCCTGCTGAGCTGTCAGTGCCTGTCTCTAACCTGCCTTGATCCCATGGCAGGCACAGTCCCTGTGATTTCTCTTTCCCAAAATCAGCCCCTTATCTCTGCTGTAGAATTAGGAATGTGAGCACATTTGTTTATTTGGGCAAAGCAGTTTAGCTGGGAGATTCCCTGCCTGCCTTCTGCTGCCAGAGGGAGTAGGACAGCAAGATAAGATGGTCAGGCAACCCAGGTACCCAACCACTCTTATTTTCACCCCATTTCTGGCCCATTATCATTCTTGGGGTTTCTCTGTTTCTCAGGCAAATGTCCGTGTTCCAGTGGACTCTTTTCTCTGGGATTTAATCCGAAATGAGATGATAAAACAGCTCCCCATAATGGCAGAAGCAGCTCAGTGTATCCGGGCAGAAGGGCTTAAGACAGCTCTGCTGAGCCACAGCTTGTGCCTGGGGGATGGAGAGAGGTTCCTGCCCCTGGACCAACAGCACTTTGATGTGGTAAGTCTGGATGGATCCCAAATGGGGCTCTGTTCCTTCATCTGTAAAAGCAGCAACTGAAATTCTGGAAGTGCAGGTAAGAGATGAGCAGCAGCACAGTTTGGCTGACATCAGTGGAACAGCCTGGGAAAACACCTCCTGACACAGTTCCTTGTGGGCACTTGGAGAGGGGCTGAGTGACGTTTGCAAATCCACTGCAAAGTGCCCACACAGCCACGAGGCTCTGTGTAACAGGCACAGGCAGTGATGGTGATAAAGGACTTGGAAGCTGGGACACCAGACAAGAAATAAATGTTATTATTCAGTGCCCTGCCTGCTTTAAAAAACAAACAAACAAAAGCTTTAAAAGAGTAGGGACTCTTCAAAGAATTGCCAGGCACCCCCTGTACTACAAAAAACCCACTGCCCCAAGATGCTGACCTGTGTGAGGTGAGGAGCAGACACTCCTCTCCCAGCCAAGTCTTCTCTCCCAGCAGAGTCTCCTCTCCCTGGACAGATCCCTCTCCCAGCAGAATCTCCTTTCCCAACACACTTCACCTTTGCAGAGGTGACACAGATTAGCCATGAACCTCAAGGCTCCAATACCCACGGCCTCTCCGGTGTGTGGTGCTCCTGGAACAGGAGCAACAGCCCTGCATAGCAATTAGTGGGGGAAAAAGAATTAAATTTGGATTTCCATTACTGTTGGCTTTATATCCATCCAATAGATCCATTGCTATTCCTGGAGTGTTACCGGAGCAGGGGATTGGCTGCTTGGATTGTTCATGGTTGTGAGGGCAGTGGGAGTGTTCAGACACTGAGTCAATGCTTTTTTGATCCAAATTTTAGGTGGGTGGTTATGGTCAACACAGCTGCTGTGGAGATGGCTTTGGGGTGGCTGGTGGGTGCAGTGGTCAGGACATTGCTTTTCCAGAGCCTTTGGAAGGTGCTGCCATCCAAGGCTTCCTTGGATAGCACTGAACAATTGGTCTGGGACAGCCAGTGAGTGTCCCACATTGGGACATCTCATTGGATATCTTCCATCCAAGGACTGGCTGGTCCTGTTTGGCTGATTTGGGCTGAGGAGCCACGGCCAAGGCAGTTGGCACCCACACAGTCCCTGGAACCACGGCCTATCCAGCTCCACATCCTTTATTTCTCATGTTAATCACACCAGTCTCTTTCCCACCCTCCCATCTCCATTTCCAGCACTGCCCAGATGTTTGTGGGCACAGCAGGCTCATGCATAACCCATCTGTTGTTGCTGTAGATGGTTGAATCACATCAGGAAGGGATGCCCAGGCCAAATCCTGGGATCTACGAGCTGTGCTTGGAGCGCCTGGGTGTCCAGCCCCAGGAATCCATCCTGCTGGACAGCAGCAGCCAGAACCTGAAGGCAGCAGCCCAGCTTGGCATGAAAACAGTGAAGGTACAAAGTGACACAGCCAGGGTGGGATTTGGGGATGGATTTCGGGTCCAGAAGCTGTTTGGTTTGAACAGCTCAGCATTTAGCAGTGGCTGACTCTTGCCAAGCCTTTTGTTTCAGCCTGTGCTTGTCCCTGCAGGATGTGGTGGGGTTAAAGCAGGGATCACTGACAAAGTCTGCTCTGGGCTATTTCATTCATGGCTCCAAACCTGGTGTAGCCTCAGGGAAGTCTCTTCTCCTTTCTGTTCCTCTGTTCCCTATTGGAGAAACAGCCCCAACCAAATGGTTGAGACAGCCACACCAGAAAATAAGCCCCAGCTGACGAATTCCCAGAAACCCTGAGGCCTCATGGATGAGTCAGCTGGGGACTGACAGGTTACCCCCAGGCTTTGGGGACAGTGAGCACAGGGATTTTACTTTGGGGACCATTGAGGAAAGGACAAGAGTGGGACTGGTGGGAAGAGTGACCTCCACTCTCTTGGATTGCACACAGGGAATTCCAGCTCTTATCCCAGCCCAAGCTCACAGTGCCTGGGCCACCATCACAGGTCTCTCCAGGGCAGAGTGAAGGTGGGAAGCTCTGTGTTGGCAGGGAATGACCTGTGAATTCCTGTGTGTCAGTGGATCAAGGAATGACCCGTGGATTCCTGTGTGTCAGTGGATCAGTGCTGATGGACTCACAGATAAATGCATCCCAACCATGCAGGGCTCTGTCTTTCCCAGGAAATTTTGTCTCCTAGCTCTCACCCAGTGCTACTCTCTCCCTCCTGGTTTCAGGTTGATGATCCAGAAGCAGCACTCAAAGAGCTGGAAACCCATCTGGGATTTCCTTTGCGGGGGTTTGTTCCCTATACTCGTTCAGTGAGACCAGGCATGGAAATCCCAAAGGATCAGCTACAAAAGTACCTTGAAGATGTTCTTGGTGCCCACCCAACAGGTATTGCAGTGGGTTTGGCCCTTCCATCAGAAAACCTGGATATTCTGGAGCCACTGGCTTTTTCCATATGACATATGGATTGAAAAATAATATTAAGGAAAGGTTCCTAATCTCCAAGCAAACAGCACAGCCATTGGAGTTTCAGTGATCCATCACTTCCCCAGAAATGAGAAACAACATTTTAGGGCTTCCTCATTTGGGAGGGGTTGAGCACAAGTTGCCAAAGAGATGCCAGGAATATTCCTGTCCTGTGAGGCATCTGTGAGCTGCTGCCATGTTCCCCAGGGGTTTGGGACACAGAGTGAGATCTCAGCCCCAGGTGCAGGAAGGGGATGGAAAACCTGGAGAAGTGCTGACCCTCTGCTCCCATCTCGCAGCCCCTCTGGAGTTACGGCAGTTTGACCACGGAGAGCCCACCCGGAGCTATTTGGTGAAGTTTGGAGGTCGTTTGCTGGTGCTGAAGAAGGAGGAGGAGCCTCCCTCAGGCCCCTCAGGCCCTTCTGTCCCAAGGGAATACAGGTGAGAGGGGTGCTGCTGCAGTTTGCTGTGCCTGAGGAGCTGCCTCAGCACCAGAGCAGCAGGACACGTGGGGAGGATCATTTGTGACCTCCCGTTGTTTTCCAGAGTGTGGGATAGGTCTGGGGGCTCTGGGCCATGTGAAGATGTGGGTGTGCTCCTTTCACCTCCCCCAGCCCCGTTATTTTAGTGTATTTAAAACTGAGCCCAGGACTCTGATGTGGTGTGTCTGCCTCCAGTGCTGCAGTTCCAGGACTGATTCCCTTGTGTCTGTCTCCCTCCCTGGCAGGATCCTGAAGGCTCTGGCTGAGGCTGGTGTTCCTGTGCCCCCTGTGCTTGCTCTCTGCGAGGACAGAAGGTAATCCTGTCCCTCAACTTTCACTCTGCGCTTGACAACTGCAGCCAGAATCCCCCAAAGATGAGGAGAGAAGGAAGCAGAGCTCACAAAGTGCACTGATCTAATGAACATTTGTGCAATGTGGGGCTGGAAGAGTTCAAAGGACAGAATCACTTTTATTTGGCTTGGTTTAGGTGTGTCCTGTTTTAACAATTAATCCAAGTGCTCTCTTTGAAAAGCACCTATAAAGCATTGTTGTAGGGCTTCCCGCTGACTCAGAGTGCTCAGGTTTGCAATAAAGAGGGGATTTTTCCAGCTGCCAGACCTCAGACAGCAATGACAACAGCAAATCTGTGACTGGACATCCCTCAGGCCTGCAGCCTGCTCAGATCTCTGCTGGCTGCAGGAATCAGTCTCTGCACTGCAGCTCGATGTGTGCCCATTGCTCCTGGTGTTTGTGAGCAGCCCGACAGCCCAGCTCACACGCACTGCAGGGAGCAGGGAGGCAGCTGCTGCTGGAGCCTGGCTCCAAGCTCAGCTTCCTGGGGCTGGAGGGACCAGGGCTGACCACGCCACAGCCACGTGCCACCAGGCAGCCCGAGCTGGGCTCCAGTGAGCGCCCGAGTGCTGCTGGGGCTGCTCTTCACCTGCCCTTGCAGTTGAGGCCTGGGGCACATGTTCAAGGTGCAGGTGAGATTTGGGGGGTAGTAGCAGGATTGACCTCAGCCCCACTGGTCCCAGTTTGCTTCCCCAGCATCCTTGGCACACCTTTCTGCCTGCTGGAGCACCGTGCTGGCCACATCCACCGCGCCGTGTCCCTGCCCGCGGTGCCGCCGCGCCAGCGCAAGGCCTGGTACGGGGCCATGGCACACGTCCTCGCCAGGATCCACAGCCTGGACCTCGGAGCAGCCAAGCTCCAGGACCTCGGGGAGCACGGTGAGAGGAGCCTCTGGATCCTTTCTTCCATGTGTCAGCGTTTCAAGGGTTAGGCAGGATGGACCAAACTGGGGGCAGGTGGGAAGGGGAAGATGAGCAGTCTAGAGTCTGAATCTCCAGGTGTGGCGGGAGGGTGTGAAGAGCTCTTGAAATCCAGGTTTCCTGTGAGTTCCCAAAGTTCTCCTAGTTCCCAGAGCTTCCTGCCGTGTTTGTCGCCATCTCTGCCCACTGTAGGTACAGGAGTAACTTCTTTGTTGCCGTGTCTGACCAAACCTCCCCAAGCATCCCCTCCAGTTCCTCTGCAGAGATAGCTCAGCTTCCTGGAGCTGGTGGAGAAGTTACATTTTTGTCCAGGATTGGATTATTTCCACCTGAATATTAAATCCAGTGCCCAGTTAAGAATGTATGAGACCCCTGGAAACTGCAATTAAATTCTTGGAGCTTAACTCAGGGTTCTGGACTGAGATCTGCTTGGCTGTTTGACTTTTTCTGTGTCCCTTTTGAAGCCTCTTTGTGCCTTTCCCTGGGAGCCTCCGTTCCTCTGTTCCAGGAAATTACATCCAGCAGCAGGTTGAGACCTGGACAAAGCAGTATCGAGCTGTGGAAACACACATGATCCCAGCGATGGAGAGGCTCATCCAGTGGCTGCCTCTGCATTTTCCTGAATCCCAGAAGACAACGGTGGTGCACGGTGATTTCAGGTACTGCCCTGGAGCACATCCCAGGCAGGAGAGAAGGACTGAGTGTAAAATGATCCACCAACTCCAAAAGGTGCTGATTGGGCTGGAGCAGCAGCTTCAGAGCAGCCCAAAAGCTGGGTTTTGGGTCAGGGTCAGCATCCCCAGGGATTGAGATGAGTTTCTTCACCCAATGGCTGCAAATGCTGGTCTAACACTGGAGGATCATCAGCTCTTCCTGCAATACTCAGGAATCAGCCCTGGTGCTTCTTGCCAGTGGTATTGGGTGCTGGAAGAGTTTGAGTGGCAAAACCTGCCAGTGTTTCAGGTGAAGTCCTGCAGGAGTGGGGTGGCTGGGACAGAGGGGAGGGATGCTCTGGTGCTTCTGTGCTGCCACAGCTCGGCTGGATCCTGCCAGGGCCGTGGGGCTGCAGTGCCAGGTCTGGACCAAGGCTCCTTCCCCGAGGTTCCAGGAGCTCTCTGCACCCTGGCAGGATGGCTGCCTGCTCTGGTTGCTCCCCAGTGGGCTCCTGCCCTCTCGTGGGGCTCACATTGGTGAGGACTGTGCATAATTTACAGCACATGGCAGGAGCTCTGTGCCTGTGAAATGACCAGGAGATCCCCTGAACAAAGACTTGGCTGCTTCACTTTCTGGTTACACTGTCCAGTAGCATCTGCTGCTGATCTGAGGCTCTGACTGACTTGGTTTCATTCTCCACAGCACGGTTTAGTCCATTATTAACCAGGGAGTTCAACATTGAGTAACCTCCATCCTCTGCTTGCAGAAATTAATGTTTCACTTTGTGCTGCCTTCCAAAGGACTCGTCAATTTTTGAAGAGAGTGAAGAGCACTGAAAGCACCTCCTGCTGCTGAGCACTGGGGTTTTTCCCTCCTCTGGAGACTTTTCTGATCTCTTTTTCCCTCTGATACAGGATGGACCACCTGGTCTTTCATCCAGACAGGCCAGAAGTCCTTGCTGTGCTGGGCTGGAAGTTTGCCACTCTGGGAGATCCCATGTGTGATCTGGCGAATAACTGTATGAGCTTCTTCCTGCCAGCCCACTTTGGTGCTCGCAGAGGTACAGAGGGGGCACAGTCACCTTTGGCACACGCAGAGGAACCAGAGTTCAGAACAGATCAGCTCCTCTCCAAGCAGCTCAGCTGGCAGTGGGGCTCAGTGCAGCTGGAAAGGGCTCTGGGTTTGCCTTATTTTCCCTCTCACTCCAGCTGGGAAGCTGGGCAACTCTTTCGGGTGGGAAAGTTGTGAAGCCGATCAGGAGTGGTTTGTGCACGAAGTGATACACTTGTTAAAAACCAAAATACAGGGTTAAACTGAGAGGTTCCATCATTTAGGAGGAATCTCTGTCAGTCATAGTTTCACCCTAACCAAGAGAACTGTCCCATGTGCATTTTGGGGCATGGGCTGCTGCCAAACCCCAGAGTTCCATGCAGAGCAAGCACGGCAGCCGTGCAGGTCCTGGAGGGTGCAGGTGTCTCCCTGGAAGTGCCTGGCTGTGCCACGAGGCTCACACCATCCCATGGGAGCTCTGAGCTGTCTCTGTCAGCTGACTCACTGTTACCTCTTCCCATCTTCCAGGCTTGAGGAAGTGTGACTTGGGGCACCTGGGAATTCCCACAGCAGAAGAGTATTCCCAGATGTACTGCAGCCACATGGGAGTGGAGCGCCCGGAGAACTGGAATTTCTATCTGGCCTTTGCCTTTTTCCGCCTGGCTGTGATGCTGCAGGGACGTCACCACGGCTCCCTGGCAGGTGAGGAGCCCAGCCGGGCCAGCTCTGCCCTGCACAGGGCACAGCCATGGCACAGAGCTGCCTCCCTGCTCCAGCACAGGCCTGTTCCTGGTTGCTGTTTGTGCTGTGGGGTCTCTCCTTTTCTGGGAGAACTGAGCAGAGGCCAAAGTTGAGAGGCCAGAGCTGTGTCCTACAGATGGAGCTCTCAGACCTTCCAACTCAGCACCAGCCTATGCCAAGGGACTCACAGAGAGGTGGTGAGAACTCTCAGTGCTGTCTGTCTGCACACATCAGGTGTGGCCTTGGAGCCTTTATCAGAACTAAATTAGCTGTTGTTTTCGCATCCCTTAGAGAGGAGTTTCCCCGAGTCCTGCTGGGCACGTGATGCTGTTTGGGATGTGACTACGTAACACAGGCTCTTCCAAACAAGTCTCCTGTTCTCTTGTCCCCAGGGAGGCCAGCTCCAGGTGACAGCAGCCCTGAGGATGCAGAGTTTGTGGCCGAGCTGGCTTGGGATTTCGCCATAAAAGAAGGATTCCGTGTGTTTGAGACCCTCTCCCCCACAAAGCTGCTCGCACGACATTCCAGCACCTGGGCCGGGCGAGGGCCGTTCCTGAGCAGGGGTTACAGCACCTGGGCACGGCCTGGGGCAGCCCCTGTGCCCAAAGTCCCCCTGCTCACTCCCCCCCACAGCCTCTTGGGGATGGCCCAGGGTCTTTGCTGCAAGATGGAAAATTCGGGCATCCAGTGGGGCTTTTTGAGTTCCCATTCCAGAGGAACTCCACGTCCTCTGCCAGAACTGCAGGTGAGACATCTTCTGTCCTGAAGTTGCTTTGCTGCACCTGCCCCAGGGTGGGGATTGTGGCCTCCAAGTGTCCTGGCTCTCCTGATCACATCAGACATTTGGCACTCCTGGAGTCCAATGGCTTGAAGGAAGAGGGCTGGGTTCCTATGGCTGTACCAGAGTTCATATCCTGGGAAACAGTGATTTTGGAAGCTGGCACTCCCTTCTAAGAGGAGCAGATTAACACCAGCCCAGCTGTGGTTGCTGGTGCTGCTCCCCCAAGGACCTGCCGTCCGTGCTGATGGTGTGCCCAGAGCTTGGCTGGGCTTGGGCTTTTCAACACCTGCCAGTCCAGGAGGAAATGGTTGTTCTTTACCTTTCCCTGTCCAGGGAAGCCTCACTCCTGTCTCTCTGTGGGAAGGGCTGAGTTAATTCCCTTCACTGTGGCCCTCTGGTGCTTCCTTGGGAGGTCCCTCACATGGGGCAGGGAGCTGCTTGCACCTCCCCAGCTTCCATTCACAGTGTGAGTGGAAGCAAACAGCCCTACCCTTGGGCCTGCTACCAAGATTATATTCTTAATTATTCTAGTGACATTATCAAATTCTAGTGGGTTACTTAACTTCCTTTCAGCTGCCAAAAAAATATCCAGGTGCCCTTCCAAAGTGTTTCCTTGTGCTCTGGCAGAAGGCAGCAAACGCCAGCACGTCAGGGCACTTGGCAGCTGATCCACTGAGAAGGTGGAAAGGGCAGGGAAGCAGCAGCTGTGGGGAATTTGGAGGTGCTGGGATGAGCAGATCTCCTCGCCCTTCCTCGAAACATTCATCTTTGCCAAGTCTCCAAACATCAGCATTGCCACACTCTCTCTACTCCATGCCTTGGGGGGGGGGTGTGGAGATGCTGCTCCTTGTGTGTGGCACCACAGACCCCCCTCATCCCTGTCACCTCCACATCCAGCCCTCTGCTCTCTCCCTTGGCATCATCCCTGCACTGTCAGCCTTTGCTGTGGAAATGTATTGTGAAAGCCAGGGGAGGAGTTTTGCTGCCTGCAACAGCAAGATAATGCAGAGGACTGTTACACAGCTGAATATTCCCAGCCTGGAACTGCCACAGAGCTGGGCAAGGCCAAGGGCAAGGGCAAGGCTGCCCTGTGCCAGCTGGCACTGCCAGGGGGAGGTTCATCCCTGGGAGCTTGGCAGCCAGATGCCCTTGGCTGAGGCATTCCTGGCCGAGCAGAGCAGGATCTCAGCTGGTCCCGCCACATCCCGCACCAGGGGCCAGCAGACCTCGCACGCTGATCCCAAAGGTTGCCTGTCCCCGCAGCTCTCCGGGGAGATCCTCTCCAGAGGAGCAGAGGGAAGCTCAGTTTCTCCTTCAGAGCCATGACAGGCTGTCAGAGGGGGTCAGCACCAGGGGCATCAGACCAGCTGATGTGTCTCATCCTCTTCCCCCAGGCAGAGCGTGCCAGGACCAAGGCAGTGGCGCTGATGGCTGCACAGGCCATGGATCAGGGCAGTCAGGTGAGCAGATTCCTGAGGCTTGAGCCTTCCCTGACCCAAAAACAGCAACACGGGGACCCCTCGCTTCTGGGGCCTCCTCCACCCCACTGCAGTTTGGGGCCTGTGAGCATGGGGGGTGATTTGTCGTGTCTGCTGTGGGATCCCCAGGGAGGATGTTTCCCCAGCACTGGGTCCCCAGGACATTTGGAAAAACACGGGGACATTGCTGCCATCCTGCCCTGGTCCTGCAGCTCTTTGTGTGCCCACATGGGCTCTGACCTTGGTCTCCCACAGGTCCCTGGAGCAGAACATCTCCACAATCTCAGCCCAGCACTTCCCTTGGACCTGAGTTCCACGTCTGGCTGAGGGTCCTGAGGGATTCACAGGACAGGACTCTCCAAACCAGAGCTGAGCCAGGAGCTGCAGCACTGGGAAGCCTTGGATGGGGACCCAAACCAGCCACTCTGGCA
This sequence comes from Cnemophilus loriae, assembly GCA_013397755.1. Lineage (NCBI taxonomy): Eukaryota > Metazoa > Chordata > Aves > Passeriformes > Corvidae > Cnemophilus > Cnemophilus loriae. The sequence goes on from VZTF01001678.1 coordinate 220,375, forward strand.
TGGGAGAGGCTGTGCTGAGGGCAGCCTGTGAGCTTCTCAATACCAGTGGTGTTTGGTGTTATCTGTGCTCAGTGCTTTTATTGGCTGACTCAATACAGGGCAAAATGCATCCTTGGATCATGAGGCTGCAGGAAGTCAGTGCTGCAGCAGGGAGAGAGTGGGTTGGGAATGACCAGGTGGGGGGTGCAAGACTTGGTTTTGGGAATAAAGAGAACGGACCAGCATGTCTCTCCTCCTTCAGCACAACCTCCAGCAGCTTGCAGATGCTGGAAGAGTCTTTGGTGGTGGAAGGAACTGAATCAGTCCTTGAGGTCTCTGGATTCAGGGGAGACTCCAGAGCTGAGGCAGTGCCTGCCCCGTGGAGCTGGGAGAAACTGGGTGGGCTCCATGGTCCCATGAGTGCGGTGGATCTCTGGGAGTCTCTTTGGGGACCGTGGAGGATGCAGACTGGATTAATGGGAGCTTTCAGTGCTTCACGGAGGCCAGAGCAAGGGGAGAACTGTGGGAACAACCACGGTAACTTTATGAGTGTGAGCAATTTATATGTAGCATTCATTAAGTATTAAAGTACTGGGCACAGTTCTTTGGATTCTCCAGCTCCTCCAGCGTGGGCGGAGCCTCACAGCCCATCTGCCCAGGGTGGCCACCACCTCCCAGCCCTCAGGGACACAAGGGGTGCTGCAAAGAGCCCTGGGGGACCGTGCTGGCTCTCAGAGCAGGGACCATGAGGCTGTAGGGAAGCTGGTAACCTGAGCCTTGGATTCTCCCAAGCTCCAGGGTGAAATTCCACCTCAACCTCAGCGCTTGGCTCTGCTGGGGATGGGGGAGGGAGCTGAGCCTATATCTGCCCAGCCCAGACATTTGGGATGGTTTCCCAGCAGGCACCTCACTCCTGCACTTCCCACCTCTTTCAGGCAGGCTCAGGGGGCTGATGGCCGGGTTTGCCCTGAAGGTTTTTAGTGGTGCTGGATCTGTCTCCAGGCCCCAGGGGAGGGAAGGGGCTGCTCGAGAAAACCAAAAGCTTTATTTAACACAGGACTGGTGTTTAATGTCATGCGTTGTCCATGCCGGCATCAGCCGAAGGCACAGGCAGGACACACATGGGAGCTTAGCCCCGAGCTGGAGCTCAGCTTTGTGCCGTGCCCTGTGGATACCTTGAGCCGCTCCCTTTGGAGACACGGGCACATCTCTGCAGGTGAAACAGGTCTGGCACCTCCCACAGATGGTTTAACACGCGCAGGGCTGGCACAGCAGGGAGAACACGTCGGAACAAGAGGTCCTTGCCAGTGCCACTGTCCGGGAATCCGTCACCCTTCAAGGGACACGGGCGGACAAGGATGAGGGAGGCTGAGATCCAGCACAAGAGGATTTCTTTTCAGCTGACCCGGGAAACACACGGCCTAATCCGTGTCCTGCTGGATAACCTCGGGCGGGCGTTCAGCCTCTCTGGGCTGTGCTGCTCCTCCCTGCGCCAAAGGGCTGATATTCCCTTCTGCCGAGAGGAATGCCTGCAAAGTGCAAATGCAGGAACCTCCAGCAAGACTTTTCAGCGACCTGAGTCGTCCAGGACAGTGGGTGAAACTACTCCTGGACTCACATATCCTACAATTCTTCTGTCCCCTTTAATAAACCAGAGCCATCCCTGTTACCCTTCACAGACTCCTCACTGAGTCTCTTACACGGGGTAATACCACAGGTCGTCTTTTTAGAGGTTAAAAACTCTTTGTGTTTTTGGTCTGTGGCTTCCTTAGTGATGGCGATGATAACCCGAGCATACCTCTGTTCCCTCCACGTAAATTTGCACTTTGATACGCTGAAGTTGCACAAGGCATCTAAAACAAATCAGAAAAAAAGCCCTTTAGTCATTGTTGGGAGCGATTTCCCAAAGCCTCTCATTTGCATTCACCCAGAAACTGCCTGTTGTGAAAGCACTTCCCTGGCTTTGTTCCACTGCCCCTACACACGGGAGGGTTTTTTGGATGTCTGGGTGGACGGTAATGGTGGCACATCCATGGAACCGGGGGTCCAGGTCCCCAGATTCTCCCTCATCACCTTCCCGCAAAAGTAACCAGCTCAGCGGAGATGTTTCTGCATTTTTTCTCTGTTTTCCTAGTTGTTGCCTGCAATTAGGCACAAAGTTCCCGNCCGGTGCTGGACACGGATGAGGCAGCTCGGTGCACCAAACCAAGCCTGGTTTGAACTGAACGGAGCTGAACCGACCCGAATGGTGCTGAGCTGTGCCAAGCCCAGCTGAGCCAACGGGACCGTGCCGAACCGAACTGAGCCAAACTGCGCTGCCCGAACCGAGCTGGATCGAGCCCATTCCATGCCAACCAAGGGCGCCAAGCTGGTTCTACTCGTGCCGTGCTGCTGAGAGCAGCACCGAGCCGAGCCAAGCCGAGCCGAGGGGGGCGGTGCCGAGCGGTGCCAGGGCGGGGCGAGCGGGCGGGGCGGGACTGTCCCGAGGTCCGGGGCCCGGCCCGGCCTGGCCCAGCCGAGTTCAGCATGTTGCGGGCGGTGGTGTGCGGCTCCCGGCTCTGCCCGGCCCTGCTCCGGGCTCCCTTCTCGGCAGCCGCCGCCTCCCCCATCCCGGCGCCCAACCCGCGCCCCGACATCGCCTATAACAAGGTAGGGCCGCGCTAGGAGCCCGGGGCAGCCGGGCTGGGCCGGGGGGGTTCGGGGCTCCCTTGTCCGCCGATCGAGCCCGGTGCGGGGTTGGGCCAGCCCGGGGTGACGCTGAGCCCGGAGCAGCCGGGGGTTTGGGCCCAAAGCCTTGGAAAAGAACAGCCCTGGCTGCAGGTGCGGGGCACAGGGCGTGTGTCCCACCGCCACCGGGCTCTGTCCCCATCCCCGCGGTGGGTTCGGCAACCCCGCCTCGGTGCGAACAATCTAAGGAAAAAGCTCTGGGAAAGAGCACTAAGGGAGGGGAAGGTGCGTGGCTGATTATCTGCAGAGACCAGACGCTTGTTCCAGGGAAATCCTGTGGGATCACCGGTGCGAGGTGCTGGTGGAAGGCAGCATTCCAAGGCACCCGGCTACTCCTTCCCCGGTGGCCGTGCCCAGGCTCTTGGTGGTTGTCTGGGCGTTCTGCAAGTTCTTGGCGAGCTCCACGATCTTTGCGCTCCCGTTCTCTTGCCATGGACCTGAAAAAAAGTTACCCTTAGAAAGAAAGAGTTGGTAAAAAGCTGCCGTTAGCACCTGATTCTGGTGCATGGGGAGCCTAAAATCGGTTAATCTGGGAAATAATAGAATCATTTAGGTTGGAAAAGACCCTTAAGGCTCATAAGACCATAAGAAATGCTGTAAAAGCTCCAGTGCTCTGGGCAAAATCAGCTCACTCTATTGTCCATGCCTAAAGCATTTTCCCCCTCTTCAGTCTCCTGAGCTTCCCAATGTCCCTGCACAGCTCCAGCCAGGCTTCCAGCTTTTGCAAGGATCTACCAAGATGGGAACCTCTGCCAATTGACGTGCTGTTGCTACGCTGTGCATTCTTTTATTAACTTGAGGCTGTGTTGTGTGCTTTTAGGCTACAGTATCTCCTTCACATTGCTGCAGGTTTGGAGCCCACACAAGTCAACTTAAGCGCTTTTAATTAACCAGGCTCCTCAGATGCCATCAAAGAACCAAAGCTCCCCCTGCTTTCCCTGGGATCTGGCTCAAAGGCTCAGCCCTGCTTGGCTTTTTCCTTGCAGATTTTCATAAATAATGAATGGCACGATGCAGTCAGCAAGAAAACCTTCCCTTCCATCAACCCAGCCACGGGAGAAGTCATCTGCCAGGTGGCTGAGGGCGATAAGGTAAATGTTGTTGGGATGAAATGGGTTTGTTCTCCACTGAGCAGGTCCAGAGGGGTTGCAGAGGAAGACACTATCCTACATCTCATCTGGGCAGCCCTGTGTTTGCAGATCTATGGAAATACCCCATCAAGTGCTGCTTGTGTTCTTCCTTGACTACTGCTTTAAAAAAAAAAAAGAAATGGTGGGGAATAAAGTAATGTAATTATCCCCTGCCTTATGCAAGGCCCTCCTGGGAGTCTGTGGCAGAGCCAAGGTGGTGTTTCCCAGCAATTCTGAGTTTTTCCTGCAGTCTGGAATGTTGTGTGTGTTCCCCAAGGGAGGAGTGAGTGAGGGAAACCCTTTGTTGTTTGCCTCTCTGTGGCAGCCTGGCTTGTCCTGGCGAGACCATTGCAGCAAGCCAGGACAGAGAACCAAGTAAGAACCAGCAAAATGCCCTGACAGGACAAAATCATGGATCAGAGACAGCTGATCAAGGAAAAAACTCCTTTAGACTGGATTCTGAAAAAGTGCCAAAAGCAGACTTCCAGGGCTTTTTCCACGCCTCATTCTAGGATGCAGCTCTTAACCCAGCAGGTGACATTGCAGAAATAACCTGATGATATTTGCTGAAATAACAGAGGGTGAGCACAGGCAGAGGTTGTGGCTGCACAGCTGTTGCACCCATCTGCTCCACTGCCATTCCTGCTCCTTCCTCCTCGTGGGTGGGAAAGCTGTGTCCTCGCAGTGTTTGTGCTCATGGGGAAACTGGCCCAGGGCTGTACCTGGGTGCTCCCCTGCCCTGGGATCGAGGAGTGCCTTGCAGTGGGACAGCTGCCAAGGCTGCAGGTTCTTCCCCCAAAAGCCTGGCAGGAGCAGCCTCTTGTGCTGTCTGGCTGGAGGCTGTTTTCTCCTGGAGAAAACACAGAGGGAGTGGGAGCTGGTTACTCCTTTCTCATCCTTTGCCTGGGCTCCCCTGCAGGCAGATGTAGACAAGGCCGTCAAGGCAGCCAAGGCAGCATTCCAGCTGGGCTCTCCCTGGAGGAGGATGGATGCATCTCACCGGGGGAAGCTGCTGAACCGCCTGGCTGACCTGATCGAGAGGGACCGCGCCTACCTGGCCGTGAGTGCGGGGACTGGGAATCACGGGGGGGGGAGGGGGGGGATTGTGTTCATTAGGCGGCCTGGGGGCTTCATCCCCAGCTCAGGCTGTGGGACAGACTTACAAAGGGTGGGGAAGTACTTTTGGGAAGCTGAGAGCAAAAGGCCAAGGCCTAGGACAGACCCAGGCTGCAAACTGAGACCTGACTCAAAGCCATACACGTGAGTTCCCTCAAAGCCGTACACGTGAGTTCCCCCCGGCTCTTCAGGAAGCCTCGCTGTCTTTTGCAGGCCCTGGAAACTCTGGATAATGGCAAACCCTACGCCATCTCCTACCTGGTGGATTTGGACATGGTGGTCAAATGTCTCAGGTGGGTTTGGAGGCCACAGGTGCTGTGGGATCTGGACCTGACTGTTGGTTTCATATCAGACACTTTGGGTTTACTTTTTGCTGTAATTCCTCTGACTTCCCAAAGTCACACGAACAGTGGTGATCTGTTACAGCACAGAAAGGACAATGAGAGACACAAATATTTCTGTTTACTGTCCATTCTTTAAATCACCTGTTTGGGAAATACCTGCACTGGGTTGTGTCTGAAGTGACAGAAAAAGAGGAAGCCAGTGACCAAATTGTTCATGTTTCCAGATACTTTGCAGGCTGGTCGGATAAATTCCATGGCAAAACCATCCCGTTAGATGGAGACTTCTTCTGCTACACGAGACATGAGCCAGTGGGAGTCTGTGGACAGATTATCCCGGTGAGTAAACTGTAACAGCAGTTCCTGCAGCCTTGCAAGAATTCAGGGTTACAGTGTAAGTTCCCCTCTGTTGCTACCCACTGCTTCCTCAGGAGTAAACAAAGTCGGGCTTGCACCAGCTGGGAGGGCTCTTACTTCACTCTGGGAGTACAGAACTGCCTGTTGATTTCACGGGTTCTAAGTAAGGTTTACTTTATATCTGCTGATTAAAAAAAAAGGGGGCTTTAAACTCATTTATAGGAATTACCTGACTCAGAACCACAATTAAGTTTAAACTACTACCTAGAATTAACCCCAAAATTCTGTGTCATGAGAAAAAATCCAAGGCTCTTCCCACAGTGCTGATTTGAGTGGGGCTCGCTGGTTAATTACTGATTAATCAGAAACTTTCAAGTTCACACCAGCAAGTCCGTCCTTTTTTTCAGTGGAACTTCCCGCTGTTGATGCAGGCCTGGAAACTGGGGCCTGCCCTGGCCACTGGGAATGTGATTGTGATGAAAGTGGCAGAGCAAACCTCCCTGAGTGCCCTCTACGTGGCCAATCTGGTCAAAGAGGTGAGGACAAGGCCGGGATTCCATCACTGCTGGAGACAGGAGCAGGGAAGGGCTGTCTGCAGAAAGGCTGGGTTGTTCTGGGTCTCTCAGCAGTTGATTTAGCAAAACAAAAAAAAAAACCAACCTTGTTCATATAAATGCATGTGGAGATGATGTAAATCTTGATTAGGGAAGGACTCTTTGAGGTTTGATCAGATAATGAACTTCAGGGTGATCAGAAAGTGAACATACATCTGTATTTATATCTATATGTGTATATACACCTTTGTATTGTGCTTAGGATGTGGGGTGGGAAGAGGAGTTGTCCTGGTTGTTGCAAGCAGCGTTAAAATAAAGCCCTGGGAAATCAAAGGAGCAAAGGCTGTTGCTGGTGGGAGGCCTCCCGAGGGTCACAAACAGAGGAGGGGAGTGAAAGCCTTGGTTTGTAAAAGGAATGACTGTGTCCTGCTGGGAATTGCCAGGCTGGATTCCCCCCGGGCGTGGTGAACATCATCCCTGGCTATGGGCCCACGGCAGGGGCTGCCATCTCCTCCCACATGGACATCGACAAAGTGGCCTTCACCGGCTCCACCGAGGTAAGGGAGCACCTGAACCTTCAGCCCTTGGGACCACGGAATTGCTCCTTGCTGGATAAAGTACTGGAGGTGCTTTGCCTTCTACCCCTCATTTAAAAAATACAGCTGATGCCAGGGGGTGACATGTATATTTGCATTACATAAGACTCTTTTGTTCTGATTTGATTCTTTAGAATATTTCCTGTTGTTTCTCTTGAGCTGCTTCTCATTGGAGGTGAAACTCTGGGCAGACTTAAAGCCCTGACAATGAGGGGATCAACATTAAAGTGCTGACTGAGATGTGAATCCAGAGCCCTCTTGCTGATGTGGGAGTTAATTCCAACACCTGCTCTGCTCTGCCTGCAGGTTGGACACCTGATCCAAAAGGCTGCAGCGGAGAGTAACCTCAAGAGGGTGACCCTGGAGCTTGGAGGGAAGAGCCCAAATATCATCATGTCTGATGCAGACAGTGAGTAGCTGCTGTGCCATGTTGGATCTGTGCCTTTTACCTTGGCCACTTCCAAGCAGAGCCAGAGGAGAAAGGAAAGGCAAGGAAAGTTCTCCTGTGTGAGGCTCCAGCCCTGACAGCACCACTCTGTGCCTCCTGCTGTAGCTGCTGCATTTGTGTATCAGCATTTGTCCGCTCCCACTTCTTTTCCCAGTGCCGGGAAGTTCAGTTATCAACAAACAGGAATTGTTTCAGTGTCTTCCTCCAGTCTTTGCTCCAGTTTTGTTTTCATTTCTCTTGGAGCACACACCACTCTTTTCTTCACTTATGAAGTCCTGTTTCCCTCATCCCTTGCCTATAAACTTATTTTTGGCCTTGATGAGCCAACCCATGCTTTTATATGGCAGCAAGAAAGGAAAAAAATTACTCTTAATACCTGAATGATTTCCAGTGAGAACTGGAATCTGCCCCAGGTTAGATATTTTTCTCTAGTCTGGGGTGCTTTAATAAAGAATTAAGTCTGTAACTCCTGCCCTACCAACCCATGGCAAATGCTGTCAACTGAAAGGACTTTGTATACCCAGCAGTCTCTGTGATAATTGTCCTAAAGAAGTCCCAGGCTCTGGTTGGGTTCATTTGCTGATTTGTTTTCTCTCCCCCATCCTAGTGGACTGGGCTGTGGATCAAGCCCACTTTGCCCTGTTCTTCAACCAAGGGCAGTGCTGCTGTGCCGGCTCCAGGACGTACGTGCAGGAGGACATTTACAACGAGTTTGTGGAGAGGAGCGTGGAGAAGGCCAAGGCCAGGGTGGTTGGAAACCCCTTTGACTTCAAAACTGAGCAGGGGCCTCAGGTAAGGGCAGGAAATGCCCTGAGCTGTTATCTCATGAAATAGTCCCAATCCTGGGTCATTGTGTAGATTAGAAAGGGCGTATCCTTGGGTCTCTTGATTAATCTAATTTGAACTGTGCTCTTTATCACCTCACTGGTGCAGGAGGGAGGAGTTAATGAACCATTCCGATGATTCCGAAACTTGATGCTGGCGTTTAAAAATGCTCATTTCCCTTTGGAGCTGGCTTGGCAGCCTGAAACGAGGAATTGCTAGAGCACAGCAGGTGGGAGTGGAACCTTTTTCCAGGTGGAGCTGACATGTGTGTCCTGGCTCTCTTAGGTGGATGAGGAGCAGTTCAAGAAGATCCTGGGCTACATCAGCACGGGGCAGCGGGAGGGAGCCAAGCTGCTGTGTGGTGGCAACCCCGCTGCAGACAGGGGCTACTTCATCCAGCCCACAGTCTTTGGGGACGTGCAGGACAACATGACCATAGCCAGGGAGGAGGTGAGTCCTGCAGCCCCTTCCCACCTGGTGGCACTTTGCCCCTTCTTGATGCACAAGCCACCCAGGTTTACAAGTGCTGGCTGTTCCTGAGGTGTGAAACTCGAGGTTTCTCAGTGTTACATTATCTTCCCTTCTGGTCGCACCCTGGGCCCTCTGTGATAGAGGAAGTGACACTGAATTTCCTGTCCTGGAGGACTCTTAGCACACACACACACACAGCCCCACATCACCCACGGCCTCCACGTGATCCGTTCACACCGATTTTGCTTGGATTTTGCAGATCTTTGGGCCGGTCATGCAGATCCTGAAATTCAAGACCATCGAGGAGGTCATTGAGAGAGCCAACGACTCCAAGTACGGCCTGGCAGCCGCGGTGTTCACCAAGGACCTGGACAAAGCCAACTTTGTGTCGCAGAGCCTGCGGGCTGGGACAGTCTGGTGAGCCCGCACTGCCTCCCACGGCTGCTGGGAGCTTCCCTGGGGGCTGCCGTGGCTCATGGGCGTTGTTGTTCGACAGCCTGTCTCTCCTTCGGGTCTGATTTTGCGTGTACTTCGCTCAGTGCAATGTCAGACCTTCAGGCTGTAATGGGAACCTGGTAAAATTTAGGTGTATTTTATATTTATTTATTTATTTATTTAGGCCGGCGCATCTTTCCTGTGAGAGTGGTTAGCTGGGAGTGTTCAGCCTGGAGAAGAGAAGGCTCCAGGGAGAACTTAGAGCCTAAAGGGGCTCCAGGAGAGCTGGAGAGGGACTTGGGACAAGGGATGGAGGGACAGGACACAGGGAATGGCTTCCCACTGCCGGAGGGCAGGGTTGGATGGGATATTGGGAAGGAATTGCTCCCTGGGAGGGGGATGAGGCCCTGGCACAGGTTTCCCCATCCCTGGAAGTCGCAGCTGAGGGCGGCAACCTGGACCCTTGGCCCTGGGATAATGAGGGATGTGGGTGGATTCCACGATGTTCTGTCCGTGCCTGGTGAATTCCAGTGTGGATTCATCCTGTTGGCTGAGGGAAGTGACACATACAGGAATCCTGCCCAGGAATCCTGCCCAGAATAGCTCAGGTATCCGTGTGCTGCCAGGGGGCTCTTCCCTGAGCTCCAGGTGTTCCAGCCTCGCTTTCCCTTCCAGGATAAACTGCTACGATGTGTTTGGTGCCCAGGCCCCCTTCGGTGGCTACAAAGCCTCTGGGAACGGGCGGGAGCTGGGAGAGTACGGCCTGGAGGCCTACGTGGAGGGGAAAAATGTGAGTATCCCTGGAGCCGAGGCCTTCCCAACCCTCTGGTGCAGCTCCAAACCCTCTTCGTGCCATTGGCTCAGAGCTGAAACCGAACTGTGACCCAAACCTTGAGCTCCCCCCTCTCCTCGAGCTTTCCCAGTCTCCAAACCAGTTCCTGACTGGGACACACTGGGTTTCCTCCTGCTTTTCACCCTCCCAGTGAACACACCTGAAAACTCTCCAGGAAAAAAAAACAACAAACGTGTGACTTTTCTTTACTTTTTTTTTTTTCCCCCCTAGGTGACAATCAAAATCCCACAGAAAAACTCCTAAGAGGACAGCAGCCCCCTCTATAAATTTGGAAATAATTATTCAGCTTCACAGCGCACAAAGGAAAGCTCTTCTCAACACACAAAATTTAGTATGCAAAAAATATGTAACTCTGCATTAAGAGGTATTTTTTAGGTGTTTAAAGGAGCTTTTGTTAAAAAAAAAAACAAACCTACTTGGCTTTATCTTTTTAAAATACCAAATACAGTTGGTTGAGCACTAACAAGCTGGGTGATTATTTTGGGTACATTTTGGGTATTATGTGGATGCAATCGCCCCTAGGAGAGGGGTGTGATCTTCACATCTCTATCTGATAAGTGAGCTTATTTTTCCCAAGAAATCATTTAAATGCTTGTTTAGTCTAGGAGGATTTATATTATAGAAAATAACGATTATGTGTTGGCTTACAGAACTAGGTGTATAACCCTTGTCCTGTAAACTGTGTTTCTCTTCTGTGAGCAAGGTGAACTGAGTTCGGTGTGTACCTGGGCCAGGGAGCGGCGTGAAATCTGGGAGAAAAAAGTGGGTTTTTTGTTCCGTCCTGCTCGTTGTAGCCACTCCAAATAAACATTTCTTGTCTCAGTGCAGTCAACCCTACCTTTGTTGGAGGTTTGTGCCAGTGAGCCCAAGTACACACAAATTCCTGCATCCATAATTTTTAAGGATTTTCTCTGACTTTCTGCCCTGCCCGCTGTCCTTATGTTGCCTTAATGTTACAGGCAAAACTACAGCTGGCACCTGGCCCTAGCAGGGCTGGAGGTGTGGGGGGGGGCTGAGGCTGAGTGAGGGCGGGGGGCCCGCCCTGGGAGCCACGTCCATGGTGTGATTATTGGGGAAGAGCCCCAGTCCCCGGCCGGAGGNCAAACCTACTTGGCTTTATCTTTTTAAAATACCAAATACAGTTGGTTGAGCACTAACAAGCTGGGTGATTATTTTGGGTACATTTTGGGTATTATGTGGATGCAATCGCCCCTAGGAGAGGGGTGTGATCTTCACATCTCTATCTGATAAGTGAGCTTATTTTTCCCAAGAAATCATTTAAATGCTTGTTTAGTCTAGGAGGATTTATATTATAGAAAATAACGATTATGTGTTGGCTTACAGAACTAGGTGTATAACCCTTGTCCTGTAAACTGTGTTTCTCTTCTGTGAGCAAGGTGAACTGAGTTCGGTGTGTACCTGGGCCAGGGAGCGGCGTGAAATCTGGGAGAAAAAAGTGGGTTTTTTGTTCCGTCCTGCTCGTTGTAGCCACTCCAAATAAACATTTCTTGTCTCAGTGCAGTCAACCCTACCTTTGTTGGAGGTTTGTGCCAGTGAGCCCAAGTACACACAAATTCCTGCATCCATAATTTTTAAGGATTTTCTCTGACTTTCTGCCCTGCCCGCTGTCCTTATGTTGCCTTAATGTCACTACAGCTGGCACCTGGCCCCCGCAGGGCTGGAGGTGGGAGGGGGGGGCTGAGGCTGAGTGAGGGCGGGGGGCCCGCCCTGGGAGCCACGTCCATGGTGTGATTATTGGGGAAGAGCCCCAGTCCCCGGCCGGAGGGCTCAGAGCGGGTTCTGAGGCTCCTTCTCGCCGCTCCCCCTCACGGCCGCAAGGGCGGCCATTGCCCCTCAGCCAGCCGGGCGCCCGAGATCTCGCGAGACTTGGAGCCACTCGGCGCCTCAGACCAGCGCCCTCTTCGAGATCTCGCGAGATCTCCGGCAGCGCGGCCCCTCGGGATGCGACGGGCGGCAAGTCCCTCGTTAGGTCTCGCCCACCGCGATCTCGCGAGACTTCGCTTTGCCCCGCCCTTCCCGGGCGCCCGGCGGGGGCGGGGCCAGGGCGCTTCGCTCCGCCCCCGAGGCTCGGTGATTAGAACGTCATCAAAAGGCACCGCCCCCCTCGAAAGCCCGGCGGGGGCTTTGCTGTTGCCGTCGCGCTTTTAGAGCTGTCGGTAGCCGCCTGCAAACTGCGCCAGCGCCGTGGCGGCGGCTCCCAAAATCCCGCGGCGGGCACGGGGCGGGCGCGGGGGCCCCGCTCCGTCC
>VZTF01001678.1:232755-267001 GCA_013397755.1 Cnemophilus loriae
TGCGCGTTGCCTGACGCGGCCCAGCGCCCCCGGGCCCCGCCGCGCCCGGCGGCTCCCGCGGCCCCGCGGGACGATGTCGCAGGATCACGACATGGACAAGACGATCAAGGTTGGCGGGAGCCGCCGGGGAGGGCGGGGGGAGCCCGGGCTGGGGCCGCCGGGTGACGGTGCCCGTGTGGCCGGTTTTGGGGTGTTTCACCGCGAACGGAGCCCGCTGTGGGACGCGGAGGTTGTTGGCTCCGCGCGGGGGGCGACGCGGACGGTCCCGCAATCCAAGCACCCCGAGTAGCAAAACTTTCTGCTGTTTGTGCGTTTTAGCAAACAAAGGAATTAATGTTCATCGGCTACGAGTTGTGTAGTTCTCTCATTAATTAGCGTTCTGTTGGTTAACGATTCTCTCATTTGTCGTGCTAATTAGTGCCACGCTCAGTTCTTCTCGTCCTTTGGCTCGGGGGGGGTTTCCTGGCTCGGTGTCTCTGACTTGGTGGTCACGATCTGTCCCTGCTGGAATTACCTTTGACCCAATGGGAGCTGATTTCAGCACAGATGCAAAGTTGGGTTTTTTAGTTTCTTCCTTGTCTTGGGGGTTCTGCCCAATGTCCTCGTGGCCCATAAATTCTGCATTCCTTGTGTCCAAATCCTTCTTCCCGAGCTTTGTTTGCCTTTCCCAGATCTAAGGTCACTGAAACACATCAAGCCCTAAACCTTAACACGGTAATTCCACCACCAAATAATTCGGTTTTCAAACACCTGGACATCACTCAAAGCTTGTTGGCTGCTCTGTTTCACAGATTAAATCTTCTGGTTCATAAGGCTTGAAAGCCACAAAATCAAACACCAAAGAACAGCCGTTCTTAAAGAGAATTTTTCCACATTTTCCAGCAGTCTGAACCCCCTTTCTGACCCTGTTTTCTAACCCCTCTCTCATTGCCTGCCACTGTTCCCTTTTCCTGACTCTCGGGGTGTCAGGTAGCCTTCCCAGAGCTCCTGCTCAGGTGAAAAAACAGCTCTGGGCTGTGGGGTTTGTGTGTTTGGAGCTGAACAGATCCAGGCTGTGAGCTCAGGATCCCTCTGTGCCCTGCCTGGGTGGGTTTCCTGTGGGATAAAGTGATTTAAACCAATGTTTTCAAGCCTCTCTGGAGGTTCTTTACCTCGTGCAGTGGAAAAGTTTGGGTTGGAAGGAGCTTAAATCTCATCCCATCCCACCCCCTGCCGTGGGCAGGGACACCTTCCACTAGCCCAAGTTGTTCCAAGCTTTTTCCAACGTTTCCATATTGAAAATTTGTGGGGTTTGCAGTAAAAAAGCCCAGAGCAGAAGGAAATCTGAAGAGGTTGTGATTAACCCCCGAGGCCAAGTGGCAGAGTTGTTCCCTGTGTTTTTCTTGCCACACTCCGGGGAAGGAGCCATCCTGAAAGCTTGGGAAAAAAAGGATTTAAGCATTTCTGCGGGATTTCATGTGAAGGGAAAGGTCCACATCTGAACTTTTGAGAGTTGAAAGCTAAAAAGCTGAAGCTTTTGTGGAAGTGTTGGGACAGTTCTGTGCTGCTGCTCCTCCCAGGCCGGAGAGGTTCAACCAAAACTCGCTGGGCAAATCCCTGCAGTTCTGGGCACACTCTGCATCTAGCCCATAATTTAGTACTTTTATACTTCGTGCTGAATTTTCTGCCTCTCAAAGGCTTGGGATCAGCTCGGGTTTGCTTGGGATCAGCTCGGGTTTGAGGTCTGGGATGTTTGGGAATCGAGGGGAGGTTGAGGGAGCAGGAGCCGGAATTCCCCAGGATGTGGCGTTTCTGTGGTTGGATCCGTGGAGTTTGTCCAAGCAGCAGCAGCAGCAGCCTGCACTCCTGCAAGTTCCTCTACGACTCCCAGAGCTCCTCATTTCAGACCTTTCTTCCATCAATGTCCCCTGGAATCGTGGGATCAGTCACGTTGGAAAAGCCCTCTCAGATGAACAAGTCGGAAGGGGCTGAGCAGCCCCGATGCGTGAAAGCAGCTTGGTGGAATCCAGGCTGGGAGAGCTCTGGGAATGCTGCTTTTCCAGGCTCTGGGCATCCCCCACTGCTGACTCTGCGCTTTGGGAGGCTGCCCAGAGTTGGCTGAGGCTTGGTGGCAGGGAATTTTGCTGCTGGAGAGATCCCGGCTCTAAGCGGGTGTGAAACGTCGCAGTAATTCCGGATATTTCAGATCATTATCCCCTTTTCCCACTGGAAGTTCAGTGTGGTCAGAGGTTTCAGGTTCCTGGAAGTCTGGAGCTCTGCAGGGGCTGCCTCAGGGCAGGTGATTGATTCCTGGGTGTGCCCAGGAATTCCATACCCACGGAATCCAAGCCTTTGTGCTTCCCAGCTGAAACTCTTGGGTATTTTCAAACATTTGGGTGCTTTTGAAGCGTTTCCAGCTGTTTGGGATCAGAATCTTGGAATCCTCAAGGTGGTGGGATCCAAGCTTTCCCTGTCAATGTTGTGAATTCCTGGTGCTGAAATTGGAGCTCCCATTCCTGAGCCATGAGGTGGAAGGGATGCTGGGCATTGCTGGGCATCAGAGCTCCCAAATCCTGGATTCGGTGTCGTTTGTGTTTCTTTCTTGATAATTAATTCACTTAATTATTCATTTTCACTTCTGACTTGTGAAGCCGCTTTGGGATGAAGGTTGGGATCCAAATTTAAGAAGCGCAGGACGTAAAATTGTTGCCTTTTTCTTTAAAACAATTGCAAAGACACACAATAGGAAATCAAAATTAAATGCTCATTAACGCCCTCCTAAAGTTGTGTTTTCATCTCACCCCTGCTGCTTTCAGCTCTCTGCAGCTGAATATCAGGAAAACGAAATCAGCTTTTCCCTAACAGGCTCCTCACGAGTGAAATTTATCCGAGTTGCATTGATAAGAAGTTTCTTTGAGCTCCTCCTGAAAACCACAAATTTGTGTGATCCCCTTGGGATTTTCTGCCCCTTCCTTTCAAACCCTTTATAGAACCTCCAGTGGTGGCCTTTTCCATGAATTTCCAGTGTGTTTGAGAATTATTTTTCCTTGAGCTTCCCCAGTGCTGCTGCTGCAGCAGCTCCTTTTCCTGTGATTTATCCTGAGCAGAGGCAGGAATTTAATAAAGGAACAAAGGCCCAGCTCAGGGCATCCATCAAAGCACTGAGCACTGGATTTACAGCCTGCCTTGGGACCTGGCTAAGCCTGAGAGCACCCAAGCTGTGGCCTAACAAAACCCAGCTCTGTTTGTATGGATTTGGACAAAAGGAGCCTGGTTCATTATCAGAAAAATCTACAATTAATCATGCAGGGTTTAATTTACAGGGTGATGGTTCCAAAGGTTTGAAAACTCTAATTTTCTGTTGTTTTCTGTGACCAAAAAATGTGTTTTAATGCTGAAATGGGCTCCTTGTTTCATTGGGATTGATCATTTATAGGTAGGAAGCTGGAACTGAGTCAGGGAGAGATGCTTTTGTTACACTTTGGGGTATTAAAAGCACAAAATCCCATTTATTGCTCTCAATAATCCTGTTTTGAAATTCCAGCTGCACAGAAACTATGTTAATCAGGTAGATCATGGCATGAACATTTCTATTTATTTATATTTATATTGAATTTTCCTCGGGGAAGCAAACTCCCCAGCAGGCACTTTCCTGCCAGCCACATCTGCTGAGCTGGGTTTTTTTTGGAAAAGCTGTAGTAATTTTATTTATTGTAGATTTATTGACTGTGTTTTCCCTCCTCCTGCTCCTTCCTGAACAGGAAACCTCCATTTTAGAGGAATACAACATAAACTGGACTCAGAAGCTGGGAGCTGGGATCAGTGGGCCCGTTAGGTAAGGGAACGCTCCGGGATTGTCCCTGACCTGTGGAGGAGTCAGTGAGTATCTCACTAAATGTCATGATGGGATCCGTGCAAAATCAGAAACAACAAATGTCTCTGCCCCACCTGGGCCGAATTTTGTCTTTTTTGGGGAATTTGGGAAGGAAACTCCTCCTCCCTCCCCTGTCCCTGTCCCGCGTTCCCGCAGCCAGGAGGGAACAGGAGTTGGTTGTGGAATAATGACAGCAGCAATTCCTCCTGAACCTCCCTGTCCCTGGCTCCTGGTGCCTCAGCACTGCCCCTTTCCTGCTTTTCCAGGTGGTTTTCCAGCTCTTCCCGTGAGCCCAAAGCAGACCCTGCCACTTTGCATCCCAGCCCTGCTCCTCGTGGATTTCTAACCCCTGGATGCTTTGTGGGAAGCAAAACACTTTTCCAACAAGGCCTCTCCCTTCAGGGAACGGGAATTTGTGCTGGAAAACCGCTGTGCTGCTGTTCCTGGGAGCTCCCTTTGTCTTTCCCATCATTTATCTTCCAGTCTGGGCCATTGGTTTCTCTTCATCTTTTTTGTGTTGCTTCATTAAAACACCCATTTTGTGCTTTATTCTTTTGGCTGCCTCTTCAAACGTGGGCCCTTTCCTCAGTTGTTAAATGGGTGGAAAAAGAGAAAAAATTCAGCCAAAATGAGGATTTCCTTCCCAAACCACTTTATCTATCCCAAACACTTCATTTATCCCAGCATCCCTGGGGCTGTTCAGGTGTGCTTTGGGTTATTTCCAGCCCAAATCTGTCTCGAGGCTGAATTTAGAGTGAGAGCTGGGATGTTCCCTGTGTATCCCAGACTGGGGGCATTCCTGGGAATTCCCACGTGGAGAGCAAACTCCGAGCTAAAAATCAATTGCTTCAGGGGTCTCTTTTTAACCTCCTTGCTGACTGAATGATTTTGTTGCTGTAATACCAGAGTCTGCATGAAAAAATCCTCCCAAGAACGCTTTGCACTGAAAATCCTCCTTGATCGTCCAAAAGCTCGAAATGAGGTACAGTTCCTGCTTTTCTCTCCATAAAATCTTCAATTGTTGGGATGTTTTAAAAATAAAAACCCCACCACCAAATCCCCATTTGCTGGTTGTGCTTCCAGAGATTTATTTATAATTAACTGAGCTGTATTTTAAAGCTGTTCTTCTCCCTGTAATGGAACATAACGAGTTTGAGAGTGAATTTTGTTTCCAATCTCCCTCTTGGATGTCACTGCTCCAAGAATGCTTCAAGTTGTCCTGGAAATGGATTTTTCCATGTGCCAGGAGCTAAAGGAGCTCCTGACACTGGTTGGGAGTTCCTGAGGTGCCAAACTGTCAGCCTGTGGAATGATGGGCACTCCTCCAAGCTGTCAGGAATTTAAAGAAGGATTAATTGTCCTCGAGGTTTAGGCAACTTCCATTTCTTGTTGCTGAACAAATTCTCCTTTAAAATTCCCATAAAAAGTCATCTGTGTACAAAAAGCACCGAGCCTGGGCTTGATTGAGCAGCCCAGGGAGCTTTAAAGTGGGGAAAATTCCTCAATTTTGGGACAAGAGGTGACGTTCCAGGTGTTGCGAGTGCTGGAGAACTGAGCCATGAGAGAAGCCAAATTATGGAATTTTAGGATTTATTCATTCATTTTCAATTCCAATTAGTTGTACCTTGCTATTTCAAGCTGGTTCTGTCTTTAAATTTACGTAAAGAACTCAAAGACTGAGCTTTTCCTGGAGCTCTGCGTGCGATCCCATAACCTGTCCCAAATTTGGGGGCCAGCCTGGGGGTGTTTTTATCCCAGCGGGAGCGGTGGCAGCGCTCAGCAGGGCTCAGCTGCCTGTCCCTGTGTGCAGTAACAGCTCTTCCCTTCTCTTCAAGGTACGTCTGCACATGATGTGTGCAACACATCCCAATATTGTTCAAATAATTGAAGTTTATGCTAACAGTGTGCAGTTCCCACATGAATCCAGCCCCAGGTAAGATTACATAGGGTGATTCATTCCCACCGCTTGCTTTCCATGTTTAGCCCAAGGTATAGTGGAGTTTGCTTTTTTTTTTTTTGTTTGTTTGTTTTGGTTTTAATCACAAAATTATTATTATTTAAAGGGGGTCCCAGGTATAATAATCATCCTGCAGACCAAGCAGCTCTTGCTTTTTTTCCCCTGATTTTTGTGTGTTTAAATTATTTTGCCTCCTTCACTCCCTGTTTTGAACGCATCTCCATTTTTTTAGGTTTTCCATTGATTCAGTCTGCATTGTGTGAAAGAGTTGTTTCTGAAAAATACAAAATTCAGCCCTGAAAACTCTCAGTGCATTGTCCTGCTTAAAATGAACACAGGAAAACATGGAGCAGAGTGATTTTTTTTGTGCATTGTTATCATTTAGGATAAAAATATTGTCTTCTGATGGGATCTTAGTGGAGAAAATCACCAGAGCTGGGAGAATGAAAGAGCTGAGACCTGTCTTAGGCTCTGGATTTTGCTGTGTGGTAGGAAGTGGGAGTTAATTCCTTGAGGATCTGGCAGCCCTGATCTCCACCTTCCTATTTGTTATCCTGCATAATTATGGCAATAAATAAAAAGATGTAAATTAAAATAACGGGGATCCAGGCTCAAAAGCATCCACGTGCCGTGTTATCCTTGAGGGCAGAGTTATCCCCTGGAGTGTCCACACGGCTTCCAGCTCCATCCTGGGTGGAGCTGGATGTATCCATGCCGAGTTTGTTCCAGCTGGATGTGGGAGCCCATCAGGAGGAGCAAACTGGAGATTCCTGGCTGCCAGTCAGTGGGAGCCAGAAAATCCTGCGGATTTTAGGCTCGAAGGCAAAACGGCAGCACCCAAATAGCCCCGAGCAGCGTAGAGAAAGCAGTGTTTGTGTGAAAATATGCATTCTTAGCTTAGCAATTCTGTTCTTTTTGATGATTTTTTAACGTAACAACATGAAATGCTTTTGAACAGGGCTCGGCTCCTAATTGTAATGGAGATGATGGAAGGGGGAGAGCTCTTCCACAGAATCAGCCAGCACCGGCACTTTACTGAGAAGCAAGCGAGCCAAGTAACAAAGCAGGCAAGTCACCCCCTGTCCCAGCAAATCCATCATGCTCTGGCTAAAGGAGGGACAATTCCTGGGGCTGGAAGGGTGGGAAAAAAGGATTAAATAAAAGAATCCTCAGTTCTGATCCGATGATCATTGCCTGCTTTGTTATAAGTGACAATGCCAAAGCTTTACTAGGAATAAAGGATTGAAGGTGTGGGCTTGTTCTCTGGGTCTGCTGTGCTTAACATTGCTTTTCCTCACCTGGTCTAGAGAACCCTTCCAAGAGAACTTCATCATTCCTGTTGTCCTAAAAGTGTTGCCTCCAGCAGGACTCCCGAGCTCTGGAATCTCCGTGACAGCCTTGGCATTTCTCTCCTCTGGGCCAGGGGTTTTCAGGCTGGGTTCTGGGCTTGGGCTTGTGGAATTCCTGGAAGATACCGAGGAATGTGTCTGTTCGTTCTGGTTTTGTGTCTGTTCATTCCGATGTCGTTTTTCCTTCACCGTTTCTCTCCCAGCTCACTCCTGAGTGCTGTATTTTATAACCTCCACGGTGGTTTCTGCAGGGGAGTTTGGTGTCCATCAGGTTTTTTGTTGCTGGTGGGACTCCCAGAAGGATCTCTGTGGAATTCAGTGCTGGGATCCCCAGTTGCCCTCAGCTGGAGAGAGAATGTTTGAACCTGGGGCAAAAAATTTCATGTTACTTTTGTGCTTTGACTTGTTTCTTATGAAATCCTAATTGTGCTGGTGCCTTTTGGTCTCATCCAACAAAGAAATGAGGTGGAAGTACAGAATTATTTTTGACAGTTTGTTTGACATACTTTGGGCTGTTTGATTCTGACATGGTGGGGAAATCTTGGAAAACTTTACCACAAGTCAAGACTTTGATTTGAATTCTGTGTGTCCACTTGGGTTATTCATGTTTCAAGTAACTCTTTGCTTTAATGTTTATAGAAATGAAGTTGGAAATGCCAAAGTCTCTCTAAAATTCTTTTCTCTAGTGGTTCTTCATCGTTGTCTTGTACCCAGGAATGGTTAAAACTTATCACAGCACTGCCTCTTTTTCTCTGGGAATGTGTTTGTATTTATTGCTGAGCTAAATTTCCAGTGAACTTCTCTTGTGACAGTAATTTGGAGTTTTTTAAGGATTCTAAACTTGGGTAGGATCCTACAGAATCCAGCAGGGATACTTCCAAATAAGGGTTGTGTGGCTGTGCCTCACTTCTGTCTCAGGGATGCTGTTTAAATATTTATACTTGGCTTTTCTTTAAATGAATTGCACTTGGAAATGTGCAGTCCCTGGAGCTCTCCTGCCTGGATCGCAGGTTCCTAAATCATCCTTGAAAGAACCAAGGAATGCAATTCTGTGGGATATCCACAGAATGATCGAAGTGCTGGCAGTACCATCCAAAATTAAAGAATAAAACTGCCTGAGTGTTGGATCTCCAGGCAGGAACAAGTGCAGTGAATGATCCCCTGGAATCCTGAAGCAGGAACTCGCTGCTGAGTGTTCAGCAGGGTGGAATTGCCTGGAGCCCTGGCACAGCAGGGAAGGGGCACTGGCACCACCTGCTTCACTCTGGGGGGCTCTCAGTGCCTTGAGTGCTCAAGCTGAGGTGGTTGGGCAGCCCAGGCCAAGCTGGCTTTTGTTTTCTGTTGGCTGTGAGTGCAAACTGGACTGAACCCCTTGGTGGGATTCGTGTCCCAGCTGTCACTTCACTGCACCACTGCCCAGCAGCGTCAGGCTTGTCCTAACTCAGCACTCCACCCAAGTGGAGTGAAAACGTTTTGGGTCTGAGCTGTGTTGGAAATGTCCTTTGTAAAGCTGAAATAAATGTCCAGGCTGCAGGAGGAGGTCGGTGATTGTAGCTGATTTATTGTGCCCTTTTCCAGATAGCTTTGGCTTTGCAGCATTGCCACTCACTAAACATTGCACACAGAGACCTCAAGCCTGAGAATCTCCTCTTCAAGGATAACTCTCTGGTAAGATGAACATTTGGAATTCTTCTGCTGCTGAGTTCTGTAAAATGGCTCAAGGGTGACTCTCAGAATAGTGGTTAAAATGACATTAATGTTTTGGTGACAAAATTGAATCACCTGGATAGACTCGGTGCTTTTCCATCCCCTGATCTCCTTGGGGTGCTGTTAAATAGGAGTCAGGTTCTCCACCTGAACACAGAATCCAGCTTTGCTGAGGAGATCTGCTCTGCCCCTCATCAGGATGTTCTAACCCTCTACCTAGAGGTGCTTTGATAGATCCAAACAATTCTTTGAATTCTTTGTTTCTCCTCCATGAAACCAGCTTGGAAATGCAGTGACCCCCCCCTCCACAAGGGTTTCAGTGCTTTCCCAGTCCCTGAGTGGGGGGGCAGTTCCTGGCCCAGAGCACCCAGAAAAGCAAAACCTCTGGTTTGAAAGGTCAGTTGGTGACCTTTCAGCTGCCTGGTGGAGTGTGAGGGTATAAATACGAGGTGGAAAAGGTGAGATGAGGACAGGGGGAGAACGATGTGGTAGAAAAGCTGATTTAATGAGATTTGTCTAATAAAGCCTCTTCTCCTTGTTTTAGGATGCACCTGTTAAATTGTGTGACTTTGGGTTTGCCAAAGTAGACCAAGGTGACTTGATGACACCCCAGTTCACTCCCTATTACGTAGCACCTCAGGTAACAGCCAGTTCCAGCTCTGGGCTCAAGGGGGATCATTTATTGCTTGAGCCTCCACATCCACATCATTTTAACCCCCTTTGCTGTCCTGGGAAGGGCTCTGGGTGCAGGAATCTTGAGGAATTGGATAGCAGCCACCTCTGGAGCTGGAGTGCCACGGGGATCTGTTGATAAGGCAAATTGCCCAGACTCTGCTCAGCACTGATGGGGACAGTTGGCCTTCAGCTGCATTAAAGCAGCTGGTGTGGAGAAATCCCTGCTTTGCCATCTTTCTTCCAGCTCAGGCTCATTCAGGATTCCATTAAAAAGGACTTTGCTGGAACAAAAAGCTTCTGAAAAGATGATTGCTCACAAAGGGCAGGGGCAGAGGGTTGGTACCTGGGCACCTTGGCCTGGCCCCCTGTCATTAAACACAATCTGTAATTACACACAGGCTGCTCTTTGTAGTGCTGCTTTCCCCCCTCTCTCGTGTCCTTTGTGTTGGAATCCTGGAGAAAATGAAAAGCAGCTGCAGATGGAGATTTAATTGCAGTGCTGGGCAGCCTTTAATCACTGGGAAGGGCATTTCAGAGATCAGAGCATGCCCTGGAAATGCCTCCTCAGCTGGAGCCTGCTGGGGCTCCCTGCAACCCAAACCCACAGACTGGATCAGCAAGGGACAGATTTGATGGGGTTTGTTCCTGGGAGAGGCAAAAAGGGACAGCTCTGGAGCTTGGGTTACCCTCCAAAGGCACTTCAGGTTCTTGTCCCAAGCATGGAGGGGTTGAAGGTTCTGAGCAGTTGCTTTAATTCAGGTAGAACTGGAAATTTCAGTGAAAGCAGCAAAATATTTTAGTATTTTCCCCATGTAGAAAGCTCCAGTCTTTCTTAGGGAGAAAAATTGGAGTTTGGTAGAGTCTTCAGTAGCTGGAATAAGTTTCCTGAATGGAAAAGCATCAGGAATCTTTGGAGTAGGCTTTGCTGGTTGTGATGCCTGTTCATGAGATGGATTTTTCTTTGTTTGGTTTATTTTCCCCTCTCACCAGGTATTGGAGGCACAAAGAAGACATCAGAAAGAAAAGTCTGGGATTATCCCCACCTCTCCAACCCCTTACACTTACAACAAGGTGAGCTGGGAAACAACAGCTTTAAAAGTCTTCCCCACCCCACTGGTGCTTCTGATAGTGCAAATAATAAAATGAACACTTAGTCCAAACCTAATTAATGATCCTCTAATTAAAGGAAAAATACACAAATAGTCTTAAGGAGCACTAAATACGGACAAGGTTTTGGAGAGAGTAGAATGACTCTGCTGGAGTGAGGCCGTGAGGGAAGTTCTTTCACCTCTGTTCAAAGGGATTCTCTTTCCTGCTGTCAGAGTTTCTGGATGTGCAGAGCATTCCTTGTTCAGGCAGCTGTGCCAGAAACTGCTCTGTACCTGGATCTTCTGGAAAACAACCAAGAATTTATTGTGTAGCTGCTGGAATCTTGGCAAAATCATGGCAGGAAATGTCTTGAAAGGTCTTCATCGTTTTTGGGCATTCCAAAACATTTTCCTCTGTATTATCACCACTGTCTCCTGTTGGCTGAGCAGTGCTTGAACCACTGAGTGTTCTGGGAGTGTCAATTTTAATTCAAGTTAGCTGCTTTGTGATCCCAGAGTAAGGATCTGCGCTGATTCCAGCTTTAGAGATGGTTGTTTATTTCCACCAGGTGCCCGAGCAGGTATTTGATAATGCAGTGTTAACATGTAGTAGCCTCACAGAGAGAGTTAAAGCAAATATTAATTAGTCTGCATCACAAATCTGCCTGTTTCAGGGCTCTGATTACCTCTTCTCCATCCTGGAGAACCAGGTTGGTGATTGTAGCTGACGCTTCTGTTTCTGAACTCCTTAGAATGTGCCAATAGTATTTTCAATATGGAGTTTCTTCTTCCCTCTCTTGTCCCTCAGTTTGGGATTTCCAAGGTGGGAGTGATTTTGTTTTCATGTTTTGTGTGAAGAATTGATGCGTGCAGCCCTGGTGGCACTGGGTGAAAAGGCTCCTCAGGGAAGGGTCTTGTCCCCAAGTGTGACTCTGCAAAAGCAGCACCTGGCACTTGCCTGGCTCCCCAGAATAGACCCTGACAGATTTCCAGGTGCTCTGCCCTTCCATGGGAACCCAATCCTGCTCCTGGCTCCTTCCTCTCCCTGGCTGTGACCGCAGACAGCTCTGATTTAATATCCCTGCTGCTCCTTTGTTGGATGGTGGCTCTGTTTCCAGTCTCCCATTGTAAACAACTGGGTTCTCTTGTGGGACTGGGGCAGTAGGATTCAGCTATCCCAAGAGACGCAATAAACACCTCTGCAGCCCTGGCTCTTCCCAGACAATTCCCAACCACCTGGAAGTGGTTCAGCTTGGAGCACGGAGCTGCCTTGTTCTCACAGCATCCATGAAGGTGGATCTGGAGGAGGAGCTGAGCTGGTTCTGTTCCCTTAGGGAATCACACAGAACTTTTATCATAACCCCCCCACTGTTTGCTGCAAACTGCTCCCTTGAGTGAACCTTTCCTTGCTTGCAGAGCTGTGACCTGTGGTCCCTGGGGGTCATTATCTACGTGATGCTGTGTGGGTACCCCCCTTTTTACTCCAAGCACCACAGCCGGACGATTCCCAAGGACATGAGGAAAAAGATCATGACGGGAAGCTTCGAATTCCCAGAGGAGGAGTGGAGCCAGATCTCGGAAATGGCAAAAGACATTGTGAGAAAGTGAGTCCGTGGAGGAAACTCTTGTGTTGCTCTGTGCTTGTGTTGAGGAACTGGAATGTTTCAATGTTAAGGAATTGCAAAAGCTCCTGGAAGTGCCTTACCCCAAGGGTTGTTTTTCCAGCAGTGAGGGGATTGTCTGCAGCTCATCTAGCTGACAAATTCTCTGTCACATTCAGCATAAACCAAGTCTGGGAAATACTTTTCTTTCCCTGCCCAAGTGTTTAATTTTGATGTCTCTTTTGCTAGAGATGAATTGTGTGTTTAGTCTTTAAGGGGAGTGGGAGCACTGAGGGGTTTCAGGATAACACAACTGGCACAGATTTCCTGGGGTAACGTTTCAATTCCTGTGAAAATCAAGTGGCTTTAATGGGATGTGGTAAATCTGTCCCCTGAAGCCCTGTGCACATCGTACACAGCCTAAAAAGAGTCAGGCAGGAGGATGGAGAGGGAGGTTACGATCTGTCAGGAGGTGCCAGACTCAGATAAGGTTTTGCATGGGTGTTCTATTCCAAATGCTAATGGAGTCTGTTTTCCATGCAGGGCACATCCCTCAGCTGGGAGCGTTTCAAAGACTTGGTCTGTTTGGGAGCAAGAACGTGGCACTGATTAGGGCTTGACCTCACTTATTTTTGAAAAAGTGAAAGGGACTTACTGCCTTTGCATCACCAGAGGAACTGAGGGAATAAAAGCAACATAAATAGGAAAAGAAAAATCAGTTGGGGAGGTAGTTTAAAAGTGTCACTGGCTCCTCAGATGTACTGTAAATTCTCCAAGGATTTCACATTGTTTGGAGAGGGTGCTGGGACCTTTTTAGAGCTGTGCAGGAGAGCCCCCAACCTTTCACCAAATTAACTTTCCTTTACATCAAGGTCAGCTCTTTATTCTCGCACAGAAACTCCACAGGCAGAAGGTTTCATTGTCTTTTAAAATTCCCATGAAACTCAGCTCTCAGGATGTTGTCTCATGGATCCAGTTCATTTCATTCTCCCTCTAATGTTATCAGGATTCCCTTTCCTGCTTCTTTTCCAACCAGGGAGTCTGAAGCTGTGTTTAGGGTGCAGGAATACGTTCAGATTTAATATAATTCCAGCTAAGTTTACATTCTATGGATGTTGGCAGCTCTCCCTATGGAATCTGGCTTCTGGAGGTCATGTTTGGCATTCAGGCAGCTGCTGCCTCTCAAGTGTGTCAAGCTGATTTCTGACCTCATGAGGGTTTGATGATGGGTTAGGATTTGGAAAATGCATGGAAAAGGAATGCACGTGTCTGGTATCCAAAGTGAACGTAACCTGGTTGGCAGCGAGTGGGACTTCTGAGCTCCCCGTGGCGCTGCTGACATTTTGTACAAGTTATTTCCACTTTCTTGGTACATTAAACAGCTGTGCTCTGCAGCCAAGAAGCTGATCTGGAGTTGTCTAAGGAAGTGTGACAAGCTCATGGAGTCATTCCCGTTCTCGTTCAGGCTTTGGGATGACTTGTCAGCACTCTATGGGAAATTTTGCTTTTTTATTTAGTTGTGCTCATCACGAGAACACAAATTCATCTGCAAATCCTCTTTCCAGGGTTTCATGCTAGAAAAAATAGATTTCATGGAGTTTTCAGCAGTCTCTGAATAAAGTTGCCTTTTATTTTGAGGAGCTGGAACCCAAGTGGTCATTACTTTGAGGACTTTGCAGGGGGAGAAAAGCTGCGGAGTGGCATGGTGGGAGCAGTGAATCCTGCAAAGTTTCCATGCCCAGAGTCCTTGGAATGAGTGCAGCCTGTGCTGGGGATGAGCTGTGGGAGTGCATTTCCAGAGAATGCTGCTCTGGATCATTTCCAATTCCTCTGGAAGGTGATTTCCCACCTGGGAGCAGCAGCTGTGGAATTCAGCAGCACAGGGCTATCCCAGGAATGCCCTTTAGCACCTTCCTTGAGTGCTGGATTGCCCTGGATGAGCTGTGACAGCCACAGCAAGGCTGGGGGCCTGGGACAGATTATGGGCTGATTTTGGGGCAGTTTGAGCTCTTGGAGGAGCTTCTTTTTTTGGCCTTTAAAATGTGTAAATGCTCTGTAAATCAACAAACCCCTTCTTGGGGATTTATTCCTTCCTCCCCAGGCTGCTCAAGGTCAAACCTGAGGAACGCCTGACCATTGAGGGGGTGTTGGACCATCCCTGGCTCAATTCCACGGAGGCCCTGGATAACATCCTGCCCTCTGCCCAGCTGATGATGGACAAGGTCTGGACAGCAGTTATTTTGTCAGGAATGTTGCACAGGAGCAGGAGAGCTCTGGGATGGGTGGAGGGCTTTCTTTGACATGGGGGTTATGCAGATAAGGAGTTTATTTTCTGCGTTAGGAGAGCCTTAGGTCTTAGGGAGAAAATGGAAATAAAACGTGAAATTTGGGCTTGAAGGAGGTGCTCCCAGATTGGTGGTAACTAGCAGCCACATGCTGATGGTAGAGAGCAGAGCCTGAGGGATCTTCCATAGGTCTTTCCTCTTTTTTGCCATGTTTTATCCTCACTACAGCAATGACCTCACTAATTAAACAAATAGTCCTTGTTTCCTTTAATTTCTGCTCGAAGAGGAGTTCAGTCAATCTTGTGATCACAAGAAGGAGATGATCTTTTGTCCTGTTCTCCCTGGGATATTTTGTCACTGATTTTAGTTCTAACCATGCCTTGCTTCATGCAAACCTGATTTTTCTTACACATCTCCAAAATAAATCAGATTTTGGTGCCTCTTTTTTTCACCCATGGCAAACACCGTCCCCTTTTGGTCTTTCCAGGCCATGGTGGCAGGGATCCAACAGGCTCACGCAGAACAACTTGCAAACATGAGAATCCAAGACCTCAAAGTGAGCCTGAAACCCCTTCACTCCGTGAACAACCCGATCCTGCGCAAGCGGAAACTCCTGGGGTAACTCCAGAGCTGGGTTTGGAAGGGCAGTGTGGAGCCAGCTGGGATGGCTGGAAAACGGCTTTGGGAATGGCACAGGCTCCGTTTTGATGGTTTAACACGAAAGCAATACTGGCACAATGTGGTTTGTCTGCCAAGATGTGCCAGTGAGGGCAGGAAGGAGGTTGGATACTGTTCCCGGATTGAACAGATTCCTTATGGGATGATGGGTCAGGTGTAAGATAAGGAAAACTGGGACAAAGAATTCCAAGATCTTTTTTTACATCCTGACATTTATTTACTGAAAAAGTCAGGTAACCTCTCTTTCTCTCTCTCTCTCTTTGAGTTAATCTGAGAAACAGGCTCATGCATTTTAGGATTACCCTTACTTGAAGTAATTTCAAGGAATATTTCTTTTTCCTCGTACTTAAAATGGTCTCATAACATAGGACAAGAATTATAATTAATGCTGAACCTGTCTCCCAGTTTCCCAGAGAGGGAAGGAGCTGTGTTATACTGGAGCAGTTACACAACGAGTAACGAGCTTGAGCTGCGCCCAAATTCTAATTATTTCCCCCTTGTTCTTCTGCAGCACCAAGCCAAAGGATGGTGTTTACATCCATGACCCTGAGAATGGAAGCAACGATTCCAACGTGGCTCTGGAGAAGCTGAGAGATGTGATAGCTCAGTGCATTCTACCACAGGCTGGTAAAGGTTGCCACTTTTAAGAATGTTTTATTCCTAAATGTGCAAGACACGGACTTTGGGTCTGTCCATGTCGGTGAGGAAGGAAAAACAAAACTCCTGTGGGCTGGGATTTGGGTTCGTGTGGAATTTTAGTGACGTGCAGAGCTGTTAAAAGAACTTTCAAACAGGAAAATTTGGTTTAAAGCCCATTTCCTGGTTTGTGTGGGGTGAGCAGGAATAACTGCCCAGCTTGCTGAGTCCTGAGTGAGGCACGAGGCCAGACCTCCTGTGTCCCTTTTGTTTGTCCCAAACAGGAGAGAATGAAGATGAGAAGCTGAATGAAGTGATGCAGGAGGCCTGGAAATACAACAGGGAGTGCAAATTGCTGCGAGACACCCTGCAGAGCTTCAGCTGGAATGGTGAGAATTCCTGCTCTCCCACAGGGAATGTGGAAATGGGGGAAGCACAGACCTCCTGCTGTGGAAATAACCCCACATTTATTTGATTTGAGATGATTTAGGTTTTGACACTGTTTCAGCCCTTCTGCCAGAACTGGTGTTCCCAAAATGAGGGTGGAAGTGCTGCTTTGAAATTTCTATTTGAGGGTCAGGGCTGAGTTTTCAGAGGCACCAGGAATGTAACAGCACAAATGGATCATGATAGAAAAGGGGGAATTTTAAACTGCCAGAGGGCAGGGATAGATGGGATATATGGAAGAAACCCTTCTCTGTGAGGGTGGGGAGGCCCTGGACAGGTTGCCCAGAGCAGCTGTGGCTGCCCCATCCCTGGAAGTGTCCAAGGAGACAGGGTTGGACGAGGCTTGGAGCAACCTGGGACAGTAGAAGGTGTCCCTGCCCAGGGAGTGGAACCAGATGACCTTTAAGATCCTTTCCAACCATTCCAGGATTCTCTGATCCTTTTAGGAACCACTTCAGCTGTGTTGAGCTGCTTTCCATCCAGCTGTTCATTCCCTCTTTCTGCTGGAGGCTGCTCCTCCCTGTCTGCACAGTAGCTCTTCGGCTCGGCTTGGGTGGGAAGCGGAATTAAACCGGGACAGTCACCTTGGGAATGCTGCGGTGGCTCCTGGACAGAAGAGGCTGGCAGAGGTGTCAGCCCCCAGGAGCAGGTGCTGATGGATGTAAAGGGACCAGAGCATCAGGCAGCTTCACAAGGGCTTGGTCCTGCTTCTTCCCCTGTTCTATTTGCTTGGCTTTAATTGAGGTTTTTAAGTGCTCCATTTTTCCAGCAGAACTACGGTCTGTAATTCCTTTTGGATCCTGTGCTGATGTTGCCCTAAGTCTGTGTGAAGCATGGTTTCATTCCAGCCAGGATTGCTTTCCTCCTTGTGCCCAGCTCCAGCTGATTCCCTGGTTTTTTCCCTTCCAGGCAGAGGATTCACAGACAAAGTGGATCGACTAAAACTGGCAGAAATCGTCAAACAAGTGATTGAAGAGCAGACAAACTCCCACGACTCTCAATAGCTGGAGCTTCTTAATCTTATTTTTTTTACCATTTAAGATTTATTCTTTAACTGTAAAAAGTATTTTTATGTAAATTAATAAATCATAATTATTTCATTAAATTTCCATACTGCTTGAAAATGCTGTATAGTTGTAGATACAAAAAAAAATCATTGGTACTGTAATATTTTTTTAAAACTCAGTTCCTCGAGGTATATATGATCACTTATGTACTGTTAATCATGAGCCCCTCAAATGGGGTGGATTTTATTGTTAAAAACCATTCTTTTTCTTAATAACCAGTTGCAGAAGCTGCCTTTCACCTGCCACATCCAGCCCTTGCAGTGACTGTATGCGAAGGAGAGCCACAGTTTCTCAAGCCCCTGCTCAGTGAGTACTTGAAGCAAGTGCTGTGGAACACAAATTCACAGCTCCCCTTGGCACCTAAATTCCAGGTCTTCAGGTAGAGAAAAATCAATTAAATGCCCTTCAGTCTGGCTTGGTGCCTTGCCCAGGCACCTGAGGCCATGTGCCTGCTGGAATTTTCAGTTCTGAGCAGTGACTCTTTTTTTGTAGTCTTCCCCATCTCCCTCAGACCTTCTTTAAGGCTTAACCCCCTCTCTTTCTTCCTCCTTATCTTCCTCAGAGCTTTTTTAAGGCTGAATCAGCCTCTTCTTTTTCTCACCTTGTCCAACAGCAGAACAGAAGAATGTTCAAGTTCTTATGCACAAGTTATTTTAATTTCCATTGCGGGATCTTCTATGGACCGAGACCAGCGTGGGGTTTGTTTGTGTGGGATCCACCCCTGTATTCCCATTCTTTCTTTCCTTCCCAGAAGATCCAGGGCTTGGGTTCAGACTTGTCCTCTTGTTTGGCAGAGCTGCTCCCGGGCAGGCTCCCAGTGCTCTGGGGAACCCCTGGGATTTGTCCCCGTGTCCCCTCCGGAGCCCAAATTCCCGTCTCTGATGCCTTCGAGCTCCTTCTTGGGGGAGCCACAACTGCAGGGCTGCTCTTTGCCACACGTCCTTGGCTGCCTCCCCAGGGCAGGTTCTTACTCTAGTCTGGAACATTGGCTCCAAAAGCTGCTTTTTTTAACCCTGACGAAGCAAACCAATGGCAAGAATCTGTACATAGTTCTAGTTTTCTACCTTTTCTGCTTCTCTTTCTTTCGAGACCGGGCGGAGGCTTTTTATAGAGCTATTTTGGTACCAAACCCGTGCAGACATCGGGTGAGTTTGGTCTGCAGACTGAAGTGCCAACCCAGGGCCATCAGTGACCACTTGTCTTTCACAGCTCATCCATTTTTGGGTTTACATTGACAAACCTGAGCCATGATTCTCCCAGTTCTCTCTTACGAAAGTCCAGCCTTGTTCTTTTTTCGTCTCTTTTCTATACCAAAACCTCCTTGCAGCTTTAGCTGGATGGCAAAGCAGTGTCTGACTCTTTCTATACAATTTTCTAAACACTGACTTGTTTTTTCTACATGAAGGAGATGCTTTGTTTCCTGTTCTCTGTCAGCTTTTCTTAATCCTGTGGACAGTTTTCCAATGCCTGATTTATTGCAGGGTAAGAACAGTCCCTGCTTATCCATCCTCTGGTGGGAGCAGGGAGTGTTTGTGGGAGCTGGAATTGTACCTCTGACACTACCTGGAATATTTGTGCACTGACCTGTTGATGAAAACTGAAGAGAATTACCAAAAGTTGTGAGTTTTTGTCATTTTGTGGCTGTACCACCAAGCCCTGTTATGTGCATTTCTGTCCTTGCTCTAATTCTAGGTCATGTCTTGAAATGGTTTCATTTTGAACTTGAAATCCATGTTTTTTTCTGGGAAATCGAAACTTTCAAGTGTGGCAAATAGAGATGGAAACAAGGGAATCACCTTTGTTTGAACAGCAGAGCAAAAAATCCCTTCCAAAAGCATTTTGTGACTCTGCCCTCCCAGGAGGAAAATCCTCAGGCAGTTTTGTGGGAGCCAGAATTTGTTGGCAGGAAGATGGATCAGACTGGAGGTGCAGTCAGGGGAAAGGTGGGATCTGATGTGTGGTAGAGGATCCCTCCTTTTCTTCATCTCTTAAGGGCTGCCAGTCCTGAGGTGGGACATTTGTACAAATTTCCAAGGGCATTTGCCATAAGGAACTGCTTTGGATGGATTTACTCTACATTTCCTTGTCTGTGATAAATAAGAAGGTCCTGATCTGAAGCAGAGGGAGGAGGGACAGATTAAGAAAACACAATTTGAAGACTCAAGGTCAAATGGTTTTGTTTCAATGAGAAAGTTGATTTTTTTTTACTCTTGGAAAAGTTCTGTTTTACATTTCAAAGTTCAATAACGTTAATGGATTCATTTCTGTATTTTAAAGTAGCATTTGACTTTCTCCTTCCTGTGTTCAGTTTATTTTTCAGTTGAAGCAAGTGCAAGACACCTTGTCTTGATTCTCTGAGGTTTGACTTGGTAATAAATCTACTGATCCTTTATAGCAGACTGTGAATATTGTAAATATCTCGAGCTGGAAGTGTGGGATCAAAGAAGACTTTCTTTGTACAAACACTAAAAAGATGTGGGAAAGCTCTGGAGGTTGTTGAGTTTTGGGATTTTTTTTAGAATTTTATTTAAGTGAAGAAAAATCTCTGAAATCATTTGACCTTTTCAAAATTTTCTGTATATCTGACTTCTCCTGTGACTTGATTATTTGAAGCTTTTCTATATATATTAAAATTAGGAGAACCTGATTAGTGAAAGAGATTTTGATTGGAAATAGCAACATGTCAAAGTTTTGCTGTCATTACTTCTGTATTTTCTTTTGGAAACTTGAGTCTGTTCCCATGTTTAACTCCTGTGTGTTAAAATGTTCTCATTTCTCCTTCTCAGTGTTCCCTGTTAGTTCCTTTTGGATCAGTATTACATTGTAAATATTACCCATCCTGTATATAAATGATTTTACTAAACTCAAAAGTTCCTGGCTGCTTTTGTTTGGTTGCCAAATCCCTGTAGGACAGAAGGGAGGAAGGAGCAGGAGGGAACAGCAGCAGGATTCTCCTGCCACCCTGCTTTTCCCTGGAATTGTCCAGAAGGTGTGAATGCAGCTCTTGGGGATGGGTTTAGTGGTGAACATGGTGGTGCTGGGTTAATTTTTGGATTTGATGGTCTTAGAGGGCTTTTCCAGCCTTAAAGATTCCATGATTCCATTATTCTGCCACCTCTAGCCCCCCATCCCCCCTCCCTTCTCCATGGGAATAAGCACTTGAATGAAGCTTTGAGATGAAAGGATGACTGGCAGGCTGGGCTGGATAAATCCCTAGAGAACTGTGGGCTCTGCTTGGCAACTTAACCCAAAATTGCCTTTTTTAAGCCCAGCTTTCCAATCAGATGGCAACAGCACCTGCCCAGTGCTCCCAGTTAACCCCAAGGGCTGTGGGGTTGGGCAGCCAGGGAAGGGAGGGATGAGTCCTTCTGTTTTCAGTGACACTGGAAATAGGAACCCATTCCTTTGGGATGATGACCCTTGCAGGTGGTTGAAGTGGGAGCCCTGCTGGGATTTGTGGCAGGACTGGGAGACGCTGGGTGGGGAGAAAGGGATCTGCCTTTGTTCCTGCTGGCCCTGTGCTTTTCCAGGGAGCAGGGAGTGCTTCCCCTCACCCTTCTGGACACAGAGCCTCAGGGTGGCACTTGGACCCTTCGTGTCTCTGGAAGGAGTTTTGTTATCCTCGAGCAGGGCTCGACTTGGTGACAGGAACCAGACACACCCTCAGCCCAGGAGCATTTCAGGATACAAGGAGGGACAGTTGTGAGGGCTCAGGCCCCTTCCTTGTAAGAGAATTTCCCTCTGCTTGGTGCCTTTGAGTTCAGAGTGGGTTGGGTGGTGAGTGACCCTCAGAGCATCCAGATTGGGAAAGGGACTGAGGGAANTCCAGATCGGGAAAGGGACTGAGGGAACAATTTCCTGGGAGCACTTCAAGCAACCAACCCGGCAGTGGCACAAAAGGACTCTCCCATCGTCCCAGGAGGACCTGTGGCCCATGGAATGGCTCTTTCCAGCAAGAAAACTCCCCTCAAACAAACACTGAGTGCCTGCTGAGGTGCCTGAGGAGCCCTGGCAGTGTCAGCACCCACCAACAGCTCTGATGGTGCATTAGCAATCCAATCATTGTTTCCTGGGTAATCTTCCATCACTTAGGAAGCCTTAATCCCCTTTTAAACAAATTGCACTGGCTCCACAAACGGGGTCAGTCCCAGGAGGGTGCAGGAGGCTCTCAGGGATGACAATGGGTGTGTTTCATGCCCTGCTCGCCCCTGCCAGGGCACAGATCCCATCTCCCCATGGAATATTTGCCTTTGAAGTGGGGCTGGAGAAACCCTGAGTCCATGGGGCTCTTCCAGGGGATTTTTGGTGCTGAGCTCCAGGCAGCTTTTCTGCTGTCTCTCCAGCCTGGGAAGCAGTGCCTGTGGCTCCAAGGTGTACCCCAACAGCCAGAGGGGTTCTCCTGCTGGAATGGGGCCTCTCCTTCCTGCTCCAGAGGCTCCTCCTGCTCAGACTGTGGCCACCAGCTCTCCTGAGACAGTCATCCCAAGGAAACGTGGCTCTGAGGCAGGGAAAACCAGCCAGGATGGAGTGTTCTGTACCAACAGTCAGGGTAAATTACGTGACTCACCTCAGGCAGAAAAATTTTGGAATAAAAAACTTCCCTGTAATAATCCATGACCCCAGAGGGGACACTATGTCCAAACTTTGGGACTAGAGGAGGATTTGAAGGACCAGGTGGAAGAAGATGGCTGAAAATCTTGGTTTTATCCTGTAGAACAGCAAAACTGAATTGTTTCACTCGGTCTCACGCTGTAGGAGAAAATAAGTCATTGACCAAAACTCCAAGGCCCTTGTGTGACTTACCCAGGATTTACACAGTTATGTTGTGTAAGTTAATTACACAAAGCTGGAGTATTTCCTCTTCTTGTAGAACCTGCTATGTGAAAAATTTGGGTTGGACCCAAAAAGTGAAGCTGTTGGAAAATAAAGAGTGTAAAGGTAGAGTTGTTTTCAACACAGCTTAAGATCCGGTTTATTTTCTGTAGAAAGGTGAGACCTCAGTAAATAATTCATGTGAACATCTGGAAATGTAAAGAGAGGTTCAGACAAAGTCCTGCTCACCTGGTTCATGAGAGATGTTCCACGGGGTTGAAGCAGCTGATTTTTGGGACTATTGTGGCCGAGCAGGAATAATGGAAGGGAAATGTGCAGAAATTCCAGGCACTTTTTGTCCTGCTTTGCAATTCTTCACTCCCTGCAGTTGGCTCTTAAGGTGGTGCATGTTCTCATGGTTAGAGGGAATTAAAAGGCAGAGATTGAAAAACACTAATTTTGCTTTACTGTTAATTTGTAAAGGCAACAACTTGGAGAAATCAAACATCCTCTGCCCAACCTCCAAGGAGCTGGACCAAGTCTCTGAGCTGTTACACGGGGTTTGCTGCATTTCTAGGGATATTTCCAGGAGGAGGAAGTCTGGACTAAAGATTTACCACGTTGAAGGAATCCCTTTAGAGTCCATTAAATAAATAACTATGTCCACTGAGCGCCTGGCTCTGCCAGCCCCGCTGGGGCTCGGGCTGTGCTGCCCGAGGGACAGTTCCATCCCGGCTCTGGAAAACGAGGAGTTGGAAGGACTCTGCCTCTCTCCTTCCAGGCAGGGCTGCATCAGAGCAGGGTGGAGGAGGAGCCCTCGGTGTCGGGCGGGCCGGCGGGGGCCGTGCTGGAGTAGAACTTTTTCTGGGAGCGCAGGAGCGGCGTCTGGGTGTCCACGTCCCGGCGGGAGCCGCGCTTCAGGGACAGGAACACGTGCTGGGTCCAGCCGTACACCAGGCAGTTCAGGAGCCCCTGGGAAGCTGCGGTGAGAGCCTGGGGGAGAGCACAGGGGGATCAGGGATCCCAGCACTGCACCGTGCTCCGAGATCCCCGGAAAACCTCCCCCTTCCAGCAGGATTTTATCTTCCGTGTGATAGAGGAATTGTGGTGTTATTTTAACAAATGTTTAATGAATATCTAATTAAATAGAAACGCTATGCAAATATATTTTATATAAATGTATTTTAATATATTTATATATTAAATAAATATAATAACTATATCGTTTAATTAAATGTCTAACTTCTGCCTCAGGCACAGGAAGGAGCTGGACAAGTGCTGTGAAGTAATCACATTTGGAGACTTAGGGACAGAGGGAAAACTTAGAGACATGGGGGAAAAAAACAATTTCTGGGGATCCTTTCTAGTCCTATTTGCTACAATTTCCATGACCACAGAATCACCGAGGTTGGAAAAGACCTTTAAGGTCACCAAGTCCAAACATCCACCTAGCACCATATTCATCACTAAACTGTCGTGGTGCTGGGATTTTGGGTACTGAGACCTTTTCAAGGCTGTGAAAAACATAAACCACCTAACCAAGATCTTTGCCAGCCAAAAGCACAAAGCAGACTTGGGCTCACACAGCAGAGATCCTGGTCCATCTGCATCCAGCAGGGATGCAGGGCAGGAGACTCAAGGTGAGAAGGCAGGGCCCAGGAGGCTGCAGGGGCAGACATTTACCTGCAGGATCAGCAGAGCCATGTAGATTTTGCTGGTTGTTGAAGCAGTCAACTTCAGCATTCCAAGGAGAACAGCTGTGGAAAGGGATGGATGAGAGGGTGAAGTTAACCTCACCTCTCTGGAGTTCCACAGGGGGATGCTGTAGGAGGACCTCTGTGCTCACCTGGTGCCCAGCAGCAGAAGAAGGCGACAGGGTAAAACACCACCCGTTGTTCCACCATCTTAATCATGGCCCACTGCTGATCCCCCAGGAATCCTGTGGAGTTCACAAACCTTTTGTACAGACCTCGGGCCTGACAGAGGATAACCTGGAAAAGAACAGGCAAATGTTATTGTTCAGGTTGTGATCTGGTGGGTTTATCCAGGGTGGATCCCAGTCTATCCAACCTTTTCACACAGAACTGAAACTCTGGGGGAGGTGTTGCTTTTCACGTGGCCTTTTCTAAGCTGAAGACTCTGAATTGATTTTAGAATCATTAAATCATTTAGGCTGGAAAACATCTCTAGGATCATGGAGTCCAACCATTAATCACCTCTTGCTGACCCATGTAGGACGTGATCTCTCCTGCCAAGCTCCAAGCCTTCTAAATCCTGCTAAATATTTCTGGGATGGGTTGACAAAACACAGGACTCCAGATGGATTTATATGGTGGCACAGTGATATTTTCCCTCCCCTACCATGCCTTCCAAAAGGGCAGCAGCACCACACAGTTATTCCCCTGCCCTGTTTACCAAGAGCGTGGAGTGAGCAGACAAGGGGGAATGGATTCACACTGGGAGCGGGGCTAGATGGGATATTGGGAAGAAATCCTTCCTAGAGAAGCTGTGGCTGTCCCATCCCTGGAAGTGTCCAAGGCCAGGTTGGACAGGGCTTGGAGCAGCCTGGGATAGTGGAAGGTGTCCCTGCCTGTGGCAGGGGGTGGCACTGGATGAGCTTAAGATGCCTTCCCACCCAAACCATCCCATGATTCCATGATTGCCCAGCCTCCGGTGCCATCCAAGGGCTACACAAGGACCAGCCTTACCAGGATGGCTACGAAGCTGATGAGGAAGGAGATGAGGAAGACGCCGATGCCGTAGAAATGCATCGCGCGGCAAACGGAGCCGCTCAGGCTCTGGGGCTCGCTGGGGGGCTCAGCCATCTCCGTGTGCATCAGGAGACACCTGTGGGACACAGGGAAGAGCCTGAGCTCCTGGCCACCCCCAGCAGCCCTGGGGCTGTGCCAGAGGAAGGGAGGAAGCTTACCCGTGCTTCTGGCTGAAGTTCTGGTAGCAATTACTGCTGTTGCCCAGGCAAAACACCGGCACCATGAGGAGGAAAGGGATCAGGCTGAGAGGAGAAAGGACAGCACAGTCATGGGTTATTGCTCTGCTCCACTTGGGCACTGCTTGTTTTTTCTCCCACCACTATAGAGGACTTTAAAGTTGTTTTTATTGGCTCTGCTCTGGAAAAATATTTTATCAGCTTTACCAGCGTCGGGGCTTTCATTCGTGAGGGCTAATCATTGGTAAAGGGAAACCTTCTGGAAAACCACATCCAGTTAATAAAGTTATCATTAACTTGGTTGAAAAAACCTCTTACTTTGCATTCATGAGGTCACTCTGCTGCTAATGATGAGCTTTACAGCTTCTTTAGTAAAACTTGCTTCAAAATAAGTAGGAAGCAGAGATCAGCACACTGCAGTTGACCAAATCCACACCCTTCTGCCAGGGAGAATGAAATCTTGCCAAATCCACATCCTCCTGCCAGGGAGAATTAACTCTTACCAAATCCTCACTCTCCCACCAGGGAAAATGAAATCTTACCTTGACGAGATCGTTGCTATTCGGCCAACACAACTTGCATAATCTACAACCTGCAAAATCCAAAAATCTTAATTAAATTATCATTTCTCTACAGCCCCTGGTTCACAGGAAGCAGATTCCAGAGAGCATTTCAGCAGCTGCAGGGGATCTGCCCAGCCTGCTGCTCCTGAACTTCCAGATAGAATAGCTGGGATACAAAGTTTGCTGGGCAGAGCAAATGTCTGGGGAAGCTGTGTAGGGCAGTGGGGCTGATGGGTTTGTTGGGAAGAGCTGCACAAGGAATGTGCCATCTCGCAGGAAAACCTGGGATGAGCCCATCCTGGGAAGCCCCAGCCTGGTCATGGCAGTGGTGGTGCCTCCCTGTTTAGGTGTGAGGGAGGAAACGACTGCAAGGAGAGATTTTGGTCACAGGGTGTGTGAAGTGTTTGCTCAGTCTGCAATGCAGGGAGGGTTTTCCTGAGTGCTGTGTCCTTGTCCCTTGGTTCCCAGCCTTTACACCAGTCCCACATCGGTCCCACTCACCTGGGGGGGCACCCTGAAGAGGTTCTGGTTGTACTTCACCTTGAGGTCCATGTACAGGTGCCAGGTGTAGTTGACAGTGTAGAGGAAAGAGGCCACGTAGAATATCTGAGAAATAACACCAGCATTTCAGTCCTGGAATAACAATTCCTGTAGCATGGTTAGTTCCTCCCAAATCCCATGGAACACAGGCAGGATGATGAACACCTGCCACAGGTGAGAGTCTCTGCGCAGCCCCTGTGCTCACATCCACCTGGGAAGAGCCAGGTTGGAGAGAGATTCCCACGTTAAACCGCACAAAAGCAGCTTCACTTCGGCCTCAGACAGGAGACAGGAGAACTAATGACAGCAGGACTGTCTTAGAAATAAAAATCTTTGTGATCTGGCTCATTTTTCTGGCTCAGAGCCTGGCAATGAGGGTTTCAGAGGCACTTGGACCCTCTCAATGCTACGTCCATTAGGAAACACAGCACAGATGTGACATTTAGATTTGCTTCTTGCGTAATGAGCTCACTACGCAGAGAATTCACGGAAACAGAAAACAATTGGATATTTCAAGAGGAATGTGAGGGCAGATATTCTCCGCTCTCAGCCTGAGTTAACATCCCAAAAACCCTTTTCTCCCTCCATGGGAAAAAGGAGAAGAGAAAAAAGAGCACACTGAGAGTTTCATAGCCTTTGATTCCAGCTTGAGATGAGTCCAGTTATCTAAAACTTCCTGTAAACTCCCTCCAAATCTTTATCAAATTTGTTTCCAAATCCATGCTTGCTCCAGGCTGACTAATCAGACCATGTACACGTGTATGCTGTGTTTGTCACAGGAAACACAAACTTCAGTGGCAAAGGAAAGAGGAAGGGCTGGACAAGGGATTTTTTTTTTTTTCTGTGGCTTTGCTATCCTTTGCCAAAAAGATAAGGAGCACAGGTTTGCCACCCTGGTATCATCCACGGCTGGGAAAGTGGTCACTAAACAAACCTGGCCTCCTTCACTGAGGTTGTGAATGCTCTTGGCTGGCTCAAGAGGCTGAGTCCAAGGGCTGCCACAGGAACATTGCAGTGACTTTCCAGCTCATTAAATAAGCTTTAATGAGGGGTTGTTGCCCTTTTCCAGCTACCTCCAGAGAAGGCCAGAACAGTCCACAAGGATCGTTCTCTTGCACTTCAGGACGCCTGGGAGAGGCTCATGAAATGTCAGTGCTGCCTTCTGGAACACGGTCCCAAATGCCACTTGTGAAGGTGCCAGTAGGAAGGGAAGGGAATTCTGCTCTCCCAAGCCCCAGCTTTGGGGCTGGGGACAGTCCTGCAGCACTGCCCATGAGGAGATTAAGCAGACACACAAGAATCCCTCATTATCCCACTTGTGTGGCTCCCATTGTGCTCCCCAGCATGAGCAGAGCCTGCCAGGACATTATTAGGCCACTGGAACCGAACTGGAAGAACGTGGGGGAGTTGTGCAATTATAACCACAATCTCCATTCTGGACTTTATTATTGCAATGCAGGAGGAGGAGAGAACGAGGGACAGCAAAGAGAGCAGTATTTACATTCACATCAATCAGAGCTCTGGGGCCGAACCAGGGAAAATCCAAGAAACAAAGCAATCTCCTCCTTTATGACACAGTTTGGACATTGGGCAGCTCCATCCACTGCAACTTCAGCCCGTGGTGACAAATAATGGCAAAGAGCCTGAATAAAGTAAAATATTGTCCTGCTCCTAAGGCAGTGCTGTGAGACATCACAGGGACTCCAGTGTGAGCCTCTCCAAGGGCTGCAAACTCCAGCGCTGGGCTGGCCCTGCCCATCCTCACCTGGGCACATCTGACACCTTCTGGGTGTTGGTGTGCAGAGAAGCCACAGGTGTTTGTGAGACATTTATTTACTCATTCCATCAGCTTCCAGATCCTTCCTGCTCTGCAGAAGCTGCTGGTTCAACCTGTTACTGGCTCCTTCTTATGCACAAGGTGTTCCCACCTCTCAAGGGCACTGCAGGGTGCTGGGTGAGGAGGTCCTGCACTGTCACGTGCCCTGGGAGGAAGGTTGCTATGGCAAGGGCTGAGTTTGTTTTAATTTCTCCCAGAGCAAACAGCAGTGACAGCTCTTGCCAGGCACAATCCGGCTCTGCCACCCAGG
Organism: Cnemophilus loriae; assembly: GCA_013397755.1. NCBI lineage: Eukaryota > Metazoa > Chordata > Aves > Passeriformes > Corvidae > Cnemophilus > Cnemophilus loriae. The sequence goes on from VZTF01001678.1 coordinate 261,048, forward strand.
CAGTCCCTGTGCCTTGGGGACTGGTGGTGGCACACAGGAGAGGAGCCAGGGGACACTGGCTGAGGTCAGGGTGGGACCCTGCACACCCCACTACAACGCCTGTCCTTGAAGGACTGGCCCAGGGCCAGCTCTGCCCACCCAGCATGAAAACAAAGCTCCCACCTTGCCCCATCCTGTGCTGGTGTCCCTGAGCAGCACAACCACAGGCTGGAAAAGTGAGGGCAGAAAAGAGCCAGAAGTGCAAGGGAGCTGAGAAATTAGGGGCATATTGTCCATACCCAACCTATTTCTCCTCTAGCAGTGCAAATTGTCTTCTCCAGGCCATGTAAAGATCACACCAGCATAAAGAACTGTCCCCCAGGCAAGGGAAACACCTTAGGAACAGCCTCAGTCCTACTTGCTCCTTCCACCTTCCAGCTCTGAAAGCCTCTCCCAAGCTCTCCTCATTTTCCCCTGTACCATCACCTTGAAAACATCTTTGATGTCACTCTGCATCATTCTCAAGCAGCCAAGTTACCCACACCTCACTGTTTCATCTCTCAACATGAACAGAGTGTGGAGCCTCCAGAGGGGGACAGCAGAGCTGGAGAGACCAGAGACGAGCCTGGAGCAGAACAGCTGCTCTCACCACCCTCAGCAACACATCTGCACCCCCCAAAACAGCTGTTGGAGCAACCCTGGGCTGCAGGAGCCCCTCCCCAAACACACAACAGCAGGAACAATTCCATCCTGCACCTGCAGATAGTTCCTTGCCCTCTCTGAGGCACACAGAGATCCTTTCCAGGTCTGGATGCTGCTGCTCTACGAGGACACTCAGCTCCCAGTTGTGGGTACCGCTCCACTCTCAGGGAGCTGCCCGAGCCCACACATCAAGGCTTCCAAAAGCCCCTTGCTCTTCCCAGCCATGTCCTTTAAAAGGAAATCATTAATTCCAGGGATCATCACTTATGAACCCCCACCCCGGCCCAAGTTCGGCCAGACCCTGCAGAGATTTTTGAGAGCTGAGATTTCCAAAGCCTGGTGTTGAAATGGGAACTGGGTGAGGCAACAGCAAACTATCAGGAAAACAGTGCTCACTCACCCTGCTCTAACTGGTCCCCAGCACAGGGAATCAGCTGGAAAGCAGCTGAGTCAATGGGACACAGGCTGAGCTTGTGCTGATGGTGGGTCCTTGGGAAGAGCAAGAACTGGGATGTTCATGTGAGTAATTTAAGTGTGAGCTCAAGCAAGTCACAGAATGTGTCTGTTCCTGCCCAGACTGGAGAAAGCACGAAGAGGAATAGAAAAGCTGCCATGTGAGAGCACAGAGATCCATGGGCACGGATCCAGTGGGAAAGAGATCAAGCCCCAGCTGCTGGTTTCACACAAGCAACCACAAAATCCCACCTTCCCTGTTCCTCTCACACACCAGAGGATCCCAGTGTCATTATCTCCCCTTTCCACACAAAGCCAAGATATCTGCAAAAACCCACCTAGAAACAGCCCCCACGGCCACGCTCTGATCACCAGCGAGGTTAATTATGACAAATTACAAGGTTAATTATGGAATGTGGTGCCAAGGCCACTCACCTGTCCCGTGGCCTGCAGGTTGTAGCAGATGAGGTCCTGCTGGGAGGTGGGTGAGCTGTAGAGCAGGGCCCCAGCCAGCCAGCACATGCCCAGGAACAGGTCCGAGAGGCTCAGGTAGAAAAGTGGACGCACCTGGAAAAGGGAAATGGCTCAGCAGGTGTGAGTGGAGTCACAACCCTCCCACAGCCCCCCACAGCTGCAGCTTTACCCCATCATCAGACATAAAGATGTTAAATGCAGCCTTCCAAAGGCTTTTCTGCAGGTGAGGAAAGTGTTTCAGTAGAAAACAGTGTCTCACTGCAAAGTTATTTTGAAAGCTTTAATTGAGGGTAAGTGGGGCACAAGTGGTACTTTGTGGAGGGATGATTTTACTCTCAGGGAAGCACTGTGACAACATTTCTGAGACCAGTCAATTCATCTGCAGCAAACCCTGAAAGCTTCAATAAAAAAGTCTCCTCTACTTTCACAGTCAAGCAAGTTCAAAGAGAAGTCACCAGATAAAAACATTTCAACCTTTACTCCTGAACATCATCCTTGTTTTCAGTCCTTTAAAATTACTACACCAATTATAGCAGGAAGATTAATTGTGCTCAGACATCAGTACCAGGTTATGTGGTGTTATCTGAACACTGTCACTCTCCAGCTCTTCTAGTGAGACAACTTTCCTTGCAGACAAAATCCACATGGATTTGTGCTCTCAGGAGCTGTTCCAACGCACAGACCCTGCTCTAACCACCACTTCTGCCACAGGATCCAAGAGCAGAACGAAAACTTACAGAAAATATCCCAAATATCCATCATGTTACAATTTTGCAGAACGGGACTGGTTGGCAGGGAGAAGAGGCATCATGTTTTAAATAAACTTACAGAGAAATCAAACTTTTGGTAAACACAAACCCTTCCTTAGGTCTGGAATGACTTGAAACAAACATTTTTCTGTGTGTTTCATATCATTTCAGCTGGTGACTAAGGCTGGGTTTATTTCACATGCCGGATTAATTTCCACTGAGAGCCATTAGCCTCTGCTGCATCTTCGTGGAAAGGAGTCATGTCTCCTTTAACAACAGTTTCCAGCCCATTTCCAGTTTGCACACACTGGCCAGGACTGTAAACACTGCAGGAAAACATTCGTGCAAAATTCTGGCCAACATTTTCGTTGTTAGTGGGAGAGCAGAGGCTCTGGAAAAGCAGCCTAATTACCTACATTCTCAACTGAAGCCTTTGGTACCTCATTTTCAGCATCCAGGAGAGAAAATTACAGTGTTTTATTTTCCCTGAAGAAAATTATAATGCTAAACACAGCATGGAAATGCTTCAGGAGGCTTTGATTTTTGTATTTCTTTTCATGGAGTTGAGCTTTTGGTGAGATTTGCCTCAATATTGTCCTGGAAGTAAATGTTTGCCACCCATCACGTTGTGTTACACTTGTTCCCATGTGCAATGAGAAAGAGCTTAGGAAGACTGATAAGAGTTAAGGTGGATCTGATCGAGCCAGATTTGTCCTCAGGGCATGAAGGAGCACGAGGCACAAAGATCTGGAGTTAATTTTTATTTAATTTCATCTGTAAATGCCGTTTTTTCACCAGGCTTTTCCTCGCTGGTGCAGAAATGAAGCCCTGGCACGACAGGCTGGAGACACTGTCCAGTTTGGGATAAAGGCAGGTTAAACCAAACAGCTCTAAAATAAGCAAAGAAGCCACTTTTGCAATCAAACAGGTGACCTCTTTCTCCAGCACAAGTGCCCTTGGAGCAAGGCACCGCTGGTGGGTCGAGGAGCTGTTTTGGCAGAGACCTGAATAAAGAAGTAGGTGACACAGTGGCAAGTGTGGCTCTGGCTTGCAAAAGGGGAAAGAAAATAACCACTGGTATTTATAAAATAGAGGAAGGGACTGCAAAGATTTAATGATTTACATCCTGGCAGCTCCAGCTGCCGCACACACGGGGATTTAGCTCTGTGGCCATGGCCCAGGCACATGTTGAGCTGAAGGTTCTTCCTCAAACCTGTTGAGCTGAGGTTTCTTGCTTGCTTGCCATCATCTCTTCTGAACAATTTACCTCAGGCTGAAGGGTTTTATTGACCCCACAGAGACATAAAACAAGCTTCAAGAATGCAATATTTGATTTCCGAGCTTGGGGGCAGGAAGGGAAGTGTTTCTAAGATCCTTCTCCTCCCAGCCTCCAGAGCTGTTTATTTTTAAATGTTTTGCTGTGGGTCCTCATGACTCAGGGAATAAGCTGTTTGTGGCAAGCTTCGATATGGATCTCTTCCAGCCCTTTTGTTTACAAACTTCCACTTCAGACCCGAGACATGAGGACAAGATGATGGGGAAGTTACTGGAGATTTTGTCACTTTTGAAAGTGACACCAGCACCAGATCTCCCCTGGCAGCAGAAGAGCCTGGAACGCTGATGCAAACCAATCCCTCCAGCTGGCATCCAGCCCTCCTCTCCAGATTTGCAGAGATAATCTGAGCAGAAACATCTGGACCCTCTGGAGCAGGAAAGGCCCATCAGTGGCTGGAGCCATGCGTGGCTCATGAGCAGCTCCCAAGCCACAGCCCCATCACATGACTGAGAGCAGAAGGGCTCCTGAGTAACCCGGCCATGGAAGCCAACGGGATGAGGCTGCTGAGTCACACCAGGACACTGCCAAACCCAGCCCCACATCATTCCAGAGTGGAGGACCCCAGGGAGGAATCACATCCGTAGCTTTCCAGGTGCAGATGTGGAAGGAGGAGGCTTTGATGTGCACCTTGAGCAGCACAAGCTCAAGCAGGTTTTCCATCCCAGCACTAAAGTGAAGTCCCAGCCTTCATTCTTCCCTGGGAATGCATGGAGATCTCCACAGTTTATTCTGGATGTGCTGGGCAGAGTGTTTCCAGGAGGCTGCCTGGGAGCAAGAGTCCTGCCTGTTGTAAGTGGGACAGATTTGCCCTGCAAACATGGACTCATGTTCTCCTTCCCACCCGGTGTCATCCAACAATGTGTCAGTTGCCTGCATTCCTGCCTTCTCCAGAGACAGTTCCGTGAATTCCCTGGAAGTCCCATTCTCTGGGCTGCAGATCAAACCCACAATGTATAAAGAAGGTGAGGGAAGGACAAATACAGCTGCAGCCAGCTCCACTGACTTCCTGCGTGGTCCACAGGCCAGGCTGAGCCTGAAGACTCTGGACAGCAAATCCCAGCTTCACAGGGATCAGCTTGGCTCGCTGCCTCCAGGAAGTCCTGGACACACAGAGGGACATCCAAGCCTGGCAGGATGGGATGGAGGGCTGTGGGATCAGTTTTAGTGGCACACCTGCCCAGAAGAACTCTTCAGAGACAGCCAAAGACTGACGCCTGTAAAAGCATTTCCACAGGGGCACCTCCAATTTGCACTTCAGCAGCTTTGTGCACAACTCCTCAGCCCCCAGGAGTTTGGCCCCAATGAGGAGGGCACGCTAAGAAATCCCTGCTCCCAAGAATGACTGGAGGACATTCCTGGAGCAGCAGGAAGCACGGGACTAAGGAACCTGCTTCTCCCTGCAGAAGCACAGGTTCAAGGTCAGTCCTTTCACCTCCTACCAAGACAAAGAGCCCAATTCTTAGTAAGCTCTTTGCCTCCCAGCTATTAAACAAGGTTTAACCACACAACCCTGAGACCTGCAGCTGCTCCTAGGAGAGGGTCTGTGCTACAGGTGTGACCCACCTGCAGGGACCGACACCATGACTTAGGGAAGGAGAAGGAAGCTCAGACCTTACCTCGGGGGACCGCACTGCGTTTTGGAAGACGGCGTAGGCAATAATTGAGCTGGAACCTACAACGCTGAGAAAACAAAGCACAGGTTGGAACAGGAGCGCGTCTGCCTCGCTGGGAGACGCGAGTTCTCTTTTTTTTGTTTTTCTGGGTAAGATCATCTTCGCGATAGTAACTCCATGGGCAGCGTGTCATACCTGAGCATGGCCATGGTGAACTGGATCCACTGGAGTGCAGAGTAGACCTGGGGAGAAGGACGGGAGGGAGTTCAGGTGACACGGCCTCAGGCGCGGCAGGAGCTCCTGGGGACCGCAGGGTGCCGGGGCGGAGCGGGCAGCACGGACCGGGGACCGGGGAGGAACGACACGGACCAGGGATTGGGATAGGAGCGGGCAGCGCGGACCTGGGAAGGTGGACTGGTGGGTCCCGGAGAATAGCGGGCAGCACGAACCGGGGACAGAGACCAGGGACCGCGGGGTCCCGGGGAGCGGGGAGCACGGACCGGGGACTGGGGACAGCGGGGTCCCGAAGAGGAATAAGCAGCACAGATGGGGACGGGGACTCCGAGGATCGTGCAGCGCTGCCGGTGTCGCCGGGCACGGAGCGGGGCGCAGGGCTGGGGAAGGACCATGAGGGGATGGAGGAGAAGA
>VZTF01001678.1:272167-298119 GCA_013397755.1 Cnemophilus loriae
GGGCGGGCGGGGGCTCCCACGCCGTGCGCGGAACGGGCAGCGCGAACAGGAGCCCCGCGCCCCCGGGGACAGCACGGGGGACCGCTGCTGGTGCCGGTGAAATAAGGACAAGAGAGCGGCTTCCAGCAGCAATTCCAGAGCAGCTGAAGGCAGCGGAAGGGCAGGAGGCAGGATCGGGCCGTGCAGGGCAGCAGGGAGAGGAGCCGTGGGGTGTACGGTTCTAGCCAGGTGGGCACTGCCACAGCCCTCTCAAGCAGAGGTTTTTGTGCTGCTAGGGTAGACCTCATGCGCCGTCAGCCCGCACTTGGACACAAGAGCGGACATAACATGTCCTTATCATCGAAAGACTGGATATAAAGCAAGCAAGCACTGCATAAAGAGCAGACTGACAGCTCATCAAGTAAAAGCACTGACCCATCCACACTCCCTCCCCCAGCAGACAGCATTCTGCACCTAATCCCCAGCTGCAAAACAATGAGCATTTGCCCTCTTTTTCCATCCTTCCTTTTTGCAGGGTCTGCTTGTCCTGCACCAGCATAACCTGGCTTCACCACGGGGCTTACAAAGACAGTGCAGACGAGCACTTTGATCCCATCCAGACACTCCAGGCAGAAAAATGAGGCAGCAATACTGATTTGTAACGAAACTGACTTTTATATAAATTATAAACCCATCCAGTTTAAAGCAGTTCAGTTGCAGTTGTGTCACTTAAGTCCGTAGAAGGCTGAGGCGTACATATCTCCTACAGTCATAAATTAACAATAATCAAGGAAGAGAAAGTTCAGATAAGGCTGCAAATACAACAAAAAAAAATCCCTAAGTTTACTAGCCGTTAAAATAAAGTCATGATTATCAAGGATTGCAAAATATAAATGCAATTTTTGAACAGTTAAAAAGTACAAAAATGATGGACAACACAAACAAGCATTGTACAGTTTGTCCTGTGTGTAGACAAAGCAGGGTAGGAGATTTCCAACCTTTATCTACATCAGACACCGATTTTAAGCCGAGAGGAGCTGAGGAAATCTGTAAAAGGATCGTGGCTCATGATCCCAGTAGTATAAAAGCAGTATTTTTTCAGTCTGTAAACAGTAGTCTTGGTAGCTTCTTCTAGGTATGTTTTTCAATTCATCACCCAAAGAAAATCCGAAACAAACAAAAACAAATCCTAAGAGTGGAAAAAAGGGGAACAGCAGCAATGGGTTATAGCTTGAATTTCTTACCACGTCTGTGTGGGACATATTCTGGAGGGGAAATGCTCTTTTGTAAGAAATATATAATATATTTAACTGTACATAATTTATAGGGGGAGAGAAATTCTCCCTCAACCAAGCCCCCAGTCAGTCAGTACTGAGTCATTTTTGTACACTGTTTCCTCCTAGAGAAACTACAGCTTGGGAAGAGATGGCCTCTGCTTTTAGAAACCACCGAGTAATCCAAAAGGTCTGTGTTTGACAAGGTTGTCATTCCCAGTGGCTGGAAGTGGAAAGAGAACAGCAGCTGGCACTGAGAACAGTCAGTATTCCCCGCACTGGAAGTGAGCGAGCCGTGGTTCCATCCTGTCCCAGCCCCTGCCTCACATGACACAAATCCCCCCAGCAGTTTCAGTTCTGCTTTCAAGGGATGCAGGAAACCTTTTTTTTTAACCCAGCTTCTGCTTTCAGGCACACAGGAGGATTTTAAACGCTTGGTTCTCTTAACCTTAAACCTCACTTACACTGTCACCATTGCTTATTGATACGACTGAGTTCAACCTGGTGTAGCAGCAGTGGAAGGAAACTCCAGCCTGGATCAGCCCTGGGCTGCTCCCTCTGTGTCAGCTTTGCTGGTGTGCGTGCAAAGCCCTCTGGAATCAGAGGGAGGGGACAGGGACAGCAGCAGTGCCCCCTGACAGAGAAGGGCAGTGCCCGTTTCTGGCTCAGGGCTGCTCTGAACTGCACCACCTCAGCACTGGGGCTGTTTTCACTCACCCTACACACCTGACAGCACCACCTTCACTCACCAGCCTTGTTTTAATTTAAGGAGCACACCCTTCTTTCAAAAAAGGTATTTCTATACAACATAACAGTTCTGTTTCTTTTTTTTTTTTCCTTTTCTCTTTTTTTTCAGTAAAAGTATTACTATAAAACAGACTTAAACATTTTGGTATTCCTCCAGCCCAGAGCACTTACCAGACATTGTGATTCAACCATCAGGACATCCTTTACAATTTGACAACCTGCAGACATTATTCTTCTTTCCCTTTCAGGATGGGGCAAAGCCAAACTAAATCCAGCAAGAGCAGCTATGGGACTTTTTTTTTTTTTTCAAATACAGGGGATTTATTAAAAAAATAACTCTCATCAACATTCTAGCATTACTAACAAAACAGAGGAGATGACAAAGGCAGTCTGCTCTCTTCAAACTTTAAATCTAGACTCGGATACCTGCGGCTCTAAACCAGGAGATGAGGAATCTGTTGGGTCTGACCTGTCTCTTCTATTGCAGGTACGTGAACTTTTTTTTTGCCTATCAATTTTAGGCTGCGTTGCTCCTTGAACATGAAAAAAAACCCAGCAGAAATGCAGATTCTGTGGGAGCAGATGATATGGGCACACTTTCTAACAGAAAGCTTCACGAGCCAGTGCTTGGATAATCAAAGTTCAACTGCAAAAAGCAAGCACACAGGTACAGGAAGGATCTCAGCCTCAGACCACAGCGGAAGCAAAAGTTACCTCTGCCAACTTAAAACCAAAGCCAACAGGATTCCGTTTCTATTAAAATATTGAAGTCTTAAAGTTTCAGTAATCTAAATACACTTTTTTTAAAAGTCATGACGTTGCTGTTTGACATTAAACTGACATGATACCAGCGCAGTGTCACGCTTCACTGCAGCCATTATATACAAGGTGGGGTTTTATCTTTTTTTTTTTTTTTTTTGCTGAAACACCCATTCTCATCTCTGTCTGTCTCTCAAGTTTGCTCCTCTTCACATTTGCAGTTTTTCCCCCGTGTGCACAGACACCTCCTCCCTCCTGCCCTCTCCTGGAGGAACCTGCCCCAGCTCCGGATGATTCCCAGCCCACCACGGAGGCCTCACCTCTCCCTGATGGACCAACACATGGAATTCTGTCAGCTGGACCAGGTGGTTTGCAGACAAAACAGGCAGCTCCAAGCCGGGCTCAGTTCATCAGAGGCGGCTGAACGTGGACATCTACAATTCCTGCATTTCTAAGGCAAGGACCATACAAAAATTATAAACACTGTATGGTGATGAAAATATCCTTGGAGATAGATGCTTTACACTGGATTGCTATTGCTGCTTCTAAAGACCATCTCCAGTTGGTTCTAGAGATCGAAAGGGAAGAAAGTGAATTTTCTCCTGTTGCAATATGCTTATGAACATGTATAAAAAGTGGTCAAACCCTGGGAAGGGTCCCTGCTTCTCATTTATGTACAATAATTTAAATCAGCTCAAGACATCTGTAATACCTAAAAAAATTGTTTCATGATTTTAAGTCCTTCATGCATTATGAGGAAGTTCTGGATTAAAGTGATGGTAGAGTGGATGTTGCTTCTGTCTGGGACTCTGGTGTCACTCCCCTGTGGAGTCTGTCAGGGATGCATTGCTCAGATCTTTAGTTTTTTAATGGTATCGAGTCTCTTTTTCAGCAGCTCTCCAATTTCCTGAACTGAGTGATGGTAACTGCTCTGGACCTTCCCTTGCACAGTCTTTGTAAACTTTTTTTCTTCCTGCAAAATTCAAAAGAGAAATCACTCACTCCACAGCAACTGTTTAAATCCCCCTTTCAAACTTTCTCCACCATCTAAAACACCAAAAGGAAATTCCTGAGGACCACAGTGTTTGCACAGGGAATCTCTTACCTGTAAAAGCAGAGTGTCCTTGAGGGACAGCTCTTCAAGTTTTAGTGCAGTCAGAATGATTTCAAGCCCTTTGATATGATCTATTACATTGGAAGTTAATGTCTGGAGTTCAGTTACATAATCCAGGAAATGGGTAAAGACAGGTGGCTATAAAAACAAACACAGATCTTTAATTTATAAACCCATATCAATGACCATTTTATACAACTCACTTTGTAATACATAATTCTCTTCTTCCCACCACTGCTAAGCTATAATTTACCTACCCAGATAAATACTCCCAGTTGACAAGTTTACTGTGGTGCAGGCACGAAGGTCAATGACACTCTAAACTGTATTTCCCATTAAAAAACTGTCACATGATGTCAGATATGACACATCACCACTTGATTTGAAACAGCACAAATTAGTCCCAAGTAATCATTACCCCACAAGTTTATGAAAACCAGTTCATGTTATCTATCCTGATTTTTCTTTCAGTATAAATAAGCTGTGATTAGAGGTGGGGGAAGAGAGAATTATTGTTTGTACCATTGCTACACTGCTTTCTTTTTTTTTCTTCTTCTTTTTTTGCAGGTTGGATTTAAAAGGTCGGAGGACACTGTCACAGTAACTCGATACCCACAGGGCAATGGAGATCGTCTGGAAAAAAGGTAAAAATAACGTTCTAAGTTGCATTTACAGGAGGCTTTTCAACTCATGTTGGTGTCCCTGGTAAAACTAAGCACGATTAAAAATATGCAACAAAATCCCTGTCCTCATGAGTGACTGAGATCAAACTTTCACGTGTTTCAGTCCCAACATTTCTACCCTGCAGCACTCACAAATTTCTGGTTTCCAAAGGAAAAAAAAAAAATACCTCAACAAAGAAGACTAAGTTTTCTAACAGGTTTGGATGAGTTTTCAAGGTGCCATCTCTGACTTCAATCAAATCACCTTTACATTTATTGAACAAGTCTGAAAAGAAAAAAGAAAAACCTTAGTGAGGATGAAATAGATCATCTAAATGTGCATTTTCTGTACACCAGGTATCTGAGGGCAGTGTGCAGAATTGTCAGGGCACTGACCATTGAAATACTGAGTCCTCTCCATCTCCTCTGAATTCTGGCTCATTACAAACATTTCCACACCCCTGATGAGCCCCCTCCCCGACCCAAGCACCAGGAGAAGGAGCTGCCCAGGCTGGGAGATAAATGCACTGAAGGGCACAGCACGTTCTTAGCATGCAGCAGCTTCAGCACACAAGCCAAGGGCAATCCCAGCCTTGTTCTCAAGCTTTCACAGGGTCTGCAGGTGCATCACCACCACAGCCCATCCCTGCAGACACTCCACAGCCATCCTCAGACAGCCAGGAAGCTCTGCCTTCCTGTCTGTTCTTGAGTTACCATTTACCTGTCAGTCGTTCTACTAAAGACTTGAAACTATTCCCTATTCTCTCCTGGATTTCTGCTGAATCTTCTGAAAAAAAGAAATAAAAAAAATTATAAGCTACAAACTTCTGTATTTTCTGCTTCCAGAAACCCAAGAGGCATTTAAATGCAATTTAGTGTCAGTAGTTAAAAGTAAATGCAACTGCTTTCAAAGAGGAGCCAGTATTACTTCAACATATACTGTACAAAAATGAAGACTTACATAAAACATTAAATGAAGGCACTGGCTCTCAGATAATTTAGTGTCAGACAGAAAATTAACACACAAGTAACAGCTTTGAGTCCACATCCTCCAACGCCCAGCAGCTTTCAGACTAAACAGAGACATGTGGTTCCCTCCCACCACACACCACGGCAATGTGGTCAAACCCCTGCCCCAACACTTACCTAAGCCATTGGTATCTAGTTCATAAATATCACTAACAAGATAAAACAAGCTAGTCTGGCACTGACAGCTGCCATTGCTGAAGAAGCCAGCCATTCGGGTAGGAGGAGGGCCAAGGACAGGATACTAGGCAAGAAGCAAAGAAAAAGATAAAGGTGTTGCAGCTTCTCCTCATCCCACCCAGTGCCTGGCACATCTCCCAGTCAGTCACACACCACAAACCCAGGGGCAGTTAAGTGCACTCTGCAGCCTGCACGATGCATTCATGGGCAACATTTGGGGAGAGCCTTTGCCTCAGTGGTACCTGGATTTTTTGTTCTAGAAACTTCTTCCCTGAATCCACCGCTGCTTCCAGCTGCTGCAGCAGGGCTCGGATCGTGTCGATCTTGGATGAGACACCATTCTCTGCAGTCTTTTCAGAGTTCTTTGGTTGGATGGTGTGACCCAGAGTTGGGAGTCCGCTCACCAGCCTCAACGTTAAAGACCGGATTCGCAGCCACAGGGTTTCCTCCTCCAGGGAGAGCTTCCGATGTTCCTCGGAAATGTCCCTAGAGAAAGGCACCAAAGCTCTTCAGGCAAATGCTCCAGGCTCAAAAGCCCACCCAAAGCTCTCTAATTCTGTATGAAGAGGAAGGAGTGGTCAGGAATTCAGAAAACTATTAATATCTAAAAGGGCAGCACTGCCAGAAGTGGTGGATGGTGCTTAAGTCAGGCCAGCCCAGGAACACTGAAATATGGGAATTGCCCTGGAAGGGATTTCTTTGCTATGTGTCACTATAGAGGTGAGGATATTTCTACTCACCTGTCTTTTGGATCCCAGCTAAACAAGACTGTCAGGTCTCTGTTGTCACGCAGATCTTTCCATGGAATGTCATCCTCCTCTGGGCTCAGACTCATGGACTTTATACTTTCTTCTAAACTGGTTGATCTGTAGGTAAGAACAAGCCGCACTATATCAAACATCTGAGCATTACAAAGGGAAAACAACTCACTGACAGACCGTGTTCTGTGCACTGCTCAGCTCTTCCCTGTGTCAGGAACGGGACACACACGGCACTGACAAAGATGTGAAGGGACAGCAAATCAGAATCACAGAATCCTTGAAGTTGGAAAAGTCCTTTAAGACCACCAAGTCCAACCACCAACGCACCACCACCATGGTCACCAATAAACCACAGCCTCAGTGCCCTCCCACATGTTTTCTGAACACTTCCAGGCATGGTGACTCCACTGCTTCCCCTGGCAGCCTATTCCAATGCTTGACAACTCTTTCCATGAAGGAACTTTTTTAAACCTCCTCGGTGCAACCTGAGACCATTAAAAGCAGAACGAAGCTTTAGGGGCGGAGCTGCAGCTCTCAGGTTTCTGCAGGTGCCACTCCCCAAGGCCCCTCTTGGCCTGTGCTCTGCCCATTCCCAATTTTCCCAGGCCAGGAGCTGTACTCACATATTTGCTTCAAGTAGGAGGTCCAACAACATCCGCTCGGTGCGAACCTGCGCGAAGTGAAGGGAGGAGTTCAGCCTGTTCCTGAACGCGATGAATTCCGGGATCTTCTCGAACGCCCCGTACTTGTAGGCTTGGATGATGTATTCTGAGGTCTGCAACACAACACACACCAGCCCTCGTTAGTGACGTCCCAAATTAGGAGTAACCAACAAGGTCACTGCCAAGGAACTGCATTTCTGTGGTTTTTATGAGCCCAGAGGTGCAGGACCTGGCAGATCCTCAATCCCTGGGAGGAGTTTGCACTTCTGCTTCTCCAAGTCACCCCAGCAGTTTTGCTACTTTAAATTGGGAATGCCCAGATCCTCCACGGGCAGTGAGGTTTAACAACCAAACCAACACTAAACATCACGTTGTTGTCAGCACAATGAAAAATACTTCACAGATCATTGTGAGAAATACTTCCAGGCAAAAGAATTTTCTGGAACCGACTTGGATGTGCATCACATATCACCACAACATAGATTAAAAAAATAAAAATGACTCACACGTTTCTTGTTTCTCTTTTTTATTAGAGTTTTGAATACAGTATCACACAGGGTGTACATGGCACAACACAAACACCAAAGGAAACTCTCAGGGTCCACAGGATATTTTGCTTTCCCTGTGATGAAATGCAGCAATACAAGGCAAGCAGCCAATATTTCACTTCAGTCCAAGCAATCTCCAAAAAAAGAGATTTTTATGATGAAAGAGCCCCAAACAAGCAGTGTTTCAACGAAAATGTCTAACTGTAGACAGAATAAACTATTTCTGCTCCCAGCCGTGAGGGATGGCTGTGTTTTTACATCAGAATTACTCCACAATTGAGAAATTCTGGCAAATCAACTATTTTCTTCTGAACAAGGTTATGAACTGCACTAAAGATGAGAGGCACCAAAAAAAGCCTCTGCTTAACTGAATTCTGTATAGTCCTAGCAGACTCAACCTGTCTGGAAGGCTCTGAGAGACCAGAAGGCAACACTCACAGATCCAAACCACCTTTTTTCCCCTCCAAACTGAGAAATGTCCTCTAGGGAGTTGTCTTTATTTTTTTTTTTCCCCTAAGTAATTTGGTTATTTGCTCTGAATGAAAAAAAATACGCCAAATATTCAACAACATACCCTCTGATCAACAGCCTTGCAGAGGTGACTGTCAGGGACTGGGCTATGGGCTCTAATTCAACTGCATCCACGTGGTTTTTAAATCCCCCCAGGATACGTTGGAGTGGTTTGCCTGCAGTATCTGGAGAGATTAAAGATGGATGGACACAAGAAAATTAGAGAGATTACTGGTGATTCTGCACAGCTGAAGGAGGACTATCTCGAGGAGGATAAAGTTGCCTTTTTAGTTTTGGCCAAATATAGCAATGCTGCCTTCTCTCTCCTCCCTGTCCTTGGCATCCTCTCCCAGAGCAGGAATAGTGGCAGGATTGCACAGCATCCTACGTGGCTGTTACTCATGGGACCACTCTGACACAGGATCCACGTCAGGCTGTGAAGTTCAGCAAGTCAGGAGAAGGGATTTATCCAAAGGAAGGAGTCTGATTCAGGAGCTCTATTTTTATGCCAGACCGCTTCGTTTACATCCCACACTTCCTGCTCCAGGCAGAGTCCCACACACAGCTCTGTGCTGTGATATTTCAGCTATCTCAGCATCGACCTAGGGAGGAGCAGGCAGCACCAGAAATCTGTAAAAAGGGAACTTTTAAAGGATAGTCCTGCTTTAACACCTCAGATGTGGTTACAGGGCTTGAGTGGGAGCTGCTCTCAGCACCCTGAGCATGAAGGGGCAACCCCAGCAGAACCACAGCAGCACAGACACTGGAGCAGATCCTGACCTCGTGACATGTTCTATGGCAAGGAATCCTTCTTCATCCCCACTCTTGTCACACCATCATCCTCAGGCAACCTGAACTGAGCTTTCACCTCCTGCAATTCCTGGTTGCAAGAACAGCTTTTGAGGCATTTCCCAGCAGAAGGATCTTAAGGAGACAACCACTGGAAATGTCCAAAACACAGGAGAGTAACATCAGCTCATGGTCCTTTGGCTGCAACACTGTCTCCAAGACATGATGTGAGTGGTTCCAGAATCTCATCCTCATCTTGTCACATGAGGAATTCTGTCCTCCTGCTGCACCACTTCTGCCCCTGTCGAAATTCCAGTATTTTAAGGTGTAGCAGCAAGGCAACACCTTTTTGGGATTTCTGGAACACAAGGTGTGTTTTCCTGCCAACAGCACCTGGAATGCAGCCATCACCATCCATGTAAAGACACTGAGCCACCGGAGGCATCCAACTCTTCTCTGCCACAAACACCTCCATCATTCATGCCACAGAGAATAACCTGCTCCCAAGGGAACCACACCTCGATTACTTCAGATTGTTTTCCACGGAAAGATGATTTCTTGATGCTTTACAACACAGCGTTCCCAAGCAGAGGAATCACATCCAGAGGTTTTTTTCAGCTCACTTTTCCTGCTGGCGCCTGGCAGTCGTAGGTTTCATTCAGACAGTTGGTTCCAGGGATAGTTTTCATTAACATCCACCCAAAGGACTTTTAAACAAGACTGAAAAGTTACACCTCAGTAAAAAAAAAAAGGTGTCTGGATCCAGGGCTTCACTCCCAGGAATCCAAAGCAAGTAGGAAAAAAATGAGCAAGTGAGGGATGCAGAGCAGAGTGAGCTCCCATCCCACTGCACATCCATGCGCATCCCTCAGGAAAACCTCTGTGTCAGACACAGCTCACAGGAACTCAGCACCTACACTCCAGGCACAGGGAAATGGCAATGGGAATCCTGTACACAGGAATCACCTGGGCTGCCAACAGAGCAAGGCTGCTCCTTCTGAGTGATTTGTGTGTGAGAATCTTTACTGCTCAGTACAGACAATTCCCATGTTTTTATCTGTTGCTGGGACAGTGGAAAAGCAAATTGTGTGACTGCAGAGCCTCTGGAGCCAACTTAGCCAGTGGCTGACTGGCAGATTTACAACTGGATTGCACCTTTGCTTCTCAGGAAGTAAAAATAATCTTTTTCACCTACCTCTCAGCAGTGCTCAAGGTGTAAAATACAAATACACAGGATATATTCCCACTCCTCAGAATGGGATGGTCCCTTTAAAGTGAAGTGCACCCACCACCACCCACTGAAACACTCAGCTCCAGTGATTGTCACATAAAGGATTCATCATGTGCCATCCCCATCCCGACCCACCATCCTTGGCTGCTCTGTAACTTTCCAAAATGCCAGATTTATGACACCAGCACTCACTTCCACATGACACTCCACTTCAATTATTGCATAAAATCACAAGCATTAATTTAAAAGCAATCATACCTGTTTTATGAGGAGCATTAAAACCGGCTTTAATAGAAAGGAAGCGGACGCAAAACCTCAGGTAACAGTAACTCACAAATTCTTGTAGTAGAAAAAGCAGGTTGAGACAACCTTTACTACAAAGCTGCACCTACTACTGCTCTTTNACATCTTTCTGGTTGGAGTGGAAAAACCTGAGTGCAAAGTTGCAGGATTGGGAAGCAGCAGCGTAGTGGCCCAGGGAGCCGGCGTAGCGCGTCAGGAGATAACTGCAACAAACAGCACGAGGCAAACGTCAGCCACTGCCCTGGCAAACAGCTGCACAGGAGACATCTGGACACTCAACAGCATTAAGAGCATTCGTGGGCAAGTCCAGGCTTTTAGTGGAATGAATTCTCAATTTTTTAAAAGCACTATGTGAGGGCTTGGAGTTCTTTCTTCAAGTGTGCAAGAGCTGCTCAGTGAGATACCCCCAAATACACCAGCCAAGAGCTTTTGGTGTGTTGGCTTTCACTGGGGCTCCCAGGCTCTGCTGAGCAACAACCCAAGCTGGAACACCAAGCTCTGACTGGCAGCCAGCCAGCCATTTCACCAATTTCCTTCAGGTTAATTAATACTCTAAAAAAATCCAACACACATCAAAATCACATGGGGAAGATACCCCACAGAAAGGGGGAGCATGCAGTGGACGTGCCTCCCAAAATCCCAGAACACTTTTACACAGCAGCGCATGAAAAGTGATAATCTGCTGAATTCTGGGTGGCAAAGGACTCTGCAGCTGTCAGGCTGGGGGTCAGCAGCACTGATTATTCTCAGTATGTACCACCCACCCGATGGTGTCGTGCTGGATGTGCTTGGCATCGAGGCTGGAGTAGAGCTCCGAGACGGGCTCGAAGGCGCCGAGCCGGCAGTAGATCCGGATGAGCAGCAGCTTAAACTGAGCATTGGAGGGACTGTGAGACAGCCCTTCCTCCAAGAGAGTCAGGCACCGCCACACGGCCGCCTCTTCACCTGGTGACAGACACAACACAGGCAGGTGTGAGCAGGGACACGATTCCCCCGCCCCACGTTACACAACGCTCAGAGCGCTGCCAGGGATTGCAACGTGCAGATGGCCCAACGTAACACCTGCTCCAGCATTCCAGCTGCTCCCAGAGGGAATGCTGGGGGAATAATCCCTCCCAGGGAATATCTAGCTCGCATCTGCATGAAGCACACTGCAGGAAAAGTGACCTTCCCTGATGAATCCTGAACTGTTTGGGAACTGCAGCTTGCACACTGCAAAACAGCCAGGAATTCAAGAGCCCACATCCACCTTCCTGCCAGAAACCTGACCATGGATTTAGTCAGGTTAAAGACTAAATCTTCCTCGGGAAAGACAAGGGCGTAACAGGTAACTACATGGAAGGGCAGGAATATACACGTGGACATCCAGCACTGGACACTGTGGGATTAAGAGACTAACACAGGGGTGGAGTACAGGCAAATTTAATTCAGGGAACAGGTCCCAGCAAGTCTACAAACAAGGGATCCAAAAGGCAAAGTGTGTCAGAAAGAGAAAGAAACGCTCTCAAAACACTTCTGGTATCAGAAAGGATTTGTCAGCAGAACTCGTGCAAAGGGAGGAAAAAACGGAATTAATTAGAAAAATTAAATCTGTTTAGAGGTCAGTGAGATTCAGGTCAAACACCAGCTGATCAGAGCGACTCCTGAAATACCTCATATTGCAAAAAACAACCCAGAAAACTCCAGGCCTAACAAGCCATGCCAGGCACTCACTGGCCACAGGGACACAGTCTCCCTTTCCCAACCTCTCACAGAAATATTAAGCCAGGCACAGTTTTGGGAACATACCTTCCAGCCACAGATCAAGCAGCAGGTGAACTGCAAGCAGGCAGTAATAATCTGAAAACTGCAACTCAGTTTTCAAACAAGATTTCCCTAAAAAGAAAAAAAACCCAGTTACCCTCGAATTACTAGCAGTGCTGCATGCTGATCTCACAGCCAGGGTTATTGAGTGGCACCATGATCAGAGAGAGCACCACAGTTTCATTTGTAAAATCAAAATTGTCTTAAAATCCAAACAACTTCACACATCGCTGAGTGGCCTTTGGGGCACTTCAAACACTGACATCTGCTGGAAGAAGAACTGACTCCCACAGCTGCAAGATTTACAAATCAATAACTCCTGACCACATACATGTCCTATGCACTCCAGTGAGAAAACCTGGCTTTACTTAAAAGCACAGGCAATTCTGCAAAGTACAAACAGACCACCTGAACGACCCAGGAAAGCCTCACTTATCTTTAAGATGCACAAGTGAAAAGAAAAAAAATAAAAGGAACCACAGTTCAGGGAAAGTGAAGGGTAGAATCGGAAAGGAGAAAGCCAAGTTTTATCAACGCTCCAGATTTTCCTCACCAAACTCCAACCCGTGGCGGTATCGCAGCATCAGCTCCCTCACCACCACCAGCTTCTGCTTCTTCTCCATGGCGTGGTAGATCCCCAGCAGCCTGGAGAGCTGCACCACACACAGGTGCTGCTGCAGGGCCTTGATGTCACCCGGCAGAGCCACCTCGTTCTCGGCCGCCGCCGCCAGCGGGATCACGTCCAGCAGCTGCCGGATGAACTGCAAGAGAAACACCAGTGCCAAAGGCTGCAGGGCTGCACCAAATGATGAGGAAGCATCACTTCTTCCCTCCAATCAAGCCAAAAAAGCAAGGTGGAAACATCAACATTGATGTCACACTGAATCCGTGGTTCAGCAGCAGCCGCCTTCGAGATTTTTTTTTTTTAGTTGCTCGATTTTTTTTGAGTTGCTTGAGGTTTTATTAGGTTTCATCAAACAGGTGGAGGGAAGAAAAATCAGAGGCAGGTTTCCAATTCATTGATACACCAGGGAGTTCAAGCACCTGTTAACACTCATGGTAATAAGAGATGCAATTAAAGTAATTAGTTACTGACAGGCTTCTCAGCACACTTCCAGGCTGAGAATGGTGGTTTTGCACTGTTACGTTTTCCCTCAGCTCTGAAGTAACGTGCAATACTCAGTGAGGTCATCAACTCTGATTAATGACTTCTTTTTGGAATTAAGCTGTAAGAAAAGCAGCTTCTCATTGTTTAGTTTTAATGGGAGACAGAAGACTTCTCACAACACACAGGGCTGGGCAGCAGCTTCTTGCTCTAAAACCCAACAGCGTTTGCAAACTTAAATCTGAGTGAAAGCCAATGAATTCAGCTTTACTACACTTGGTATTGACACAGAAGAACTGCATCAAATGCAAGCCTGAGGCAAAAAGCTCCACAGCCAGAGAGGAGCACCACCAAGCCCAGCACACACCAATTCCAGTTTTCCCAAAGAATTTGATGAATGCTGTGTTGACAGATCTTTTCAGTTTGAAACTCTGCCAAGCTGAGCAAGGTCAACCACATCACTGGCTCTGCTCTCCAATTTACACCTCCAGGAAGTCAAGGTTGGTGTCATGACCATTATTTCTGGACTATCTCACACGTCAGTGGCCCAGCAAGATCACCACAACCTCAGCTACTGAAGTGGAACTCTCATTTCAAAACTCATCAGCACTTCAAGCACCACGAAACCTCCTCAGCTCCTCGTGTCCTTGACCAAGTTAAACTGCTGCAGATGCTGCTTCAGGGACAGCCAGAAACCACCCAATACATCAGTTTGACACAATATATATTCCAGAATATATTCAGTAAATCAGCAGCAGTTTTAAGGCCAGACAGAAAGTTTTAGAGGCAGAGTCATGGTTTTACAAGCACTGTGACAAAACTGTAGTCTGAACTACTATTAAATATAATTTTTCCACTCCTGGTTTTGAATTTGTTTCCTGGAAAGTTAGGATGAAACCTGTTCAGTACTTCAGGGTTCCCTTGCAATGGAATCATCATTTCCAGGACTAGGAATTCAATATCCTGCTGGCCACATCTCTTACTAGTGGGCTAAAACCACACCTTTAAACATAAACCATCAGCAACATCCATCCCTGCCAGAGCCACCACTCCCATCAGCAGTGGGAAGAGCTTGCATTAGGAGTCAAAAAATACTTTAATAAACCAAGAGGACCTCACTACCTACACTTTGTTTACCAACATTTTATCCCCAGGCTCTGGTTGATCCCAGATCCTGTACCCTGCCCAGCGCTGATCCCTGGACACAATGGCTCAGACAAACACTGGGGTGAGTGACAGAATTCCCAGCTGCTGAAGTCACTCCGGGCTGCTCATGACTCTGCACAAATGGGCTTTTCAGAGAAACTCTTTTCCAGAGAGTTGTTTCAGAAAGAGATTCCGGAAAAAACTGCCACAGGTGCCTCCATGAGCCCTGGATTGGGGTCAGTGTGTCCCGTCTTTGGCACCGCCAGAGCCAAGCAAAGCATCTGTGACACCCTCCCTGCACGGGATGAGAGGACAGCTTCTTCCCATTACACAGATAACTTTGCATCCTGACACCTTGAAAAATGGGAATAAAAATGCCAAAGGAATACCAGATCTGAGACTCTGAAGGATCAAACTTAGCTTTAAACCTCCAGTAAAAATCCTCTGAATGAAACTTCAAGTGTTCAGATGTTCATGGTATTTTCTACAGCACAAAGTTCTCTGAATTTCAAACAGAAAGTAAAAATTTCATGTTTCCAGTCTTTTAATATGATCCACAGGTTTTTTAAGATCAAGGGAACAGAGTGCAAACAACCACTGCAGTTCCTGCCACCACTTCTTGATATTCCCTACCTTTGTGTATTGGCTGGGTGGGAGGAGATCCACAAACACCTTGAGATCAGTAAAACAGCAGGGCTTGTCCCCAAATTTTTTGAAGTACTGGAACATCAGTTCTTCTGGATCACCTAGGAAGAAGGCCAGGTCACCTTTTTAACACCCTCCAGCACAAGTGGAATCTGTAAAATCACTATGAGAAATCTTTGTTCATGCTTCTTTTTTTTTCCCTCCTTCAAGATTACAGAGCGATTTAGAAAACAGAGAGCTGCACTACTGCAGATTTTAACAGAGGCTCGATGTCTCTGGTAACCAAGGACACATTAAAAAAAGCCCAGGAGCTTCATTCAAGCTCCTTTAGCAGCAGATAAGAGCTCAGCAATCCAGGCAGGCACACGCAGCCTCCGCTTATCTCACCACGGCTTCTTTTGGGATGGAAAATCAAAAGGAATTAGGAAATAGCCCAGATGTTGCTCTAATCACATTCCCTTTCACTGATTCCCTAAATGCCATTTTGTAATGCAGGTTTTTAAAAAGCAAAACCTGGCCCTGCTGCCATAAAAACTTAAATCAAAACCCACCCAGAGATTCCAGCGTTAACAGCAAGACTTTCCACCAGGAATACAGTGTCAGCGACTGGAAGCTCCTAGATCCCAGAGGTCCTTTTGAAAACCTTCCTGCTGGCTTTTCCAAGCCCTGGAGAAGTCTGGAAATACCTGCCTGTATTCAAAGCTCATCTTCCAATGCTTTTAAAATTCTTTACATACAGAACAACAGGTATTTTTTCCTAACGAACACTGTATTTAATTCAGTGATTCAGCAGAAAATTTGTGCTCTCTCTCCCCCTCTCTCCAAGAGATGAACTTCTCACCCAGGGGGTCTCTTACCCAGTTTGTACTCATCATTGCAGCCCCTGTGTCGCAGGCGCCTGATCAGCTCCAGCTTGGCCAAATACGGTCCCCGGAGCGGCCGGGAGCTCTTGGACTCCTCCGTTATCCTGTCCTCGATGAAGCTCACAGCCTGCTCGATGGAGCAGTGCACCTCTCCCTCCAGAGAGCTGCAACCACACACACAAAAGGTTCCTGGAGAGTTCCCACTGATAACACATGCTCAGCACACTCCCAGGAGAGGGGAATGATGGATTATCCAACTCAATCACCACAAGAGTTCTATAATGTACAAACTATTTCCATAAACTATTCCCAGCCTCCAGATAAAAGCAGGGAAAACACACAAAACAAAGCAGGGAAAACACATCATTTGTGCTCTGACATCAAGAAGTCACTCTAATATTGAAGATACGAACCCAAACAATTGGCTGTAGCACGAAGAGAAAACAAATCCACAGCAAAACTCTCAACTTACTGCTCTTCCTCTGCTGGAGGCGTCCAGGATTCATCAATGAGTTGAAACACTGAATCGAAGTAAGTTATATAAAACTGCCAATCATCTGAGCTGAAACAAAAATCAGGGACAGGACAAAATTTAGGGGATTGTCAAAACAATTAACAGCTAAAACTGCATTTCTTGCCAAAGCTGAATTAAGGAATAGCACATAATCATATTACAGAAACAACCCAATTGTAGTCATAAAATTGTTTCCCCTTGAAAAGGTCTAAAATCTTAGGAACACCATCATCCTGAATTTCTGCAGACATATTAAGCAAAACCACTTCAATTCAAAACTGAGGCAAGCTATAAACTCTCCTAAAACTCACATCCACTCAGAGCTCAGCAACATCCCCACAAAATGTGAAGGCAGAAGTTTCTCTTCTGCATTTAACTTATATCTAAGATGAGAGCACAGCTAAATTCAAAAGCAAACACATCTCTCCTGACAGTTCTGAGACAGATTGGATCACACTGGAATGTTCTGTCTCCTGATGCATCTGTTCCAAACACTACATGCATTTCCCACCATGAAGTCTGGCCAAGTGGGAGAAATTTAGATGTAGAAAATTCAATGTAAATCACGGACAGGATGGGAACTGCAAAGTCAGAGCTGGACAATCAGCACAGAATTTAGAAATAAGGAGGCAAACAACCTTTTATTGCATTAATGTCTTGCTAAATTCTGCCTGAAAAAAAACAGCAACTCCAGTCCCGACCCTGACTCTCCCTGTGACCTTCACCATGTCTGGCGCTGGAGTGCAATCTCTGGAAAAGCTTCTCGTTATTTCCCTATCTTAACCACAAAAGCCACCAAACAAGGTGATTCCCAACCAAGTAGGGATTTTTGCTCCATGTTTTCAGCAGGACTGCAGGAATCCCCTCTCACTTTTTGAGCAGCAGCCTCCTGGCCAGCGCGTTGCACTCGGGCCACCTGTGCAGCTTCTTGTACATGGCCATGCACTTGTTCTCCCGGCTCTGGAGCTCGCTCGTCAGCTTCTCTGCAGCAAAAAACACGCAAAGCTCAGCTCATCCCTGCATTTCTTCCCCACTCCCTGCATAAACCTTCTTATCCCAGCCCAGCACCAAACCACCAAGTGTAACACAGCAGCAGGGAGGCCCTCAGAGGATGGAAGGATTTCCCATGGAAACCTTCACATCCCAATTCCAAGTGCATTTCAATCTTCACTTAAACTCCTCTAAAATGCAGGTATTGAAGACTTTTCGTTTTTGAAGATGGCAGCTACCACCAAGAACATGATCCCAGTTTGTCACTGCAAAGCTCAGCACTGAATAGAGTTTAAATACCATAAACAAAGTGGGTAAAACCAGGTTGCACAAACACTTCCAGAGTTTACACTGAGGTTAAAACTGGTGCTAAGTCGGGCTTCCTAAAATTTTTCTTTTTTTTGAAGCAGTGGACAAGTCTGAAGTGAAAGGGAACTGCTGTGTTCTCCACACAACTCTGATTTATTAAAGAATAAATTACCTCCAAGCTTTCCCCTCACAACATCTAAGGCTTCCTTGTACTTCTCCAAACGCTCCAGGATCATGTAGTACAGTTCCACCTTAAAAGAAAGATTAGACTGCAATGAAATTTGCCAGGAAAATCACACCCAGGTGTGCCAAAAAAGAAAATAGGGGATACCAGGCTTGCAAAGCTATCTTTAGTATCCCAGAGGGTGCAACACTCAAATTTAGGTCTTTTTTTCCATTCTTAGTCCTCAGGTTTTTTCTTGCGGCCTCGGGCCTCCCAAAGCACTTCATCAGTCAAATCAAACCCCAAAAAATTGCCTCAGCCACAGGATTCCAAGGCCCTCCCAACCCCCTGCTCCTGGTTTTTCTTCTGTCCCCTACATTCACATTTAATTCCAGAACACTGTTGATTATTCTAAGTTTTCTAAGTTAATCAAGTGTTAACAGTGCATTCCTCATCTGAACAAAGATCAAACCAAGCCTTACTTCAGCCTCAGCTTCAATCTTGTCCTCTTTTACCATTTTTTCCACCATTCTCTCAGCAAGTGGCAAAAACATCGTCTTGGAGAGGTTTTCATCCTGTGCTGAGATAGACTGAGGAAAAGAGAGATTATTTTAACAGCTCAGCAACTTTCTGTGATGTCCCACCCACTGCTCTTTTCACTTTGGAAGAGGAAAAAAACCAATCCAGGTGCTCCAATCCCCCCCAGCCACCTGTTTGGAGCTGCCATCTGTGACCTGAGAGTGCAACTGCTCTGGGAGAAGGCAGCAATAAAACTGGTGCCACACAGAAAAGCTCATTTTTGATCATATCAAGCAGAGCCCTGCATGTCTGAGCACACAAACCTCGTGGTAAAAACACGGAGCCAGAACATTTTTGTGTTTTACACAGCACAGGATTTTAGAGGATGTGATTAAAACCTTCCAAGCTTATTTTTGTTTGATTTTGTGTCTGATTAGTGCCCAAATGTGCTGCCTCAACCAGCAGCGGCACAGCTGATCTGTGCCTGTTCCTGCAGACTTGCTGCTAATTCCAGAGCTCTCATTTATTCCCTCCAAGAGCTCTTATAACCTCGTTAGAGAGGAACAGTTCTGACTGAGAAAATGCAGATAGTTGAGGATTTATTCATTATCCCTCTGCCAAAACGACAGGTGGATATTAGTGCAGATGAGAGAATAATTCAAGTTGCATAAAGGTGGTAAAGCAACAGTTAAATTGGATTATAAAAACACCTCAGCATTTATTTTGGACCACAACAATAATGCTACTTAAGGAGGGCTCGGTCCTTCTCCCAGCATCACACAGAAACAGCTCAAACACACATTTTACCCAAAATCATCATGTTTTCCCTCAGAACATTTCTGCGCCAGCACTGCCACTGCAGCAACAGCCAAAGCCAACACTGCACACACCTGCATGATCAGGCTCATCACGGACCAAAAATAATACGGATTTTTGGGAACAATCTTATAAAGTGCCATTCCAGCCTGAAAAACAGAAGACACAAAGTTTCATCATTCCTGAAATAGATTCGTTTCCAAGCTCCCGTGATGGGCAGCAATGATGGGAGCGGGCAACACGGGATTTGCACATGGGAGGCCTTTTCCCCACTCGTGAGCTCTTCCCTCCTAACACTCATCCCTAAGGAAAACAGGGGGTGGAAATGTTTCCAAGGACTTCGTGGAGGTCTGACAAGGAACAGCAGCGAGCACTGATTGCCCACACAGACGCCAGCTTTAATTGGAAGTGGTAACTCCAGGAGGAAGCAGATTTTTTTCTTTGGGAATGAGTGGATGTCTGCAGTGCTGAAGGACACACCAAACCCACGCCTGCCTCGAGGAACCAACTGGCCTTCAGCACTCACTTCACACACACTGAGACCCCCAAATTTGGGGTCACCTCCACGTGCAAAGCAGGGAGAGCAAAGGTCAAGCACAGAACTCGGTTGAATCGAAAGAATTCACAATTTTCCCTAACACATGAACCGCTATTCCCACATTTCCCTCACACTGCCTGTGTGTAACAAAGGACAACACTTTCACCTCTACAAAATCCATAATTAATTTTAAGAAACTACACATAATAGTCCACCAGCATAGCTGGACTTCTGTGCCAATTCCCCTGACTGCAGCTGGCATTTGCCAGGATTTTCAGCTGGAATACCCCAGAGCACAGGACACTGGGGTTTATTTTCATTCCCTAATCAGTCACCATCCACACACTCTTTGCATCCCTAAATCCAAAAGCACAGGCCAATATCCCACTCTGACAACGTGATATTGATAATATGATTTGATTCAATTGATATTGAAAATGATAATTTAGAGAGATCCACATTTTCATGTCACTTCAGACATACAAAAGGTCACATAGACGTTAATTATTGTCATCTGTGTCACTTTCTCCACTCGTGATTGTGGATCAGTCACGTCTGAAGTTTGGGTTGTATCACGAGGTTTCTCATTTCAGGTACACCAGTAACTCCTTTTAGTTCTTTAAACCAAACCTGTGCAAGAATTCAAGTCACAGCAGGAACAAGAGGGAGTTTAGCACTTATTTCTTGGCTCTCTGTGCTTTTTAACACAGAAGAGTGAGCACGCAGGCCTTGAAAACCATCTTCCATTTACAGGCATTCTCCAGGCACCTCATTTGGAAGGGATGAAAACAAAACTAACCAGTGTGACCCTGTGCTGCCAACTGACAGGGGTATTTCAAGTGGTTTTTGGTTTTCCTTCACTGAATGACATCGATACAAGTCGTATTTTAGATGCTCAAGTAAGAGCACAGGGAGGATTTATCTTCCTAAAGTTAACAGAAAACTAAGGAGGGAATCAAAAGTGAAAACGTGGATCAGAAGGTCTTGCTAGATGTGTCTACTCCAGAACTCCTTTAGAATACCCTGTCACTACAAAACCACAGACCAGTAAAAGACCTAGCTTTAAGTAAACAAAACTTCTGTCTTCAGACAATCCACCTCCAAAAAATGAGGTTTAAGCCTCTCTGTAAAAACCAACCAAGAGTTTAACTTCTGCATTAACCCAGCTCAGCTTTTTTGGAAGACTACCCATAACATAACAAGTAAATGAGAGTAAGAGATAGGGAAAAATACACTTTAAACCAGCCAGAACACAAACTGTTGGTCATACCTGTTGCATCTTCTTGTATTCTCCAACCCTGGCATAGGCCATGAAGAGGTGGGAGTGATACTCTTCACTGTTGGGGACCTTCTTCACAGCTGCCTCATAAAGTTTAGTCACCAGCTCGGCTAAACCAAAACCAGATGTGGGAGGTAAGACCAACTTGGTACCACCCAGCAAACTCCACAATAAACACTGGTACCACCATACCATGCTCCCCGAGAAGCTGCCAGAAACAAAAACTGTTCAAGCAGCAGAAAAGCGGGACAGAAGGCCTGGCATCTTTCAAAAAAGCACAGGAAACTTTCCTCCATCACTCCAACACTGATGATTTAGTATTTTGAAAATGCTAATCACTGTGAGAAACCTGACAAAGCTGATGTGGCCAAACTGGGAGGTCAGGATTTCCCTCCTGGTTTTCACCAGTTTCCTGAGGCTTGAACCCCTCAAATACACCACACCCTGTGGGATTTGTCATCTCTGTCACTCTTACTGACAACAAATTCCAGTAGTTTCACTAACAAAAGTGAACTCGCAGGCTGCTGGATCATTATCAACACGCTTCATTTAGGACCTGCTACACAATCATGTTCATGAGAAGCCTGAAGGAGGATATTTTTCCTTTATGAAGATCACTACAGCCTTACAGGCATTACAACAGGCATCACTTCAATTCTGAGTCTCTTAACAGTCTCTCACATACACAAATCCTGGATTTTGCACGTTTCCCACCAAACCGTGGGGCACAAACCTTCTGGGAGAACACAAATAGAGATTTTTGGGAAAGGAGCAAACTCACGTCTGTGCATTTCCCGGTAGAGAATGGTCAGTGCTTGCAAGGAATTATCATCTGTGGGTTCAAGTGCTGCTACTTCTTGTGCCAGGGCATAGGCTTCATCCTGCTTGCCAGTCCTCTGCAAGCCAATGGCCTTCAGCACCTGTGGACACAACACAGGCAGCTCTCAGAGACACAGTTTGCATTTGGAAACCCTCTCACTCCTGCTGGGAACAGCCCGACCACCTCATTCCCTCTGCAGAACTCCAGGTTTTATTAAGCTTCTAATCCACGTGGCTGGAGAGGAAAACTCCCAAATGCAACAGCATCAAAGAAGGGCTTTGATTTCTTGATAAATGTTGAGGTTGCCCTGAGGCATCACCGCATGGTGG
This sequence comes from Cnemophilus loriae, assembly GCA_013397755.1. NCBI lineage: Eukaryota > Metazoa > Chordata > Aves > Passeriformes > Corvidae > Cnemophilus > Cnemophilus loriae. Next base: position 294,552 of record VZTF01001678.1, read on the forward strand.
TCTCTACCTGGAGGCTGCAAACTGACCTGTCCTGCCAATTTTCCTTGGTTTTCTTTCACTAACTGGCCAGAGAGAAGCAACAGAAACGAGATTCAGGTCAATGACACTCACTGCAGCTCGGGAAGCTTTCAAAATGTAGAAGTGGTGTGAAGTGCAGAGGGAAACCCCCAGGGAAATGAGAAAAGCAGGAAGAGAGAAACACGTTCAGAAAAGAGAGGACCAGAACCCCTTTCCCTCAACAGGGGCACAGCAAGGAGGGTGGTGAACAAACAGAAGAGCAAATGCCTCCAAAATCATGGAATCTTGGAATACTTTGAGTTGGAAGTGACCTTAAAATCATCCAGTTCCACCCCCTGCCACAGGCAGGGACACCTTCCATGGACCACGTTGCTCCAGCCTGGCCTTGAACAATTCCAGGGATGGGGCATCCACAGCTTCTCTGGGACACCTGTTCACCTTGTTACGTTTTCCTCAGACTATTCCTCGCAAGATGTTTTGATCCAAACTCCTGCAGGTGAGTTGGGAGTCCTCCCCACGGCTCCACAAGGCATTTTTAAGGCCCAGCCCATGTGCAAAGGTCACCTGGAGTGGTGCTGGCAATCAGCTCAGGTGGAACCAACACTCCAGTCCCTATCAGGGGGTCTGTACAAGTTTTCAGGCAAACAAGATACAGGTGAGCCGGGACAGAGATATTCCAGGGGGCTCAGAAATCACTGTGGAAGCTCCCAGAGAAAGGGACAGTGGAACACCCTGAGCCTCAAGCAGAATGAGCTCAGTGCCCCTCCCAGTCCCACTCACCTTGGCACAGTGAAGGTCCTTGTGCTTTTTGAGCAGTTTATCTGCTTGCTGGATTGCCATTTTATTATTGCCATTATCGAGATAATCTGCAGAGGAAGAGCACACACAAAATCACACCAGAACACCAAGGCCATCCTGGAAAGCCACCTCCAATTTTACCACGGAGTGTCTGCTGTCACACCAGCAGCACAAACCACATTTTCCCTGTGCAGTTCCTCCTAAGCCAAACATTCAGGAAACTGTCATTTCAGGGATGAAGGATTCATCTCGTTGTACTGGTTTCGGTCATTCAAACAAACAAGCTTTTGTAATTACTCCACACAGATCATTACAGCAACAAAAGAGACACATAATAGAGAGGATTCTGCAGCAACAGCTCTTTGCTGGCAATGCAGCTCCAGTGCTTTAGCAGGAAAAGTAGAAATTAATTTGGTGTGTCTTTGGGAGACTTTCAATGACTTTTAACAGGAAGGAGGTTAGAAACCATACACACACATTCCAGCAAAGTGGGAAATACTTGTCCACACCATCCATCTCTCAGGCACAGCAAACCTGTCCCCCTGGAGTACCACTACCCTTCCACCAGACTGGTTTTGAAGACATAGCTGTGAAGCATCAATATTTCCTTGGGGGATACCCCACTATCCAGTGAAACTTCAGCTGCAGAAAACCCATCTCCAGACCCTTTTCTGCTTTTTTAACTCGGAATTACAATTTTCATGTTATTACACAATTACAAACGAGCAGTTTTAGACCAGGACATGACCACTACGTGCTCCCCTTCCCTCAAAAATTCCATCTTCCTCACCAAACCCAGCTTTGCTGCCCCTCACGTGCCAAGGGAAGGAAGGGGCTGCCCACACTGCTCTGGCCTCTGCCCTGCCAGTTAACTGAAATTACAGCACACACCTTTTCCTCATCAAACCTGTCCTTCCCATTATGAGCCAGAACTCCTTTACTGAGAGGTGACCCTTGGCAATCCTCGGCACAAACTGTGCATCCATTCCGATTTACAGATTTGAAGATTCTTCCACACTTGCTCCCGTGGCCAGGTGTATGGTGTATATTTAAAGCAGAGCTAACTGGGCTCCTGAGCCCATCCAGAGCAAACCTCTCAGGAAGCAACCTTTCCACACACACCAAAATAAACATTGTTGCACGAAATCCAGTTTGAAGCCACAAGACACTGTCTTTCTTCACCGAGTATTTTAACTTGAGAAAACCTCCTTGTCACATTTAACGTTAAAACTTTGAGGATTTCTCAGTGAAGAGGTTTCAAAGATGTGGAACAGCACATCAGAGGCTTCTTGCTTTAAGGCTCTGTCACCCAGTTTAGTGACACACAAATTATCCCCCACGCTGAGCTGCCTGACTGGGATTAACAGCTGTGCCAAGAACATCTCAGCTCTGGGTATCCCAAAGTAAATCAAATAACCCTCAAACCTCCCTAAACCACAGCAGGATGGAGAGACTGTGTTTTCCTAACAAGTCAGGTTGTTGGAAGTCAAAGCAGCTTCCAAAGGAAATGAAGCCAAAGGAAAATAAACTTCAGCCTACGTTAGTTCATAAGTGGGGATGTTCAAAGGCTGGAAATGCAACACCTGAACCTGCAGGTGAAGGGAAAACAAGTCAAGATCAAAGATAACCAGAGCTGTCGAGGAATCCTGGGGAACCTCGGCACAAACCCAGGCACACTCTGAAATCCAGAGGCAGACCTCGGACCTCACCCTGCACCTCCTCAGCTGCTGATGTGGGGAAGCTGTGTGTTTATCACACACTTTATTTTGGGTTCTGCAGCACCACAGCCTGAGTTCAAACCTTGCACTGCAGATAATCCTTTCCAGAACGAGCAGAAAGGAATTCTAAAGCTCTCTCCAAAACGAACGTGGTGAGATCCTCAACATCACCTGCTTCGATATCAGCTGAATTTACCCAGATTTTGCTATTAGTACCATTTCTTACACAGGTTATGACAAAAATAACTGCACATCAATGAAACTGCCAATCACAGCACGGATGCAAAACTAAGAAAAAAACCTTAAAAATGTTACATAAAGACGAACTGCAACGAACTTGAACACTTTTAATCGAACAAAACCACCTTCCTCCCTTTCCCTGGAACCCATCACGGACTCAGCCTGTACTGCACCATCCCTGTGCCCCAGCAAAGGACATCCCAAAGCACGTCCAGCCCCAAACCAGGGCAGCTCTCCGCGTCTCCAGGGAGAGGTTTTTACCCGCGCTGAAAAAGTTAAGAACCTTTTCCTCAATCTCTGTCAAATCTTCAGTTCTAGGGACGAAACGATACCGTAGCCCGGGGAAGTGTTTTCCTTTTCTTTCTCCAAATTTGCATAAAGCCAAGCTTTGCCTACAACCTCTGAAGCAACCCCAACAGCACAGAACACCCTCGGAAATATCTGGGGACGCCACAACACCGGACAATTCCTAACGACACCGTCTCCTTCTGCTTCTCTCCTGCCTCCCAATTAATTCCCCCAGCAGCGTCACCGCTCCGTGCCACAACATCCAACACAACTCCGGGGCATCCGCGGCTGCTCCTTCAGGGATTAATCCATTCCCGGCTCCTCCGCAGCAGCGCAAAAAGCGCCGGCCGGGGTTACCTCGGCTGCGAGCGGCGCCGGCTGCGATCCCCCCCTCCCCAGGCCGAGGGGCACCCCCGGGACACCGCGGGACCCCGGCCCGGCCGGGCGGGCACCGCATCCCCCGCGGGGCCGGGAGCGCGGGAGGGCGGCGGGGGGGGCTCGGCGGG
>VZTF01001678.1:298386-373217 GCA_013397755.1 Cnemophilus loriae
GGCCGGGTAACCTGAGATCGGCACCCCACACCGGCACCCGCAACCGACCCTCAGCAGGCCGGGGGACCCGGGACCGGCACCCCCGAGCGATCGCGCAGGGCCGCGCTTTCGTTTTCGTCGGTCCCTCCCCCGGTCCCTCCTAGCGCTCTCCCCGCCGGGCGAAGGCGGCAGCAGCCGGGCCCCGGTGCCCGGGGGGTGAGGGAAGCGGGCCCGGCACCGCACGGAGCCATGGCCATCGCGGCCGTGCCCGCGGCCGAGTCCCGGCTCTGCGGCAACTGGTAAGGCCGGGCCGGGGCTCGGTGAGGGCCGGGCCGGGGCTGGGCTCGGTGAGGGCCGGGCCGAGCCGGCCCCACCGTTACACCGGGGTACAACTCCTTGGAATTGCTGTGAAATACCTGAGACGACCGAACGGCCTTTCTGTAAACGTTTTGGGCGTCGCGTTTCCCTTCTGACTTAGCAGGGCACTAAATAGAAACCGAAACGTTCGGATCAAAATCCAGGCTCGGTTTTCAGTGAGGTGCACACAAAGTACACGATTCCAAGTTTTTCTTGAGCGGTTCCGTGGCTCAGGAGCAGAAATATAAAAACACGATCAGTAGGCAGTGTTGTCGTGGAAGTTTTTCTCTCTGATAACACCTCTGTGCAGAGGCTGGGAATACAGTGGCTGATAAGGAGTCACCCCCCAAGCTGTGTGTCGAATACAAGCAGCTAAAGAAATCAACTTTTTTTGTTGTTGTTTTTTCCCAAGAGACATCAGAATCCAGACAGTTTCTTGCAACATCAGCCTGGTTTGTTTGGTCTGCGCAGTTCAGTCGCTGCTGTTGGACTTTGTTGCTTTGCCAGGCTTTTGGCATTGGGACCTGGCAGGGCAGAAAGCTGAACAGCTGTGGTTTTAGCAAACAAGAGGTTATAAAGTTAAATTGGGTGTTTTCAAGGTGGGTTTCTTGGAAAGGGCATGAATCTATGTAGAAATGATGCTGCCTGTTTGAGGCAGGAGTAAGGACTGAGCTCCAAAGTCCCTCAGTTCATTTTGGTCCTTTTGTGTTTGCTTTCAAGGCAGAAAATGAGCGTCTTAGAAATGAGGTGAACTGGGGAATTTTGGGGTAAAATGAGGTGCATTGGGGAATTTTGGGGTGCAGAGTAGTGTTGTTACTGCTGGGGCTCTGAGCAGCCTGGTTTGTGGGAGGTGTCCCTGTGAGCTTTAAGGTGCCTTCCAACCCAAACCATTCCATGGTTCCATCGTTCCTGGAACAGGATCTGTCAGGTTTTTGGTTTTTTTCCAAAAAAAAAAAAAGCTCTGTTTGACTGCTTTCCAAAGCACTGTTTGACCTCTCAGAGGAAAGTTTTATTCAGGAAGAAACTTTTATCTTCTCAGACTAATTTATTAACTTGGACCTGGCAATAACTTGTTTGTGCTGCAAGATTCGCCTTTCACATAAAGAAATAAAATCCAGGTGGATTTATCTTAATGCAGCGTGACTTTTGCATGTTAAATACATTGATATCCAGCTGTGCTGGAACCTTGAGGCCTGGCTGGGCCTCTCTCTGAACCATGAATTCACTGAAATCTTTCTTGGTGTTATTTTTCTGTTGTGAGCGACTGCTTGGATGTGTTGTCAGTGTGTTTCTGCTCAGTAACCTCAGCGACTTTCTCACAGCAAAAAGGATATTCCTGCAGTTAATTTCATCATCCATGAAATCCACTGTAGAAGAAATATTGAAATATGCCCCTACTGCAGCGACTCCATCCCAAAGTCTGAGATGAAGAACCACATTGAGTCTGAACACGTGCAGGTGAGAGACACAGCTCTGCCCTGGAACTGCTCACTTCTGTGCTAATTCATCTAACGAGGTCTGTTTGCTGTAGGTCACCTGCAAGTGTAGGATGAAGATGGAAAGCAGCCTCCTGAAGGATCACGAGGTGGGTGAATTTTATTTTATTGAACTCTTGGGGGATGCTCGGGGGTTTCGCTGATTCCAGAGCCTTTCTGTCAGCCAGCACCTGGATTCCAGCCTGGGGCTTGTGCATCCTTTTATTGAGTGAAGCTTCCTAAACTCACACCCTCTGGGAGAAGGGATTGGAAACTGCCTTATAGTCCTGGAGCCACTCAGGGATATCTGTGATAATTGGTGATTTTTTGTCCTTGTCAGTTGAAAAATAGGTATTTAAAGTATTATTGACTTGGTTTTTTTTTCCTTCCTTTTACTGTCTCGTGTTTCTGCTGGAGCCATTATGTGACTTCTAATAATTCAGTCTGTCCAAACAGACTTTAAAAATAGCCTGTAAAATAAACTAAAATAGGCCAGAGTGGGATTTTCTGAGTTCTGAATCCAGTTGGCTGCTGTCACAGACAATCTTGTTATAAATGTCATCCCATCCCTTCCCGTGGGCTCCTTTAGAGACAGCTCTGGAACTGCCACCTCAGCCTGCTGATTGCTGAGGAAAAAAGGATTTTCTTTGGAAATCTGTCCAGTTCTAAACCCTGGGAGTAGCTAATCTTGCCTGTGTGTGTGTGGAGCTTCTGGCTTTGTAAAGCAAATCATGATGTTTTGTTAGTGCAGGTTGTTTCTTGGTGCAGCATCTGCAAATATCATGTATTTTATCTAATTTTAACCCCTTTTGAAGGGCACCTCACCTGTTGTTCAGTGTGGGGTAAAGAACGTGTCCAAGCAGTTCTTGTTGAGCAGTAAATGAGGCGTAAGTCTGTTCCCTGGAAACCAATGTGGATTTTAGCTGTGCTCATGGAATGCCACTGGATTTCGGGTCCGTGTCTAAAACCCAGCTGCAGAAAGCTCCACGTGACCCTGGCAGATTGAAAATCGTGTCCTGAGTGTCTGAAGAGCTTCAGCTGCCGAGTTTGTGCCTCCAGCACGTGGTTGTTGTGTTCCCACCTCGTGCCTTGTTCCAGGCTGTTCCTTAGTGAGGCTTTGGATGTGGCTGAGGAGGGCAAACGGAGAACCTCAGTGTTCCACGTGGGAAGAGTAATCCTGAGTGTTTTCCCAGGCGTCCTCGTGCCCCCTGCGCCCCGTGCTGTGCCAGTTCTGTGACATCCAGCTGGCCTTCAACAAGCTCCAGGAGCACGAGCTCTACTGCGGGGCCAGGACCGAGCCCTGCGGGAGCTGCGGCCGCAACGTCCTGCTCAGGGAGCTCAAGGAGCATCCCCGGGTCTGTGGGAGAGAGGAGAAGGCGGCCAAGGGGAGCAGGACAGCGCCGGGATTCGGGAATGAGGATGGAGCCGTGAGGAGCCGACCGGGAGCAGGTACCGGGGCTGGGCTTGGGAAGAGCCAGAGCGGGGGACAAGGAGATTTGGAGCAGCTGTGGGACAGAACCCCAGGGACACAACCCTTAAGGACAGAACCCTTAAAGACAGCATCTTGAGGGACAGAACTCTTAAGGACAGAACTCCAGGGACAGAACCCTTAAGGACAGAACCTTAAGGGCGTTTGTGGGAACAGCACAAAGAAATCAGAAGTGAGAAAAAGTGGAGAAAGGAGGAAGAACTGGCTGCTTGTTTGGTCACTGGTCCAGGTGTGAGGTTTTGTGATTTCATTCCGGGAAAATACAGGGTAGTGAATGCTCCAGAGGCCCCAAGTGGGAATGTTTACCCATGGAATAAGGTGTAAGCCAGGAGTGCTGAGGTGCCTGGGATGAAGCCCAGTCACTGCCTGTTTTTTGTCTCAAAGTACCTGGCTCAAAAATGAAACTGGAGTTGTTTGCTCACTGGAATTTGGGCCACGATTTTGCTCTTTCATCCTCCTGGATTTGGTACAGGTGCCCTTGGCTTTGGGACGCTGAACTCCAGGAGAGTCCACTTGTGAAACCCTGGGGTTGAGGCCGATGTCCAGAGGGAGCTGCTGGTGGCAGGTTTGATGTTCTCCCAAATTTACAATATTTGTCTTTTGAAGGGGGTGAGCTGGAGAGACCTGAAATCCTTGATTCCCAACTTCCTGAAGACTGGAACGCTGACCTGGACTATGTGTTGGCTCTCAGCCTGCAAAGTGAGAATAATCCTCACCATAATACTGCAGCTGAGATTCCCAGGGATTTCTGGGAATACGACTGCACCAAAGAGCCTGGACAATCTGCTCATCTTGGTAGAACAGAACTGTCCAACATCATCTCCTGTGACTCTCCAGGGTCCTTTAGCACATCAAACCACAGCAAAATAGGTATACACACTGTTGTGGTGGTGTTTTTCCTTAAATTTGAGGGGAGGGAAAAGGAAAATTTGGATTGGGAGTGTTAAAGATTATCTAGGTATTCCAAAAGGTCAAAATTAGTCTTTTTGAGACTTCCTAAAGCAAAGCAGCAAGTGAAGAAGAAATTAAAGCTGTGGTGGGTCTCTGACCTTGGTGTGTGGTGGGAGCCCAGGTGGGGAACAAGGTTCCTGTGGAAGTAAAAAGGGTGGGAAGGAGGATCTGGGGGGAACCTGGAGTGCAGCTTGTTCTGAGAGGAGAAATGGCACCAAAGGGTTTAATGATGCAGCGGGAGGTGTTCTTACCAGACTCCACAGAGGACGTAACCCTTCCTTCCCTTGCAGACAAGGAGACGATCATGTTGCCCTGCGAGTTCTGTGAGGAGCTGTGCCCTGCTGAAGATCTGATCCTTCACCAGGTTTGGGACTTGCCTGTGTCTTGGGGTTTGCAGCGAAGACTTTTCTGTGGCTGTCACTGGAAAGGGTGTGGGTGACATTGTGAGAACTCTGGCATTTGGGTCTTTGCCAAGAAAAGTGGTTTTTTAATGCCCACCTGGCTCATCAGGAAAGGTGATTTTTTTGTGTTGTTTGTGTAACAGACAGGGTGTAACCCAGCAAGTGCCTTTGCCTCGTTCAGTAAGAGAAGTTCTTCCCCAAATCCATGGGAATACGGTGGTCTGCGAGCTGGGGGGTCCGACAGCCACAGGACTGTCCCTTCATCCCAGCCCCAAGCTGTGCAGGCAGAAGGAGACATCATGATTCCATGTGAATTCTGTGGCATCCAGCTGGAAGAGGAGATTCTCTTTCATCACCAGGTACTGAACAGGGCAGGGTCTGTTGGGTCACATCCCATTGTTCGAGGATGGGCCCAGTCCCAGGGGCTCTTGTGGTGCATTTCAAAAATTCAGGGAGGTGTCCCTGGGTGAGATCTTCTCACACAAAGCTCTGGGGTTCATGTGAAGGGTTGTGCCACGCTGGGGCTCCTCCTGAAAAGTACTGGATTAATTTGAAAGTCCTTGTAATGAAACTAAACAAAAGGGCCTGAAATTACACAATCAGAATGTTTTGAGTCACACAGAAAATGAAGTTGAACCCTGGATGAGTCAGCTGAGGGGAGAGGAGCACAAGGGTAAAACTGGGTGGAAGAGAACAGACTCCAGCCCTGGGAGTGGTGTGCCCAGGGAAGGGTCCTCTGGAATCTGCTGCTGGTACAGACAAGATGGGACAATGCTGAGCTCGCCCATTTTCTGTGTCATGGCTCTTTCACAGCCTTAATCCCAGCAAACTGGTGAAGGTGGAGTTGGGTTGGGTGTTCTGGGCCTCTCCTCTCCTGAGGCACAGCAAAATCAGTGTTCTGGGAATGAGACCTGATAAAACTTGAGATCTTATCATGGAACCCCAGAATGGCCGGGCTTGGAAGGGATGTTGAAGCCCATCCCATCCCACCCCGTGCCACGGGCAGGGACACCTTCCACCAGCCCAGGTTGCTCCAAGCCCTGCCCAACCCAACAGGGAGAGGGAACTGGATGAGCTTTAAGATCTCTTTCCACCCAAACCATTCTGGGATTCCACAATAACAATTCTCTACTCGCCTTAACATCCCCGAGCGCTGCTGCTCCGCAGTTTTTCCCAGGAATTTTCACCTGAGTGAGCTGTCACTGTGTGTTCTGCTGCAGCACCACTGTGACCTGCGCCCTGCCAGCCCCGCGGGCGACATTCCAGCTCGGGAGCTGCCGGCTCCTCAGCCCCACGGGGACAGACGGGAATCGCCAGAGCCGGCTCGGCGACGGATCCGGCACCAAGGTGTGGGCAGGGCGCAGCCTGAGCTCCTCTGTGCTTGCACTGAGGAGATGCTGTTACCCTGTTCTGTCTCAAAAATCTTCCGTCCTGTCCCCTCGGTCTGGGTGTAGGGAGGGAGGATTAAATCACTGGAACTGTGTCCTTGGGGACCCTGGGATGGACACTGGGGCTGTTCCCTTTAAGCTCCACGTGCTGTCCCTGCAGGGGATGTTTCTCCTTGGCACACGGAAGGCTCTGGGAAGTCGGGGCTGTGCCCTGCTGCAAGGACCAGGCTGAGGACGGAGGTGGCCAAGGCCGGGAATGCGGCGTTGTCCCCTCCAGGGAGAGCCGGGGACGCCCCGGCCGTGCAGGGGAAGCCCGGGAAGGGGAGTGGCAGCGAGGGGACACCGAAGGACAGAGGTGACGCTGCAGCTGGGACAATGCCACGAGTGAGAGCTGCTGAGCACTTCCAGGCAGAAACCTTCACTTCCAGCTCCTCCAGAACTTCTCCAGCCCAGCCAAGGTAACGCTTTTGCCTTCTGGTCCATTCCACTTCTTACGGTGCAAATCTGGATTCCCTTGGCTTTGCCTGTGGCTGAAAGGGTTTTCAAAAGCTTTTAGATTCACCCAGTTGAATTTGGCTGGTGCTTATCTGAGTTTCGAACAACAAATTTAGGTTTTTACCTCAAAATAGAACAGAGCCACTGGTCGCTGGGATAAAATGTACAATAAGGCCTCATTACCTGTCCATGGGAGTGCTCTGCTCTCACCTGGGCTCTGGATAGGAGCTGGTTCTGCTGCTGAAACATCTGGGTCAGGGTCAGAGGAGGCACAGGGCCTCCCCCTCGACCTTCCCTGTCTCCCTGCTGTGTTGTCCTGCGTTCGTCCAGCACGGGTGGCTTTGCCTCCTCTGAAGGTCTCCCTGTCCCCGTCCTGCAGCTCCAGCGCCGCAGGAGGAAGGAGCCTGGGGCTGGCGGACGGGCGCGGCAGCCTCCGGCGCCGGAGCTCCAAGGTGAGGCTGCAGGGGCAGCTCCTGCTGCTTTTGTCAGGACAAGGAACTTCTTTATCAGCCCTCCCTTATCAAGTCATATTTGAAAACAGCATTGTTCTTTTCCCCCTCCCTTAAGGCAAAAGGCCAGAGGCCAGCAGCCGGACACCCGGAGGAGTGAGCTGGTGCCTGGGGGAAGCACAGAGCGCCCGGCCCTGTTCCCAGGCTCTGCCGGACTCGCTGGGCCGAGCGCAAGCAAGTTCTGACACTGAGCTTCAATTTGTAGGCAGTGACCGTTTTCTAAATCTCTATTTTTAATCCGTGAGAGCAAACTTCAGGTTTTTATGTCTCTGATCGCCTCGAGCGCCACCCCCAAGGCAGTGAATCGAGTCTCACCTTGGGCCCCACCCGAGTTCTGCATCCGTGTGGGCTCCTTGTGCCGCCCTGGGATGGGATTTGTGCCGCCCTGGGATGGGATTTGTGCCGCCCTGGAATGCTCAGGCACAGCCGGTGACACCAACAGGGAGCAGTCGGTGCTCCGGACCTGCCCCATGGAGCGGGACCCAGGGTTGGGGCTCCAAGGCTTCTCAGTGCTGCATTTTCAAGCTAAAAAGCTTTTCAAGTTAAAAAGCTTTTCAAGTTCCTTGGAATAAAGTTTCTCTGATGCTGTCCTAAACCGTTGTGCAGTGCCATTTGTCCCTTGGGGTGACACAGGACAACAGCCCCTGGCTGAGGGCATGAGCCAGCCCCACCTTGTGAGGATCCATTCCCAACGTTATTACCTGCCCTGGGTTTTGGCACTGCTGGAATCCCTGGGACTTTGGGAAGGGGAGCAGATCCTGGATAACACCCGTGGGCATCAGCCCAATTAAGGAGGTGCAGCAGCTGGCACTGGCAGGGCTAATTAGCCACCCCTGGGGCAGGGTCGTTACTGAGGCCTTGTCTCAGGTGCCAACTCCACCCCCCTGGAGCAGCCGGAGCCCAGCGATGGCAGGAGGGATCTTCCTCCTAAAATAAAGACATTTTACAGATGCTCCTGCCAAATGTGTTTGTTTAGACAAGGAAAGAAGAATAAAGGTATTTAAAACCAGGGGGACACCAAAGCTCTGCTCTTCCCATTCCTGGGGAGAAGGGCTGTGGGAAGATCAGGGAATGGGAGCTGGTCCCTGAGGTTTGGGATGGGTAACGGGGCACCATGCATCAGGAATCATTAGTATGACAAATAATTAATTACTGAGGTGGCAGAGCCTTTGCTGTGCTCAGGCACAAGGAATATCCCAGAGGAACAGGGGCCGTGCTTTCCTTTGGTACAAAATCCTTACATTTTGTTCCGCCTACACGCAAACAACCCATAAAAGTGGGATTTCAACAGAGAAGCTGCAGCTCCCTTTCTCCCCCTCCTCCTCCTCAGGCAGCTCCAGCGGCGGATCCCATTCCCTGCAGCCCCAAAGAAGGACACGAACACCTCCAGGGATGTTAAGAATCTCCTTTATGCAGGTGTACACTCGATGGCCAAGAGCACTTACAGGTTAATGCCGTGTACGGAACCGAGATGGACACACACCAAGCTAGAACTAATACCCAGCTCCAGAGTTTCTCCATTGTTTAGTATAATTTTACATTCTGAATGAATATATATTAAAAAAAATAATAATAATCATCACAAACCAATCTTTGCTTCGACAAACAAGCCTAGTACAGACAATGTCAAGTTCATTTAAAGCACGAGGAATTAAGGATGATTAGAAAAGCTTTAATTAAAAGGCCATTTGAGCCACAGCCGAGGTGCTGCAGCACTTCCTTCCCAGGAGCATGGAATTTAAAAAAAAAAAAAAAAAGCCAAAAACCCCCCCACAATTCCTCTTGTGGGGCTCATCCTGTTCTCCAGAACAAACCAAAGTCGATGGAAGTTGGTTATTGGTGCGACATTTGTCCTGTAGAAGAAGCTTCATTTACACCCCCAGGTGCAAACGGCAGCGACGAGAAGTTCGTTATTTGTAATCATAAATAATTAACTGTAATAAATACGGATCAAGTAACGTTCCAGCACACGCCCAGGGCCGGGTGCAGGTGTGCTCCGCTCGGATGTGCTGCCCAAAGGAGCACACGCACAGTAGCAGCAGTTTCTTACTCACAGCTGGAACCGGAGCCTTGGGAACCGCTGGCACACGGAGCCCTCCGGGATGGCCCCGAGGCATTTCGGGGTTGGAACCCAGGACAAGCCCAGAGAGAGCCCAGCCTGGGGCCACAGCTCTGCTGCGGAACTCGGCCGGTGTTCCCCACGTTTCCTGCCTGGGAACGCGCGTCCCGACGGGAACAAAGCGGCTCCAAGCCGCCCCTTCGGCTTCGTTTTCCCTTGGTCTTTGTAAACTCCAGGTGTTCCCGCTTGCTCCGAGTGGTCTCTGAGCTACATAAACGCTTCTACCAGGAAATGGACGAGATTCAAGAGTAAATATTCTTCCTACATGGATCTGTTCCCTGGACAGGGCAATATGCATTGGGAGGGGAACAGCTTCCTAACCACGGGCTCGGGAGACTCCGAATGCCGACGCCTACCTACGACTGCTGCACACACACTCCCATTCCCACTCGCTCACGGAAGAACAAGGACACCCATCCCCAACTCGCACGGCCTCTCCCGCATCCCACGCACTCAGCGTTCCCACTATTCACAATAATGTACAATAAATACATCTGGGATTCCCGGGAGCTGTTCTGGAGCCACGGGACACCGAGCTGGAGGGTCAGTCACCTCATCCAGAGCCCCCCGGGCGGCTCCGCGCCGGCACTCGGCTCACGGGCAGCACCCAGCCCGCGGCACAGACGGATTCCGGGATGGTCTCTTCCTCAGAACTTGGGATCCGAGGGATCAGCAAAGCTGGAGTGTCCCAGAAATCCTGGTGAGGGATGAGACACCCGTGGAGGGGCCGCTCTGAACCACCCAAAACATTCCACAGAACACCAGTGAAATGTGGAGCTGTTCCCGCTCCGCAGTCGGCTCCCGGCTTTCCACACTAAACAGGAGCTTTATCTTCCAACAGGTGACTTGGTCCTCCTGCCGGGTGTCAGAGGTTTTTAGGATAATCTGCTCTTGGATCAAAGATTTTTGAGTACAAAAATGAGTTCCGGGTGTTTGAGCACCCCCTGGTTGTTCTGAGAGCTCGCTTGGAAATGGGACAAAGTCCCAGATTTTTGGGATGGGCTGTGGTATCTTACACCCTTTGGAGAGAAGCCATTTTGTTCTGCTCATATTTTAATTACAATAAATTATTTTGTTGCTAAGCAAAGCAGACATTCAAGAACATCTAGGGCAGGAACCCAATGGAATCACGGCCCTTTCACTGTTCTATTGGAGATTTTCCCAGAAGTGTTTGAGCTGAACCCCCCAATTCCCTGTGGCAGCCCCCGTGTGCTTGGTCAGAGTTTAAAAAAATTTCAAGGGAAGTGGTGGAAAGGTGGAAAAGCAGTTTGGCAGCAAAGTTCCTGCTTCAAACCTCAAGCAAGTGCCACAAATCCTGCCCGTGCTCTGCTCCTGCCCATGCAGTGATTCCCTCCCCACACCCAAACTTGGCATTTTTGTACTCAAAAACCTCTCGGGGGAGAGCGATCCATGAGCCTTCCCCTCCGAGGGCTCCCGGCCTCGGAATGCCCTCCCTGCCGGTGGTGTGTGCACGGGGCAGACCACTGTGGATTACAAAATTAGAAATGTACAGGTGGAAAGGTTTTTTCCCAAATTAAATTATACACAAACCGGTCTTTACTAAACTATCCTACAAATATTCCACAAACAAGGCAGCAAAAGAACCAGTCCACCACAAAGTCTACGAATACAAAATGGAAGTCTTCCGGGAATTACTGTAACGGGAACGAAGGTTCAGGAAATAAATTAACCCCCAGCTCGTCCCACGGGAGGTGCTGGATGGGAACTGAAGGGGTTCCACTGGGCAGAGTCACGGAGTCACCTCCGGGCGTTCCCTGCTCCTGCTCAGCCGCTGAGCGGATCCTCCCGGTAGTGGATGGCGTAGCGGAGCTTTTCCAGCATGATGTCCAGCGAGGAATACTGCGGGAGCTTGATCATGAACATGCACGTCTCCACTCGGATGTACCGGGAATCCGGGGAACCTGCGGGAGAGGCACCCAGAGGGGTTAAAGGCTCAGCCCAACACGTCCCTGCCTGAGGGTATCCAAAATCCAGTCCCTGCCTGTTGTGGGTCTTTTGAATCGTAAATATTTCTGTGCTTCTCCATCAGGCCTCGTGCCGATATTTTTCCAATAGTTTAATGATTTTAAAAGCATTTCAGACAAATAGCAAAGTTTTAATCATGGAATCCCAGAAAAGTTTGGGTTGGAAGGAACCTTAGAAGCTCATCCAGTTCCACCCTCCTGCCACGGACAGGGAACCTTCCACTGGATGCAGTCCAAGTTTATGCGAAATTTTATCTTTACATGGTTTAAAATCCAATTCTCTCCTTATTTACCCCCATAACCACCCACCCCTCTCTGTCATTGTGCATTAAATGCAATTTAAAGGGGGGCTGAAGGCTGGGATGGTGCCAGGAGCAGAAGCAGCTCCTTTCCCTTGGGAAGCGGCCGTTCCGTACCTGCGGCGCCGTCGGGGGGGGCGATTTTCATGGGATAGGGGGGGACGTGGGCGGTGTCGGGGCCGCCGTCCTTGCAGGGGCAGGTGAAGGGGATCCTCTCCTGGTTGCAGGCAAACTTGATGAACTTGCAGAGCTCCTCCTGCGTGAACATCTCCAGGGCGCTCCAGAAGAACTCGATGTGCTGGTCGGTCTCCATCAGTCCCACCTGGTACATGGTGTGTGCCTGAGGGACAGGAACACGTGTCCACTGCTGCTCTCCCCTCTCCCTTCAGGAACCTTCCCCACCACACTTTTAAATAAATGAAGTTCAAATTCTCACTCCTCTCTGCACAAGCCCCACCCCATCATTTCCTGAATCCAGTGAAATCTTAATAAACCCCCTTGGGGGCAAAAGGGTGTCCAAGCAGTTCCCCAAGGGTGTCCTGGCTGCACCAGAAGCAGAAGATTCTCCCCTCCCACCTTCCCATGGGAGGATCCCCCTCTCTGTGTCCCACATGAGTGTGGCCAAAGCACCTTGAGGAATTCCAGGTTGATGTAGGGAAGGCCACAGGTCCTCAGCTCCATCTCCAGGGGGGTGAGCGTGGTCAGGAGCTGCAGGGGGATGATGGAGCCCAGCCCTGCCCTCACTGCTGTCATGCACTCCGGGGTCTGCAGCTCCCGCATGCGCAGGCTCCGGATGGCGGCCGCGTACACGTCCTTGTTCTCCCACCTGCAGGGCCACAGATCTGCGATGAGGGAGGAACACCTGGGAGAGCCCTCATGCCCCACCCCGTGTTACAGATGGAAGGGTTTTGTGGAGAGACCCTGATCTGGAATAATCCAGAGTGGGCAATACACACTCTGCATTCCGATGCTTCCCAGTTAATTCTGCTGTCCTCTGCTTCCTCCTCTCCTCCCACCTGCCCATCCCTCACAACTGGGAGCCCCCACAGCTGGGACCAGCTCTGCTCCTCAGCTCTTTCTCTTACAGAGCCAAACAGCACCAGCGATCCCAAGTTCTGCCAACTTCTCACAAAGCAAAGCTTTCCCAGATCATTCCAACTCGTTACAAAAGCACCTCCGGAGAGGCTGTGCTTGGAGAATGATTCCAGAGGTGTTCTGTGCCACATCCTGCCTGGAAGGCTGCTCCTTACCCCACAGGGATGTGCCTGCCCCTGGGACACAGCTCCACCTCCTCCCCAGTGAGGCTCGGGTAGGTGAATTTGCAGCAGGGTTTGTTGGGGCAGTCGGGGCTCTCCGTCGCCAGGTGCTGGGAGGCGATTTCGGCACACAGAGCCTCCAGCTCCGTCTCGTCACTGATCTGTCACGGGACAAGGACAAAGACCTGCTCACCACCACGGCAGTGCCTCGTCACAGAGGTCCCCACAGCAAAACCCTGCTTTGGGGGTTCTGGGCTGGTTTAGCAATTCCACATTCCAGTAAATATTTCAGGAGATGGAATTCCACCGTGCCCGGCAGCTGGGGAGAGTGGGAAACTTCTCCAAGGCAACAGGGTGTAAAATCCTGCATCCAAGAGGAGCCAACACACCTCCCAACCCTGCTCCCATGAAAACCACCTGGCAGCCACCAGCGAGGGCAGGCAGCAATGTGCTGTGGGGGAATCCTGAGAAAAAGGAGGGAAGAGGGGAAAAGGGACCTACATTTTCAAATTTTTTGACGTAGTTGTAGGTGAGGATGTCGGCCTCCTGCAGATCCACGTCGGGATCCAGGGGCTCTCCCACCAGGGTCTTCCAGAAGGAGGGCAGGAGGTCCAGGGGCAGAGGAACATCGGCTCGGATGGCGATGCCCAGGAGCTGCCCGAAGAAGTGGAACAGCTGCTCCTCGGCGTAGGTGATGGGGCTGGGGGTCAGGATGTACTTCCCCTGTGGAAAAAACAGGGCACACAAGGCTGGATTCACCAGCTGCCCACAGCCTGAGGGGCTGTGTGTTAGCAGGCCTGTGGAAGTGTTCCTGACTGGAACAGGAAGGATAATGTTTAGTTGGATACCAAAGGATATTATTTTACACACTGATATTACCTTATCTTATCACTTCCTGATCAAATCAGCACCAGAAAGTTGGTTCCCATTTTGCCAAGCTGTTGATCAGCACTCACAGGATTTTCTGGAGTTGTTACACCAGTTTGATATCCAAGTCTTTCAGCTGTGGGATGTTTCTGAGCCTGGATCTGCAGAGCCAGGTTTGCTACACAGTTGGTCTTAAGCTGAGGGAAAGGAGCTGATTCCTACCCTGAGAATATTCCCAGGAAAGAATGATACCCCAGCTACTCAGAATTCTTTGGACCATCAGCTTTATCTTGTTTCTAGAGCACACCTACTGCCCAAAGTAACACTCTAAATATGAACTCCATAGCATGGATGGAGCATCTTATTCTCCTGGCAACGTGACAGATCTTCCTGGTGACATTCCTGGGCTAAGGCCACACATTAAAAATTCATGGAAGTTCATCAGTTTGGGACAGACAACCTCTAAACCAGACAACTGAACCTCACTCACTCTGAACTCTGCTCAGGAGTTTTAATTCTGCTCCATTTTGCTGCCTTGGCTCCTTGTCCAAGTACCAGCTGCACACATGAGGTGCAACATGGGATTCACCAACTCCCACTTCCAGCTCTTCCAGGATGTGGGACCTGCTTGGTTTCATGGATCTGAGGCCTCTCTCTGCACCTCTGACCAAATGTGTCCCACTCCTGTTCAAACCTAGCATTCAAAAAGAGAAAAACCCCTCATTTTTGGCACTGGGATCTCACACCTTGTTCTTATTGACAGCAGAGCTGGGGCACAGCAGCAGCAGCGAGAGGGAGGAGCTCTGGAGCTCTTTACACACTTGCCAAAGGAAGTGACGGAAAGATCCACCTGGAAAAGAGAGGGAAAACAATGAAAATATTCCTTTGTTCCCAACTGAGTTCTTAAGTGCTGCTTTGCTTTCCAGCACTCCAAGAACAGCAGGAATATTTGTTCTACCAGCTGGCCTACAAATGGGATTTGGTGCTGGATTAGGAGACGGATGGGGCTGTCCTACAGCAACGGAGGTGATGCTCCAGGGATCAGCACAGCTGCTGAGCCACAGCCACAACATTCATCTCCTGACAGACACGGTCAGTGCCACCACAGCCCTTCAAAAAACAGGAATTCCCCCTGGGAGAAGGCCCCATGGAGCTCTTGGCTCAGCTGATGGCTGCACCCTCATTTCCTGTACACCTCAGACAGGGGACAGGAGCTGGTGATGTCAGAAGTGTGTTCTGGGCTCTCTGCCTCCATATTCTTCCCTGGATCTCCACCAAGGACCAGCACAGCCCACACGGATCTGCAGAGCAGGGATCCCTTTGCTCTTTGGGATCTGCCTCAATACCCCATTGCACAGCTCTGCAAAGCTGAATCCCCTCAGCCCTGGGTTCCACCCAGACTCCTCTTGGTGCAAGCACTGAGGAACCACCACCCCAAAGAGAGCCAGCATCCAGGGGGATCCCATTCTTTTCCATGCACAAGGGAATGCTGCTCCTTAAAGTCCACATGAGGCAGGTCCTGGTGAAAAGCTGGGCTGTCCCTGGGGAATTTCCCTGGATGTCACCCGGGCTGTCCCTGTCCCCACTCCTTGGTGCCATGGAGCCCTGACCCCCCTCCCTGGTGCCATGGGGCCCTGTCCCCCCTCCCTGGTGCCCTGTCCCCCCTGTCCCCCGTCCCCACTCACTGGTGCCGTGCACCTCCTCCCCGGTGAAGCGGATGTTGAAGGCGTAGGTGGGGTCCCCCCCGCTGGCCAGTTTGACGCAGAGCTGGGACGAGGGGACGCAGCCCAGCTGCCGGGCGGCCTGGCAGAAGTAGGAATTCTCAGAGGAACGGATCTCCCCTGCCCAACGCAAAGGGAAAAATGAACCTCCAGCCTCGTGAATCAGCGGCTGAGCTGGGGGAAAGCAGCTCTGGCTCGTTGCAAAAGGGGTTTGGAAAGGATCGGTGCTTCCCGTACCTCCAACGATTTCCAGGGGATCCAGGGTGATTTCTGGGGCTGCGTGGTCAGCAGTTCTTTGGACAGTGGCATTGAGCACTCTGTTCATGACAGTGACTTTTGTGTCATAAAAGATTAAACCTGAAGAAACAAACATATTTCAGCAGAGTCCATCTAACCACAATTTTATTTTCTGAAATTCTCCAGTAGACAATGGTAGAATAAAAATTTCCTCTTCATTAGGTAGGTAAGCCATGCCTAGTGCAAATTTTTTAAAGAAGTATTTCATAGAATCATGGAATGGTTTTGATTATTCCTCTCATCCAGTTCCACCCCCTGCCATGGGCAAGGACTCCTTCCGTAGTCCAGGTTTCTCCAAGTCCCATCTATTTGCTCCTCATGTTTTCTGGAATAAGTGCACTGGGATAGAACACTGATGAACACAACTCCAATGTTCTATAAATAGATCCCAGCAACTCCACCACAATCTCTGTAAATAGGAACACTTTGCCAAAGAGTTTTCAGCAATCTGAGATGTTTTGACAGTAAAGCTACAGGCAAGAAATGATGATAAAAAATAGGGCTGTGACACTGCCCCAAAAATATATTTAATACCTCATATCTCTATGAAGAGAAATCTCTGAACATTCCTCATTCCCCCGTACTGGTTCAGGAGTGTTTTTTTCCAGCTGGGCCAATACAAAAAACTGCTTTCACACACTGACACCCCTGGTGAATTCTGCATCTTCTTCTTCAGAAAACAAATCTGGGAAATGTAATGACCCAAATCCTGGGGTTTTTGGTATCTAATGAAGGCTGTAAAAATACTCTGATGCACTTGAAGCATTTTCTTGTTCTTGCTAATGCTACAACAACGAAGTCCTGGGACTTTCACCTGACCTGCTTGTGACTAACAAAGAGTTTTGATTTCTGGATGCTCCCAGGAGGATAAAGACACACAGACACAGAAGACAGAACAACTCCCTCTACGGTCACAGTGTCCATGAGCTGCTCATAAGGATAATCTCCCTCTCCTTTAAAAGCAAACCCAGAGAGACGTGCCCCGCAGCAGGGCCCTGTGGCCAGTGCCCTGTGGCCAGTGCCCTGTGCCCAGCTGACCTTTGGCCTCCTGCAGTAAGGCAGCGATGCTGTTCCCGTACATGTCGGTCTGGCGCAGCTCCACCAGCGGCAGGAAGAACGTCTCCAGCGTGGTGTTGAGGGACTGCAGCAGGGCAAAGCGCAGCCGCAGGCTCTCCACGGGGACATCTGAGGGGGAAAACTCCCAGTCAGAGACAGGAACAGATTTCCCACCTCCTGCAAATCCCAGCACGTTTGGTCCAGGAGCCATAGAAGCCCCTTCCAAAGCAGCCCCTCTGATCCCTGTGCTCAGGATGCAGGAACAGCCGTGGTCCCTGATGTTCCTTCCTGGATCTCGAGTCTCTGGGTGTGAGTCCAGAATCTTCCACTACCACTGAATTTTCCTCCTTAAGTGCTTATAACAGGACTTAGGTGACTAAAATCTGCCTAAGTCCAGAATGAAAATCCAGCCTTCCTTCCCCTGCAAGCTGAACTCACCAGGTATTTCCTGCTCCAGCCTGAGCTAGGAATTCTGCTCGGAGAGCAGAGAGCAGCTGCAGTGCATCCCTGACTTTGCCCAAGCACACCCAAGGAGAGAGAGGAGCCAGACTCAGCATCCCCCTCATCCCGCTGGAGCCTCCAACCTCCAAAGGAACATCCAGGCACGCTCTCCAGCTCTTCCCCTGAAAAAAGCCTCCACGCAAACCATCCACACTTACTCAGGAGACAGGAAATCCTGGGATCTGCTGCATCAGCTGGGTCCAGGTACACCTCGTGGGGGTGGAGGCGTGCGGGGGTGATGGCCAGGTGGCGGCACAGGCGGTTGATGTACTGCACCAGGGCCACGTCCATCTCCAGGCTCCACTTGCGCGACGCCTTCTGCGCGTGTCTGGCGTCGATGCAGGCACACCTGGCAGGGGACAGGGGCAGAGCTGCTCACTCACAGTGTGCTGGGCAGCTACACCTGGAGTAGGACTACACCTGGAGTACAAGCTGGTGCCCTGCTCTTTGCTCCCCTTTCCTTAAGCAGAGCTGTTTCATGACAACAATCCCAGCGTGAGGCCAAGAGCTGATTCATCACCCACTTCTCCTCAGTGTTATTAACTAATTAGGCACAAAGGCACTGCCTATTAAGCTCTCCTAGTGCCCTATCTCCTTTGGAGCTGATAAGGGGCAATTAGCCTGTGGCCTGACACAGGCAGATAAGGAGAATTCATTTAAGGGATTTTCTTCCTCTATAATATTAAGAAGAAATTTAACAGAGTTCCCTCTTCTACAGCATTTCTGACCCAGTAACAACCCTGCCAGTCAAACAATGACCCAGTGCACTGATCGGGGAAGGAAACCAGAGACAGACATGGAGCTACAGTTCTCTTCAGGATAATTTATTATACAGTCTGGAAGCTCTAAAGGACACTGTGGCATCTGATTTTGTTGGCCATGCTGAGCACAAGAAATCAGAATCTGCCTTTGGACAGCACGTGACTTTTAAAATACATTTTGAAGAAATAACCAATTTTCCCTACAGGCCTTGCAGCCACGGATGGAAGTGTCAAAGCTTCTTGGATTAGGAACACTTGGGATAGAGTGTTTTAAAGTGAGCACAGTGAATCAGTATCACCCTCTCAGGGAGATCTGCAAGCTGTACCTCTCAAAGTGCAGGTCGTAGCCACAGGACAGGATGGCTCTCCACACGCTCCGGATGTCCTGCTTGGAGCGGTCCACCACAAACCGGTGAAATCCATCCAGGGTCAGGTACTTCTCCTCAGGAACTGGCACCAAAGATGGACCAGCGAAGAGTTCACAACTTGCCATGAAGTTCTCACCCCACACAGGAGCAGGAGGTGGCTGCTGCCAGGTTCCTCCTGCTCTCCCATCCCACCACGGATCCCTTCCCAGGGCGCTCCATCTATCGCACACTGGGCAAGTCCACCCCAGTCAGTGGCACTTTCTCACTCCCCCCCAAGGGCTCAAATCCCCCACTGCCCTCTGGAACAGCTCCCTCTAACCCAGTATCAAGGACCCCTACTTGGCTGGATGCTGAAGTTCCCCTTTTCTGAGCTAACCTGGCACTTCCTACAGAGAAGAGGGGAATCCAAACTCATGTCTGTTCACTCTTCCACCTGACTAGACAAAAGTTCTGAGCACAACCCCTGTCACGGCATGGCTGTGCTCTCTCCTCCACAAGTTCTGAGGTATCTCAATCCTTTCTTTTTCTTTTCTTATTCTCAATCCTCAATCTTTTTTATCCAGTTTTCCACTTGTAACTGAAGAATTTTCCAATATAAATTGAGAAGCACAATTTAAACACACCTGGTTTAACCCCATGATATCCCAAACCCTCACTACACCAAAGTCTTGGAACTACACCCCTTAGGAAGTCTCTGCCTGGTGTACTGACATGCCCTACACACTGCTGCAAGAGCTGTTTGCCCCTACACTGATGGGCCCAGATTCACAGAGACACAAATAAAAGCAGCATTTTAAATCACTATTTAAAAAAAAAGTAAGTTAGACTTGTTAGAAATAAAGACAAACCAAATCTATCATGAGGTCATATAAATGTGTCAATATAAATATTTCTTTTCTATGATGCAAAACTATAAACAATTCTCTGCAGCTCCCACCTTCCTGTTTCTTTGTGGGAGACTTCTCAGGGTCCTTCTCCTCAGGTTTGCTCTTCTCAGGAGATTTGGGCTTTACAGTGGGTTTCTTCTCACTTAAGGCTGTTCGGCTGAGGGACAAAGTGGGTGTTAGGATCAAAAGTCTTCTTTCATCTGTTCACAGAATCCCAGAATTGTTTGGGTTGGAAGGACCTTCAAGCCCATCCAGTCCCACTCCCTGCCACGGGACACCTTCCATAGGTTGCTCCAAACCCTGTCCAGCCTGATCTGTATTTTGGAATAAGTGCACTGGGATAGAACACTGATGAACACAATTCACATGTTCTATAAATAGATCCAAACAACTCCACCCCAGTCTCTGGAAAAAGAAACACTTTGCCAAATAATTTCCAGAAATCTGAGCTGTTCTGACAATAACACAGCCGCGTTTCCCTGTTCCAATCCGTGGAAGCACAGAGGGAGGGGGGATAAAAACCTGGATTTCTGTGGTGAAATCCAACATTCCACAAGCGCCACAAGGCTGAGGACACCCACCTGACACTGTTGAGCATGGACTTCTCCTTGGTGGGGGGTTTGGTGACCGGGCGCTTGGTGCTCACCACCTTCACCGGGTGCTGCTCCTTGCCCGCCTTGTTGTACTTGCTCTTGTCAAATTTAGGCTTGGGAACTCCGTATTTCCTTAAAATCTTCCGAGACAGAAAGTGCATCAGCACCCAGGTGCTTTCAAGTGACACCAAGAGAGGCTGAGAACAGTTGGCAAAACCCTACCTGGGTCAGCTGGTCCTCCAGCACCTTCTTGGGAGGGCGGACGTTGGTGAAGAAGACGTGGAGAAGGTTCCCGGGGGTTTGGGAATTGATCTGCTCCTTGCTGAGGTAAATGTCAGCCACCTTGATGGGCTTGGCTGGGGTCAGGCTCAGCATTTGTTCCGAATGGACACAGCTCTTAAAGATCTCTGTGAGAACTTCCCGAGCACCTGGGACCAGTTTTTCACCTAATTTAAAAAAAAAAACCAAAAAAACCAACAATTTGGTACAAAATATCACGAGAAATGGTTAGAATTTGAAATGTGAAAATAGATTTTACATTCAGATAAAATATTCTACCCCATGGCACTTGCCTTGAGATGGAAAATCACTTTTGCAGTGAAAAAAAAAATCACTTTTGCAGTGAAAAAACTGTGCCTTCTGCACCCCATTAAAGACAGAGAACTGGCCACATCACGTAATTATTACTTGAGGGAGTAGTGGGCATGAAAAAAGCAGATTTTTTATGATGCCGTGATAAAAATTATGTTGTGCAGACAGACATCAACACCTATCAACTGAACTAGCAGTCAAAAATAATTTTAGTGGCTATTTCCTCAAAAAAAGTCCCTAAAGAATTAAATCAGTAGTTTTTTGGGTTGCTGAGGAGTGTTTTGTTTATTTATGATTTATTTGATTAGCTGGGCGGACAACTGAGCAATGTTCAGCTTGCAAATAGCTCCTGCACGGATAAAATTTACTTTGGAATTTCTCCCTGGCTCGTTGTCACCCCTGATTTATTCTTAATCAAGGAGAATCCGAGCCCTGTTCACCCCCAGAATGCTGAGATTTGCCCATATCAAACCACCTACCTTTTATTGACTTATCATTGAAATAATCTTCTAGTGCTGGGCTCCCCTGGGTGTCAAACAAACTCTGATTTACAGTGGAAACAGTTAAAATCTCTTCAGTTGACATCTCCATGAGCTCATCCTCCCCATCCAGGCTGGACAAGCCAATGAGGTCACTGCTGTTGAAGAGGCTGGCTCGGATTTTCTCTATTTTAGCTCTTGACCTTATCTGTACAAATAATGAAATTAATTCATAGCAATTCTGAGAAAACAAATCCTCTTCCATTCATAGGAATTTGGGTTTAAGCTTTTCCCCCTCCCCACCCAGATGATCATTATTGCTTCTCTTCTCTGTTGCATCAATAATTTGATGCCAAAATTCAGGTTCAGCCTAGAAAAGATCCTTTCTGAGAACACTGAAATCCTCATGCTGGGAGTTACTCAGGCACAGCTCTGACCCAGCTCTCCCATTTCTCAGGCTGGAGACAGCCCTTGGGAACAGCTGGGGAGAGCTGAGGGTGTCAGCCAGGTGACCTGGCATTATTTGTAACTCTGCTGTCCCTGCCTCGATTCTCCACTCTGAAAAATCTCAGTTAGCACAGGCCTTGAAGCCTGAGCTACACAGGCTGGGAAGGGGAACAGTAACTTCCTTTGATTCCTAGAATAACCACTACCAGAGCAGCTCCAGACTTGGAATAGTTTCCATGTGAACACTCTGGCAAGCTTTCTCTCCACACTTAATGCTTTATTTCAATGATGTCAATTAACAGCTCAAGAATAGCAGCTTGCAGAGTTTCCATCTGAATAAGCTGATTTTCTTCTAAAAGGGGAACTGATACAATCCCAGACTATACAAAAACATCTCTCTCCATTCCCAGGCTATCAGGAATGGCTGTGCTTTTGGAAGCTCCTGATAAAATCTGCAGCAGGCAATTTGTGAAAGCAGCAGAGAGGAAGGTTCTTGTGCAGGGCTGAACACCTGGAGTGACCCAGCACTGATGGCAACCACCCACAATGGTTTTAAAAATTAATCTGGAACCAGACGGCAACAAAATTTATCATCTCTCCTAAAGCAGCTTTATAGAGGGATCCATAGGTGGTTCAAAATAGGTGGAAATGTACTGATTAAACATTAAATAATTGCCTTGTGGGTCAAACCAAAAGAGCCCCAATCTCTAAATTCATCTCAGCAGTGGCCAGAGCAAATCTTAGAGAAAGGCACACGAAAGAGGAAACGAATTGATCTTTCCCGTGACGTGTTCTCCCAGCCTCTGCAAATCAGTTTAAAGACTTCCTCAGCTGGAAGCTGCAGTGGCTGCTGTGCTCCACAGCTGCCAATCCTCCAGGAACTGAATCCCTTAGGAATTTATTTATGGTCTTGGCTTCAGCAGCGCCCTGTGACTACGAGCTCTACAAGCTGGAACACACAAGAGCTCTTCCCTACTTCCCTCTGTTCTCCATTTGCTGCTGGATCACTCCACTCTGGATCCCTCTGTCCTTTGAGAGACAGGGATTGTTCCCAAGACTGTGAATGTGGAGAAGAGAGTTCAGTGTTCCTCAGCCGTCCTGTCCAAGCTGAGAACTCCCAGTCTCCCATGCTCTTAGACATCCATTTACCCTGCACCCACGGAAAGAGCCACTTCCTAGAGTGAGATCCCATTCTCCCAGGAAACCCCGGCTCCAGAGGCCCCTCTCCGTTACCTCCACCACAGCGAAGCCCTTGATGGGCCGCGCCAGCAGCGGCTGATTGTCCAGAGATGTCACCGTGTACATGGAGCCCACGTCCGACACCGACGCCGTCTCCACGTTGTCCAGCGGCTCCCCGAGGCTGCCCAGGCTGCCCAGGCTGCCGGTGCTACAGTGGGAAAGATCCAAACTCTCCTGGCTGGACACCACGTGCGGCTGTTCCAGCAATCCGGGCGGGATGGCCAGCTCCAGCCCTGCTTGGAACTGGTCCACGGAGATGTCGCTGACGGTCCGGGATATTCCCTGGGAGCTGCAGAGGGAAGCCTGGCTCGTGGACGCCGAGGCGCTGACGCTCATGGCAGGGGTGACGCTGCTGGAGCTGCTGATGTCCAAACTGTCGGCGCTGCTGGAAACCGTCGGCTTTTCCAGCTCCGTCCTGCACTCGCCTCCTTCCGCTTTGTCCTTGGTTTTTTTGGGATCCTCTTCCTGCAGAGGGATGTAGATCTCATCCTTGAAGACCCCGCCGTGGGCGTTGCAGGCTTTCCTGATGGCGTTCCTGACGGTGCCCTCCTCCAGGTGCGTGGGGATGCCGGAGATGACGAGCAGGCGGCTGTGGGCCGTGGGCCCCACCAGGGCCTGGCAGGCGTCTGCCACGGCATCGTTGGTCACACCCAGCCCCTGGGGGTCCTTCTTTGTCAGGTGTCTGAGGATTATCAGCAGGGTCAGAGCTCTGTGGAACCACAGCATGTCCTCAGGCTTGCTGCCCCCGATGCTGAGCAGCGCTGCATCTGTCTCGGCCGCCCTGGAGGAAGCCCTTTTCCCTGAAGATGAGGTTTTTTCCCGCTTCATTTTGACCTTTTTCCTCTTGGACAGCAAACTCGGGCTCTGCGGTGTCTGCCCCGGGGAAGATGAGGACGAGGAGGAGGAGTCACTAAGATTTGGGGCGCTGGTGGATGAGATCACATTGGCTGTCACGCTCATGTTGATGGGCAAGGTGACTTCTGCCACAGCCAGGCACACTTCCATCAGGGCGTGGAAGTACGTGGAGAATCTTCCCTGGTCGGCCACTCCAACCCCAGAGCCACCACAGGCATTCCCAGACACCCAGTTCTGGGTTTCCTCATCGTAGAGCTTGTGCAGCTCTGACTGCAGGGCCATGAGCATGGCCAGGCAGGGGTTGAGCTGCAGGGCGATGGATGAGGATAATCCTGCTGGATTCTTTTTCTGCTCCAGATTGTGGATTTTGCGAAGCAGCTCGGCCAAGAGGTGAAAGATCAATTCCTTCACACACGCTGCCATGTCAGTTGTCCAGAGGAAGTTGCCTGTGTGAGGAAGGGAAGGCATGGCAGTCAGCAGTGTTTCACTCCCAGCAGCCTTTTAACAGCAGCTGCAAAAGTAACATTAAAAAAAGCACCAGAAAAGCTCATTTCAATATCATGGCAGCAGTAAGAAAGACAGGAAGGTTATTCCAAGAACTGCAAATCAACAGAAAATTTCTGGAGTTTGAAGAAAATTTCATTATAGTGGAAGAGCTCAGAAAGTTTCAACTGTAATTTTTGTTTGCTAAACTCTCCACCTGAGCCAGCACATTGTCAGCGCTCATTACTAAGGAAATACTCCATTCTCACCTAAAAACTCCACTACTTGCAAGAGAACTGAGGCAGGAATAGTATCCAGTTCGTCTTCGGATTTTCCATCCCCATCTTCTAATTTCCAGGTTAAGAGCTGTTCTGTAAATGCCATTGCCAGGGGG
Source organism: Cnemophilus loriae (assembly GCA_013397755.1). Lineage (NCBI taxonomy): Eukaryota > Metazoa > Chordata > Aves > Passeriformes > Corvidae > Cnemophilus > Cnemophilus loriae. The sequence goes on from VZTF01001678.1 coordinate 322,629, forward strand.
AATTCCAGGGGCAGGGAATGCAAGACCAACACAGCTCCGGGAGGAGGAGACACTCCTAAGCAAAAAGGTCCAAGAAAATCCTTATCATGATTCTGAGCATTGAAAAAGTAAAAGTTGTAACATTTTGGATTTTTTCAAGGCTCAACTTGTGTTAAGTGAGAATTTTCTCTGTAGCACCTTGTAATAAACAAATAGGAATGTTTCTCTAGAATAAGTTAATATAATCTATAATTATAAATGTACAGAGAATATTTTATTCACATAAAGAAACAGAGCGATTTTGAGCCTTAACATATCTAAATATACATACAGAACTTTCCCCAAAATCATTTATTTCTGTCTGATGGGCACTGAAAACAACACCAGCAGAAGAATAAAAGGATCCCCAAGGGGAAGTTTTAAGAATTCACTGTACCCAGTCACCTTCACTGCTCTAAATCCCACTGTCTCTCCCTTAGGGCAAGAGTAAAAAGAATATTAATGTTTTTTCTTGCTGGAGAAACAGGGGTGACCTAAGTATTGCTACACTGCAGATTTATTACTCTGTGGATAAGAGGGTCCTACAAACACCTAAAAAAGCAATAAAATATTATTCTACATCTGCAACAGCTCCTCAAACACCAACAGCACCAATTAGTATTCGGAATAAAATGTTTTGAATACAAACACTGCTGGGTGAACTCCTGGAATATAAAATCAGAATCAGATGGTTGCCAATGTTTATGAAACCAGGCTTTTTTTGGTTAAGAACGAATTCCTTGTACAAAAATCCTGTCCTAACTGCTGCTAGTTGGTGACCACACAGGAAGGTGCTCCAGAGGCCACAATGAAACTGCTCCGAGCTCTGAGAGCACAGTGAAGGCTTTTCCCTCATGCTGTGGCTGTGCTCACCCAGTTTGATGTGCACCCTGTCCGTGGGGGTGATCACGGCCGGGTACTGGTTGGTGGTGGGGGGCGGCGTGAGGCCGGTGTTGGTGGGGGAGGCGTCGCGGGGGTAGCACACGGCCTCGATCAGGTTCAGCTGCCCGTTCCTCTTGACCTTGTGCCCCAGCCCATAGACCAGCACCCGAGCCCAGGGGGCCTTGTACAGGGACGAGCTGGGGAAACAGCAGCACAGCTTGGTTAGGCTCAAACGAGCTGGAAAACGTCCCAGCCACCACTCGGAGTAAGTCTCAGAGAAGAAAAGACTCTAAAAAAATAAATAACTCCATGCCCAGGGTTGCCAGGCTCAGACCCAGCTTTGCCCCCTCCATGACTCACTCTTTGCGGAATCCAGACTGACTTTCCTTGCAGGACACAATCACAAAGGCAGCCCCAGGAAAATTCACATCCATGTTGACTTTGGATTCGGAAATTGGGAATTCTTCAGCGGGAAATTGTTCTGGCGCCGCCTGTAACAGGACAATTCATCATGGAAGATCCCAAACAGCAGCAAACCTCCTCCCTCTTCTTTAGTTATAGAGTGCTCTACAGCCAATGTATTTAATTAATCGCAAATTATTACACAGTGGGAAGCCACTTCATTTTAATTCAATCCAGAGCATTGCTACTGCTTTGTGTTTTCAGTGTGCCCACTATAATCAGGATAACAGAATCCATCCAGAGAAGCAACTCCCTGTGAGGGACAGCATCATGGAAATGACAATCACACACAGAACAAGGGCTCCTGAGAAGGGAACCCAACACTCTCATGAAACTTGAGTGAATATGTCACCTGCAGAAAGGAGCAGATCTGTTTGGTGAGGTCCAACAGACTCTCCTCTCCCTGATGCAGCGTCCGAGTAATGGCCACAGTGAGCCACTCCCTGATGGCCTGGGAATTGCCCTGGTAGAAGAGGTCAGTGGCAGCACAGGTCTGGGAATGGATGCAGTGCTGCAAGGACTGGGCCAGGAGAATGGAGCTTGAGCTGATGGTTCCATCTGGAATAACAAGGAAAACAGCACAAATTTGGAGATCGCTCTAAATATTTATGAAGCCTGTGAAACAGAAGCTTTAAAACACAGCTTTTTTTTTTGGAAGATTCCCAACCTCTGTTTTCAAGTGGAAAACTCGTTGCCTAAAAGTCAGCAGGAGAAAGGATCCACCCAGACCCAGCCTTGTGGCTGGGATGGCCTCTCCATGCCAGCTGTGCCCCTCACCAGCCTCAGCCCAGCCCCTGGCGAGGGCAAACACGGAGCTGTGGGATCACCCTGGCTCTGTCCCCTCTGGAAAGGCAGGAACACTTCATTCATTGCTAAACTACAACAAGGACGAGTGACCAGAGGGAAAAGCAACTTCATCTGTTCTCAGGCTTTCCCCACAGAGCAACCAGACCATTTTTGGGCAGCCCCAAGTGGCTCTCAAGCCCTGACACCTCATGGCTGTCCATTCCAGGAGAAGTCAAGGAAAACCAAAGTGCAGTCCACAATGGAGTGGGCAATTCACCAAAACGCCAGCTGGGAAATTGGATGCATTAGCAGGACTTGAATTAGACAAATTTTAAAGAGGAAAAACTAAATTAAAGCTTGTAAAATTATTCTCAAAGCCATACAAAGTAGTGCTGTACTCTGCAAGAGGATCCTTTACAAGGCAGCATCTGTTAGAGGCAGCCAAGTTCCAAAGGAATTGGAGGAGGGAACAGGACCTTTTCCAATGGTAAATAATCACTTTCTATTATTAATAACCTATATTTAGCACTTCCTACTTCCTCCTTATGCTCCAGCCACATGACACACATTTCTCTGCGTGCAGAAGGGCTTTGTCATGATCGCTGTCTTTGTCAACAGTCCCTTGAATGAGGCAAAGATTCTGTTCCACGATTCAGCACAAATATTCTCTAATAACCACATCTGGGAGTCCAGTGGGAAAAGGACAAACCACTTTGGGAAATGAAGAACAGTTCCACTTGGAAAACTGTCAGACCCAACTGGCATTTAGCTTTACTACCTAGGAACTTTAAAATTATCTCAGTTCTTTAGGGCTGTCCCACATGGATGCTCCCACTGCCCCCAGTAAACAGAAGATCACTGGTGACAAAGGGACAACAACACACTGAGTGGGATCTTAGCAGGTACTCTGACCTCTCTTGAACACTTTTAATTAGATCATGAGCAAGAATTTGAGTTTAGAACCTATCACTGAGGTCAGGAGTCCATCAAGACATTCTTAAATACCATCATTATTAACCTGCTAATAAAGAAATACCAAATTCATTGATTTTTTTGTCCCCATAAAAAATACTGTACCAAAAAAGAGCTATGACTAAACCAAGTGTTTACCAGGAAGAGGTGGTGCAAGAAGCTGGTTGGAGAGCAGCTGCAGGTGCTCCAGGGTGATATCCCGGATGGCAGGAATGTGGAACAGCCGGGTGAACATGTGGGGAGATTTGGGAGCAAAAATATTGAGCAGAGCCATGCGACAGTAGAGCTTGGCCAGAGCAGCTTCACTCCTCAACAGCTCCCTAAAGAACACACAAATTAATTCAATTAATTCCTTAACATTAAATCCAAGCATGACAGTAAGAGTCAGAAGTTTGTACAAAGCTGTAGCAGGAAACTGTACTACAGGAAATGCTCTTCAGGTAATCCAAATTCACGTAATAAAGTGCCTTGTACCTACATTTTGTTTCTCACCTGTGAATTTGGATGTTGGTGTTATCCAGGGTGACCAATCCGTTGGTTGCAGTCCTCCTGTATCCTGCAGGTGGCCTTTCCAACATGTCAATGGGATACCAGTACCTCACCAGCACCCCCTCACTCCGCAGATAGGTCTCTACTTGCACCAGTTCATTCACCTGCAACACCAAACCCAGCACTGTCAGTAACAATAATTATAACTCCATTCTTCCCTTCAGGAGAGCCCCAATCCAGCACCCTGACCAGCTTTTGCTCCCAGCTGTGTGGTGCCGACCCATGAAAAGCCCTCCCAGTGTGTCTTTACTCACTGAATCCACATCCAGCACAACCCCATGAAGGCCAAATGTCTTCAGCATGCCCCGAATGGCAAATTTGGGTAGAGCTGTTCCGACAGCACTGCTGGTGACGTTGTTGCTGTCAGGAGAGCGAGTCACCACGGTGAGACCTGGCAGAAAGGGACACCACTTTGAAGGCATTTTCCTCAGGTGACAATTTCCGCAGTAGGTCCCAAGAAAACCTGAGCTCTTCTTTCCCCCTCAGGATCCTTTGTGCTGCCCTTACCTTTCCGTACTTTATCAATTGTGAATTTGTTTGCTTCATCTTTGATATCCTCGATGGTGGGAAGGTAGAGATCCCTCGGGATGCCTCCGTTTTCCTCGTACAGGAATTCCACAGTTTGCCTTGCTATATCAACCATTCCTAAAAGACAGCAGGGACTGCAAGTTACTTCCCTCAGCCACTTGAAATAAGTTCTTATTCTCATTAACCTGCCAAGCAGGTGAGTTTTCAAATTACTTAAATACTCTCCCAGTCAGGCTCAAAGATGGAAATTGGAAGTTTTCCTGAGCTTCTCACGAGGGCTCAGAATTCCTACCTCGCTCTTAATGTGACTTTCCCACAAACACATTATCCTACCAGACCTGAATTCTACAAAACTCCCAAATCTCTCCTTATTATGATTTAAACCTCGAGAGTTTTGCCGTGATAGTCACAGATAGAAAATGCCTAGATACAGTTTCTTTCCAAACTATTATTCCAGAATGTTTCTGTATCACACATCACAGTGACATTCCTGTCACTGTTTCTGAAACCATTTTCCCTATTTAAATAGTCCAGCTTAGTAAAAGTGTTAAAGAAAAAGCCTGAGCACAAATCAAATTCTAAGCACTGGAGGGAAACTGCAGGAGAATTTTTGTTTAAGTTTTCCAGTCCTGAATACAGTAAAATACAAAAGAAACACAGGTGTTCTCTCCCACTTCTTGCACATCCCAGAAAACAATAATACAAATTAAATACAGCCATACCTAACTGTAAAGCTCCTTTAATCTGATCCAGCCCAGACTTCCTCTCAGCCTCATTACGGAATCTTCTCCTAATTGTAGGGAAAACTTTGGTTTCCCAGGCTTTGACCAAGAGGGCGTAGTGATCCTCCTACAAAGACAGAAGTTCTTGAAAACACCAAGAAGTGTTAAGTAACCAGCAGTAATTTTTTCGTTAGGGAAGCAGGAAAAACTTGTGTGGCCAAATTTCAAAATCTAAATGACAAGATCTGGTTTTAGGCTGTAAGTTAGAGGAGGCAGAGTCTGCCACATTCCTCACCCTGGGAATATCATCGTCATCATCATCATCACTTTCATCATCTGCAATAGGAGGGGGGTGAGGATCAGGGCCTGAGGTGATGAAGTTCTCATAGCTCAGCTCCATTTTGTAGTGGCAGGATGTGTCACTGTCATACTCTGGAAGACACAGACAGAAATAATGAGATGCTAATGCATGCAAAGACATCCCATGAAATTGGAGATACACAGCATTCCATGCTCTCCAGTCAGGGGGTGGGAATGCAATGCCTTTTGACACAGCATAACCAATTGGCTGATCCAATTCACCGTAACATCCTATTGTATCCCAAGCCCTAATGAGATAATGTCTCATTGTAAATGTGTTAATTATGAATAATTTGTGTATTCATATAGAGGAAGACCAAACAAGACGGTTTTAACTGCCTTGTCTAAAATCAGACAAACATGGCTTTGACTTGTGGTACTGGCCCACCTAAACAGGCACTACCTAAGGACTAAGGACTGCAGCCAGGCTGGGCTTAAATCCTATTTCCTTGCTTGGCATTTCTGCTGGGAGAGCTTTACAAGGAGTTAATGTCACTTTACGTTGCTGAGCCGTGGCGACGGCGGCGATCCGGCAGGGGGGCCCGTGGGTGCCGGGGTCGGAGGCGATGCTGGTGCCAGCGTCGTTGTCGCTGTCAGAGGCCATGGCAAAGGGCAAGGCCTCGAAGTTGGCACTGATCTCCTCAGCCAGGTCGAGGCACAGGTCGGCGGCGTTGCGGTGAGCCTGGCCCTCGGCGTAGGCGAACGGCCGCGAGCCGAAGTTCGCCCGCACCTTGGTGTTCTGCAAAGGGATCCAGGGAAGCTCTCAGGTCCTGCTCTGAGCCCTCACTCTGCCCCAGGCAGGGGCTGATCACATCCCCCCGCCACCAGGATCCCCAGCTGGCACTCTGGGAAAGCTTCGAGCTGCTACAGACACGCTTTGAACTCGCCTGTTTTCCAGCTTCAAGCTGCAGCAGCCTGAGCTGGGTGCTTTGAAGAGAGGTCACTGCTGGCAAGGAAGGCTAAGACAGGGGCTCCTGGCATGGCACAAGGCATCCTGCCAGGCCAGCTGCACCCTGCTGTGCCAATGGGCAGGGAAAACCAAACTAATGGCACAGCACATGCACCTGGGAGGGCTAATGAATACCTCAACCTACCCAAGAAAGGTAAAAACTATCAATTTGTTTTTCTACAGAGCAAGTTCAATATTTTATATCACGTTTTTAATATTTCTGAAAGTACATTAAGTGACATTTCTGTTACAAACTTGCCTTTTTCTGAATGTGGACAACTGGCCACATTCCACCAGACACATCCTCTAGGTAGGGCACAAGTCTCTGCCCACAATAAGTAAAATAAACTCTGCCCTTTGCTGGCTGCCCCGGAGGAGGGGGAGTTCCTTCTGTTCTCTCCCATCCAATTCCTGCTACATCACCTGGAGAAAAATACAATCACAAAAAGGATTTAATCAGTTTTCTCATCCAGCGTTTCCCTGACATTTAGAGGATTTTCTGGTGGAGCAGATAAGGATTTTAGCCATGCTCTCACATACCAGGGGAAAGAGTCACATCCAGTCTGACACTCTTCCACTGCAGCAGGCTGGAGCCATTGTAATGCACTGCTCGCCCATTGCTGAGGGGCAACAAGGACACAGTGAGACAGAGCATTGAGACACAGCAGGATCACCACCCTCCAAAGCTGTGATACTCAAAAGGCAACTCAGCTCTCCTGATTTTGCAAAGATATCCCAGTCCATCATTTTAGCATTTCAGTTTAGAAGTATGTACTGCCCACTAGAGTCTCCTCCCCAGTTTGCTGGCAAATGTACTGAACGTGGTTTTTGATGTGCATCTCCAACCTACTTGTGAAAGAGGCAGGTGCCCACTGGGTTTGTCCAAGCCCCATCCCGTTTTTCAGCCTCTGTGGCAAATCCAAAGGAAACAATTGGCCCAGTGTCATCATCTGTATCTCCATAGGAAACCACTTCAATTTCCCAGTAGAACGATGGTGCCTAGAAATAAAAATAATAACACATTTTAAGAAGTTATTTATCAAACAGAGGTTAAAGAGGCAATTTTCTTGCTTTTTCCTTTTCATGCCCTGTTGAATAGTCAATGACAAAGTGTTGGAGAGCTGTGAGGTCTCACCTGTACTGGCACTGGAGAGGTGGCATAGATAAAGGTGCCCCGAGGAAGTCCCCCACCTGCACTGGGATCAGCCAGGAAGGTCACAGCAGTGAGGTGTGAGGAGAACATGCAGGCTCTCACTGGGGGGAACACCCTGGATGGGCTCCACGTGATTTCTTTGGGCTGCAGATACAACAGAGCAGTTTATTCTACCAATTACAATTCAAGTCACCCACTAAAATACAACCACGCACTGTTTATGAGGGGTGCATTTAACTCAACTCCAACAAATCACATCCCAGTGCAGAAATTCACATTAAATGAGGTATTTCAAGAAGAATCCCCCCAGTTTGAGCAGCAACAGGGGGTTCTCCCAGGGCAGAGGGCTCAGCACTGTCCCTGTGCTCACCTGTCTCCTGTCTGCTTGCAGGGGAGGAGGAGGGGGCCGGGCACAGTCCCGGTACAACATCCGTAACCTCTCACACTGCATCTCCACAACCACGAGCCTCTCCCCTGCAACAACAACCCAAACCAGGCATCAGCTTCCAGCTGCTTCCTCGAGTCCAGCTGTGCAATCTTAATACAGAAATAAAGATGAGATTTGCACTTTGAAGAGGTTTGATCAGCCTCACTTACCTAAACAACGAATTTAAGGGTAAAATGTAACGTATGCAAGTGTTTTCTCACGTTTAATTTATATTTGGCTAGCAAAGACACTGTTATGTTAATTAAGATATAAAGTTCATTTTAGTGAGCAAGTTAATGGCCCAGCAAAGGCAGGAAAGCAAAAAAAATTACGACTACTGTCAAAAAAATCAGTCCTTGCCCTTTTACACTGAAATCCCTTGGATCCCACCCTGAATATTCTTCACTTCAGCCACTTTTCCTTTGGCATATTCCTAAAACCTGACCTTGAACTAAGATTTCTGCTGGGCCCACTGCTTATCCTTAAACAAGGAGAGCTCAAGGATCAGGAATGTAAGAAAAACCACTGCAAAAACCAGCAAAAAGGTCATAAAAAGAAAACATACAAATGATAATGTCCAGGAATACAGAGTGGGATATGCTGGAAGCAAGGGAAGTGGAGAGTGCAGAAGCGATTTAGTCCCAGGACTTGCTTCTTTGATACACAGAATAATCATATTCTGGCCTAAATTAATGCCTAATGTTTAATTATTTAGGATGATTATTAGCTGCTCTTCCATCAGCAGCTCTGCAGCTGTGACAAGACACTCTGTCCTGTGCCAGTTCCTAAACTCTCAGTAGCTGGAGGAGAAAACACCGGAATGATTTTAAAAGCTGCTCTGTCTCTGACCTGAATCTGCCAAGAAGGTGTTGGCTACATACCAGGGCTGCACTCCTGGGCCACCAAATTCAGAACTTCTACAGCAGCTGGGCACTGTTGAATGAACTCTTCACAGAATGAGCTGTCTTCCAACAGCTGAGCCATCACCAGGCATGCTCTGAACAGAAAAATAATACATTTAAAGTGTTACAAAGTGTGTGCTGAATTCAAAGCTGGCTTTGCAGCAGTGAATTCAAGGGTGTTTTAAGGGTGGTCTTAACACTGATTTCAGCTGGACCCTCCCCAAAGGCAGCTTTTCCCTGCTTCATAACTGCATTTATTGAAGCATTTGCTCAGTCTATTACAGGGACACTCCTGAACAACACCCAGACACTAAAAGGGAGCAAAGAGGAATTTCTGCAGTCCCTTGCTGCCAACACCCCTAGAGGAAGGGCACAAGAACTCATGCAATTCCCTGGGATGTTTGTGCACAAAGCCAGCACTCACCTGGTTCTTATTTCAGCAAGGAGCCGCACCACTGCCATTACTGGGGTTGAGCCATCTCCTGTTGCAGGAAGTGAGGTGTGAATAGAGAGACTTCCCTCCTGAGGGAGCAACATGGACTGGACTGCCTGTACTACCTTCTCAGTAATGGACAGTTTATGAAGAGGCAATGCCTGATGGTGGGGGGGCACGGTAAAAAGTTAAATTCAAGTAGTTAGTTTCTAAGAAATGAGGGTGTTTTATTACCTGGAGTTAATTCTTATATTTTACTATCACAAAATCAGCACCAAACACCAATAACAGAAAAAAAAAAAAAAAACAACAACCCCCAAAACCAAGCCAGAAATTAACCAAAAAAACCCCCCACCCAGTATGCAATGGAATATCTTTAAGCATAAAAGATGAATATTCATGTTACTTGAATGAGAACTTAACCATATTGTAAATATATGCTTAAAACAACAAGGCAAACTTTACAAATCATTTACAAGCAAAGATGAAACACTTTTTTTTTTACGTGCTGTAGATTAATAGTCAGTATGCTGTGACAGAAATAAAGCAAGAATCGAGATTATACTGAATATTGGATGTTTAAAACTCCCATACCTCAGATCTTGGGACACAGAGCCTAGATAATGGAATAGTTAAAGTGTCTGATGCCTGGGAGGTCTTTCTAGTGTCTATAGTGGTGGGTGGGAATTTGACCGTGGCTATACCTTCTTGCTCATTAATAGATGCCACAACTCCAATGCTTCCTGCTATTCCTTTGCCTAAAACCTACAACCAAAGAAGAGCTGCATGAGACTGAGGAATGAGATTCCTGTTCCAGCCAGGAATCAGCATTTGACATCACACACCAACCGCACACACGAGCACAAGGAGGTGTTTCAGGAAACAAGCTGACACGCTGCTGTTCCACAAGCACACTCTGATCCCAAGGATCCCAATGCAGGGAAAAGCTCAGGAGAGCAGCAATTCCCACGTCAGGTATCAAATATGAACACTGCTGAATTACCTGAACTTCAGAACCTATTTTAATTGTCTCCTTAAAGCCACCCAGAGCACACAGGGCAGCCACTGCCTGCCGAGCAATCCTTTGAAGTTTAGCCAGTTTCCTTCCACTGCTACTCCCGTTCTCCAAAATGCTCTCTGCATATTTCCCAAGCTGTGGAATGTACATCAGAGCCCGAGACAGAACCTGAAGACAGAAGCAAAAACACCAAGGAACGACTTCAAAGCACAATTCCAACAAAAACCAATGCCCCAAGCCTCCAGCCCACACAGTCTCAGAAGAATTACTTTTGTTCTTGAAGAGACTTATGTAACTCAGAATATTCCAAGTTCTCTGAAGTGTGAGCACCATCAAAGCCATGACCATTCCCTGGTAACTTTTAGGATAAAACAGAATCTTGGCAAAAGTCTTTGCTGAGGATTTCACCTAAGGAATAGATTCGGTGCTGCAGGATTCAGAGAAACAGAAAACCCACGAGTTTTGTTCCAGCCAATGCTTTGTACCCTCAGAGGCCACAGCCAAGAGCACAGCCAAGGTAGAATAACGAGCCACAGGCAAGGGAACTCCCCAACAAACAGTATTGTTAATGCCTGAAGAAAATGACAGCATTGTTAATGCCTGAAAAGAATTACCCCCTAATGATATGTAAATTTTGAGTATTTGTCCCACCATGAGAAAGCTGAGAAAGGGCTGGGTCTGTGCAGTTCCACATCCTGGTGTGTAAATCAGAAAGGAGCAGCTCAGGCCTTGCTAATCATTAGATTCTCTAATAACTCAACTCCCAGTGAGGAATGTGCCAGCCATGGTTGTGTTTGCTCACTTTTTCAGCAGTTGTTGTCCAGATCTGGGCTGCGTTGGACTCTGGGGCCATGAGCAGGCTGTGCAGCAGGGCAATCACCTCTGCTGCCATGCTGTTAGCAACGTGCCCGCTGATGAACGGCCTCACCGGATCCGTCCTGCGCAGGAGACAAAATTCAGCTCAAACTCACACAAGGAAAAGAAGCCTCAGTTGTCAACAAGATATACACAAAAAAATGAAAAGGGAATTTTATGAACAGCCAGGTTATCTTTGGGAGAGCTACAAATCTCTGGTAGGGAGAAAAGCAGAATGCAGACGGAGGGATTTACCTGGCGAGCTCTGAATTCCTCTCTCTGCAAATGGATGTTTGTGCAGTCTTCTTTTTGTCCCCCGTGGACAAGCCACTGGTGCTCTCTGGATTCACAGTCTCTATGGGTGGCCCCACACTCACTATCAGCCCAGACTGTGCCCACTTGGTCGCCTTTCTAAGAGCTGCAGCAGCTTCTTCTGTAATGACTTCACAGCAGCCACTCTGCAAAGGAAATTGCCATGGAAGCCACATGTCAGATCTATTTGGTCACTCTCCTTTCTCTGCTCGTGTAAAAGTGCTGAGAACACAGCAAAACCCCCTCCTGGGTGTGTGTTAGTCATAGACAGGTTCTGTCTCTTGCTTTTTATCATCTACAGAGAGATCAGGGATCAATTCACCGACTTTAACATTCCATTCTTAGATTAACAGCTCAGTTTCTCTGATCAAAAAGCCACCAGTGCGGATTTCTGGTGCAAACACTCAAGAACGTGCCTGAAAATAGACCTGAAATTCTAATTCAAGTGTGTGGCTTAAAATCTGCACCATCAATGTGCATTAAATACCTGAGGAAAGAGAATATTAAATGGACTTAAACCTGACCTACAATGGCTGCAGGAAGCATCAGCTGAAATTATTTTTCATGATTTACCCCTGTATTTGATCTGTATTTACAGAGGTAAATGAGGAATACAACATTTAACAAAGGGGACTTAACATCAGAAAAACCCAAGAATTCTGACTGGCCACCAATTTTTAGGATGTTGAACAATTCTTTAGTTATTCCTCTTCTTACTTTTGTCATGTCCCGATCCATCTTCACCACCTTCTCCATGTTGGCTCCAGTTCCCAGTCGGAATGGGCGACCTTCTGAGCTACTATTGGAGGGGAAACAAAACACAGGAGCTTTGTTCTGACTGCTGGAAAACCCAGCTGAGCTGCACAGTCCAATTTCATATATTATGGGTGGTTTGAAACGATTTGAAGCCACCCTTGAAGCTCCACGTCCAGTCATAAGAGAAATATTAGGCATTAAAGGACATACTCCATTTACAGAAGGAATTTAATCCTACTGAATGCAGTTATTTGCAAAGCAATTTAACCCTTCCCCCCTCAAGAAGAAGCCTCATGAAATGGTTTTTATTGATCACAAATGCCCAGGGCTCCGAGTTCACCTTTCACTTGTACCTTTTAAGTGTAATTTTTAGAGTATGGGTTCAAAATCAACCCATGGAGTGGGGGAAGATGAAACAAATAACACAAAATGCTGGAGGTGACAGCACTGACATTCAGCAATCCCAGCATCCAGGTGGGTACTGAGAATACTAAAGAATGTTTAATAGCAAATTATTGTCCAGCTTCTGCATTATTAAAGCAGGGCTTTTAAAGCCACTTTGCCTTGACAGTTCTATTTGTTAGCCCTGCACAGCCTGTCACACCATAAACAAGATAAATGATATTCCATCAGAAACACTGAGTCTAAGTAGCTCATTTTTCATGTGATTGTTTTCAGACAGATGAAGATGTTCCTATGTTCCTTTGCATTATCTTATTGCTCTGCCAGTAAACACAACACACTGGGCAGACACTTTGCCTTCCCATTTACTCTTTTATCTAGGATGTCTTTTTCTGCAGCTGCAGCACTGGAAAAAAAGGGAAAATCAAGTGAATTGGCAAAATTGGTTCTAATTCCTATCCAGTGAGCTGAGATTACCTTAGTAAAGGCTGAAGGACTTCATGGGAGGACTGATCTTCTCTCTTATGGATAAAAATAGAGAGTTTACCATCCACTGCCTCACTTTCTTCTCCAGGATCTTTATCACCTTTTATGGAATTTTTAGGGCTGGCTTTTGCCAAGGTAGTATCTGGCTCAGAGGCAGTTGGAGAAAGGACTGTCTGGCAGCCTTGAAGTAGAAAGGAAAAAAGGAAACAAAGAAACACAACCATGAATTTTCCTACCCTTGGAACTAATGCTGACATACCTGGGATGTGTCTGAAACATCACTGAACACCCACTTTGGTCTGAGGACAGAGAAATTAGGAGGCAGATGGAAAGTCACAGGAATATCCTGCTTTCAGCACTGACATATCAGACACCTCCCAACACTTGAGCTTTCTGCCAATACAAAAGCTCCTGGCACAGGGTGCCCAGAGAAGCTGTGGCTGCCCCTGGATCTTTGGAAGTGTCCAAGGCCTGGCTGGACAGGGCTTGGAGCAACCTGGGATAGTGGAAGGTGGGGAAAGGGGTGGGACTGGATGGACTTTAAGGTCCCTTCCATTCCAAGATTCCATCATACATGAGTCCCTCGGGCACTGCCAGTACCTGGCACGACATAATCCGCCAGTTTTGCCAGCAGCAGGGAGGCAATCTTGGAGGCTGGGTCACTGGGATCATCCTGCTCACTGTTCAGAGAGGGCACTGAGTAACTCCAGGGAGGCAATTCCACGTTTCCACAGTCCTCAACGCTCATGAGAGGCAGCGCAGCACGACACAACTGCAGGATTATAAGGACCAGCTTTGGAGAAGGACGCTGATCCAAGAGAAGGGACAGAAGCTTGGACACGCAGGCTGGCTGGCTCAGGATGGCTTTACCTATGTGACTCCTGAAAGGGAAAAGAATCTTGAAATTAAAACCAAATTAATTTATTATTTACAAGACGTATTAAAAGCAATTTCAGTGTCTGACAAAACATCTGCAACAATTCTTATATAACTTGACAGCACTGATTAAACACTAAGATTAAGGGTCAGTTTTAGAATGGTTTGAAAAAATCCATGAAAGAACCTGCATGGGCTTTGATATACAGAAAAAAAATACTCCAGAGCCAAGGCCTGGTACCTTGAGAGATCATTCAGAAGGCTGAGGACATCCTGCAGTGCATCATTCCCTGCAGCCTGGTTGCCACAGCACTCGGTGGCTCTGGCCAGGTGGTTGGTGAGGAGGCTGGAGACCTGCCTGGCCAGCCCAGAGTGAACGGCGTCCGTGGAACCCCCTGTAATTAACAAAAATCAATGCACGCACCACAAACATAACCCCTGAGACATCTACCATTAGCCAACAGCCATGTGTCTGTAAGTTTATGTGTGTTATCGGTGAATTCTACCACAGGAGAAATGCCAAATGATCACTCAATCTCTGGTTATGTTTAGACAAAACCAAGTGGCAAAACTTGAAATTATTTCCATGAGAGAAAAAAAGTCAGAATTAAAAAAACAACAAGAATAAAATTGACTGAATTTTGTGTCCACTTCTTAAGAACCCCCTCAGTCCCACGTCATGGTGAATGACTGCCCTATTTTAAATACATTCACACCACTCATCAGGCATTTCTGACACACACAGCAGAAGATATTTCTAGTGTTCCTACCTTCTTCCTTCTCCCACTCCACACAGCGGTTGGCCAGCACCTGGAAGGCAGCCCAAGCCATGGTGGCCACCTTCTGTTTCTTGGTCTGTTTTTCATTTGAGCTGGACTCTGTCTGGCTGCTCAGGCTGCAGAGCCGGTCCATGAGCTGGACCAGGCCACTGCGCACCAGACACTTCTCCTCGCTCCTGCAGGAGAAATTCAGGGTGGAATTAACTCCTCCATCACTAACAGACACAATGGGAATCCAGAACTTGCTGTTATCTTAAATTAATCAGCTTTTAATCAGTTCACTCGGCAGAAAGATGGTTCTGCCTCTCCCTTGTCCTCCCCTGATGAAACTGTGAGGGAATTTAAGCGGATGTTCTCAGATGCTTCCCATGATGGAGAAAGGCGATGTATTTATACCACTTAATGCTTCTCCTTAAAGCAAAGCCTACTAAGGCCAGGTGTGGAGGCCTCCCTGCCCTCCCTCCCCCAAGCCCTTCCCCACCTTGTGTAGGGAATGGTGCACAGGAGGCCAATGCTGTTGGCACAGGCGATGGGGTACCGGGCACACAGGGACACCACCGACGTCATCGTCTCTCCAAAAGCCTCCTGGACCTGCTCCACCATCCCGCCACACGTCAGCTCTTCAATCCTGTTGGGGGTTAGAGATTGGGAATGGAAGGCTTCAATTCACAGACTTCCAAAGGTAGCTTTAAGAAAATAACAATCAGTGTGTGTTAAGAATTACTCAAGGGAGACATGGAAGGAGAACTGCAAATCACTCATGTTTTCATATGAAACATGTGAAGAAGAGAGTTAGAGCTCAGACACCTCACTACAAACAAAACATGAAACATTTATTACATTCTGATGACAGTATCAGCTAAATCTACCACTAATACCTAATTAACATCAATTTAGAATTAAATCAAGAGAGAAGGATACCCTCTATGCATACGTGGGTACATGTCAGCCCATTATGAAAGGGAAGTTCATCTACTGATAAACAAAAGCGTTTCTTAGAAGCTTCTGCCTTTTTACCCCTCAAGAGCCAAAGTATTTATTGCAACCTTAGCTCTGCCCTCACAGCTACTCACTTCTGGCTTTCCTCTGTGCAAAGCCATTTACTCCATTCCACAGAGACCAAACCACTCAATTCTGGAGAAATGCACCCACCTCGGCCCTCCCTGGAGCACCATGGTCACCGGGCCCACCAGGTGGGTCACGCCCCCGACGCGCACGGCGGCCGTCAGCAGCTCCCTCATGTGCACCAGGGCCTGTTTCCTGGTGTTCCCACGTCTCCAGCGGGTCTGGGCAGCCAGCAGGAAGCTGCTGCTGGACACCTGTGAGGTTTGGGACAGGATTTTTGTTAGACACAAACAAGGCACCTCCCGTTTTCGCTCAAGTTGGAATTTGAAATAAAATAACGACGTACGGCTTGGTCGGGGTTTGTCCCGATGAAAGCGAAGAGCTGCCCCAGCAGGACACTGTAGGTGGGTTTGTCCCTGCTGTCCTCGATGGCCAGGGACTGGAGCAGGGTGAAGGAGCTGCTCCTGTGGCTGGTGACGTGCCGGCGCCTGCGAGGGAACAGGAACGTCACACCTGGCAGCAGGAAGCTGATCCAACCGCCACAAACCCTGCTGTGCTGGCAGTGATAAATTTGACCAAGCTGATCACTGGAACAGCACAGAGGTGTGAAGGGAAGGACTCAAGCCTGCTGTACCTCTGGCTGGCCCGGGCAAACTCGATGTCGTCGTTGCCGATCATCTCCAGGTCGGACGGGGCGGACATGCTGCGCAGGAACACGGGCTGGCGCACGGCGTGCGAGATCACCTTGGTCTCAGAGGCTGATTTACAGGCTGAAGGATTATAAAATAATAGAAAAAAAAAAAGTCATTCCTGGTGCAGGAAATTATTTACAAGCTGGATTTAAAATCACTGTTGGATATCCCAGTGGAAGCTGAAACATAGGGTGGGGAAAATCCAGTCTAAGCAAGATGGGGCAACTCAGATCTGAGGATTTTCCTCTATTCAATCCTGTTGGGAGTTAAAGATTTGGAATTGAAGGCTTCAATTCACAACCTTCCAATTGCAGCTTTAAAAAAATAATAATCAGCACATGTTAAGAATTACTTAAGGGAGATTTAGAAGAACTGCAAGTCACTCATGTTTTCATATGAAACATGTAAACAAGAGAGTGTGGCAGTTATAGCTCAGACATTATTAAATCTCACTACAAACAAAATACAAAACCAGCTCTGAGGACTTTCCTGTTTCAGGTATTTTTCAAATCAGATTGCTTTTGATTTGGTTAAGTATTATTCCCCAATAAATCAGGAGGCTAAAGTTTAAATTCCACCTATTATTACTCCGATCTTAATTTACCATCAGAAAACAAAGACTCAACTTTATTTATTGTGAAAGAATTAATTTAATTTAGGGGAAAAAAAAGTTTAATTTAAAGCAAAAGAGGGAAAAATAAGAAATAAAAGGTATCTTTAGCAAATGCTGGTAATGAGAGATGTACCTGGAGTCTCTGCAGGGGTCCCAGATATGCTTCTGGTGATCCCAGACTGTGCTGCAATGGTCACATGCAACAGCAGCTCTGCTCTGTTCATCAAGCTCTTCACCAGGGTTTTTGTTTTTGCTAAGGGATGAGAGGTCTTCTGGATCAGGGAATTCACCTCTTGGAAAAACTTCTCCCTAGAATTATGAAAGGGAAGTAAAAGAAGTAAAGTCAATGATGTTTGAATGCTTTCAGAAAGGAAATGTGGCTGTGGGAAAGGTCAGTTAAAGAGGACTTATGGCATCGATCTGTTCTATGCCAACCATGGAGAGAGTAGAAAAAAATGAAGAAATAAACAAGTGATTTGTTAGCAAATACAAGTAGTTGTAGGTATATTAATATATTTAGCACAAAGTTTCTAATCATTTCATCAGATACTTTTGGAACTCCCCGGAATTCCCCTGAAGCTGCCTCTCCTTTGAGGCCTAAATGTTCACTAATACTGACCTTAATGCCAGGACCACGTTCTCAAGATCACTCCCATCAAAAGAAACTTCCTTCATTGAACACAGAAGCTCCAGCTCCTTCATCTTGCTCTAAACAAAGGGAAGGGGAAGGATAAATACATTTTGAGGGAGCAGAGTGGGGCACAAGCACCCACAGCAGCCCCAGGGCTCACCTCGTTGAAGTGATAATCATAAAAAAAGGGGACATTGTTCTCCAGCTTCCCATGCATGGCATCATCCACCTCGTTCTGCCACTTCTGCTCCAGCTCAGCCACACTCTGATAGAGAGACAAAAATCACACTTGTTGCATTGAAGGTGTAGAAGAGATTTTAAAAGAAGAAATCTGAGTACATTTTGTATTTCTGTGGTGCTAAATCACACCTTTATTGTAAAAAAAAAGAAAAGCTTTCTGTTGTTTTAAATAATTTTATTTTTTACCTGCAGTTGTCTCTCCATGGCATTCAGCTTCTTAAAGGTCTCTCCCATAATTTTACAAAGTAAATCATATTCTTCAGCATGCTCTTCCTGATACTGGAAATTTATCAGGGACTGCAGAGCATCAACCAAATTCAGATGTTTAATCACACATGAAACCACCATCTCCTCCATGACTTCTGGCTGGATCACTTCCCTAGGGTTCCAGGGAAAGCCAAACTCATTAATCAGGAGTAAGAGACCAACTCGGACAATTCATATTCATAAATCATCAGATGCTGCATTCACAAACAAGGTTAAAAACCTAGAGGGAAACAAGGACTCCTTACTTTATACTGGGTCTAAATTGAGGCCGAGCACGTCCAGAAATTTCCCTGAGCTTGATCATGATTCCTGGGGGCAGCCTAATCCTGGGCAGATCAAAGTAGTGTCCAACAGGAGGCACGAGCACATCAGAGGGATATGTGAATTCCCTGTCCTCCTCTATGGTGAGGGGCAGTGGAGAAGGGCTTGGAGTAAGGGCTGGAGATATGACCCCGTTGGCTTCCACCTGCCACTGGCACCTGCAGAAAGAAATAAAAACCAATTAAAAGGGTTTTTATTTCCCCCCTCATTGAGAAAGACACTTCAGTCAACATGTTACAAACACTAAATATTTAATATATGAAGTGTGGCTTGCACCAAGCATAACCCAACCCTCCTTTTACTCTAAAAACCCCACTGTTTTGGAGACTATTCCCTCAGTTTTAGGCAACACAAACTGCTGAGCAAACTACAGGAAAAATGATCCAAACATCACCTTAAAGCACAAGAGTTGAGCACAACAAGTCACTTTCCCTCAGAAAAAAGCACTCGGATAAAAATTGAGGGTTTTGTTTTTTTTTTTTACCTTTGTAAGAGTTTAGATCTTAAGAGCTCTTGACAGGTTTCTTCATCTTTGGTAATTTCTGGCCCGTTGTACAAAATCCTCAGCATGGAACAGGCCAGCACAGAGAGGCCCAGGGCCAGGTCAACCAGGAATGGCAAACCTCCTGACACATCCTCTGAGGATTCCTGCAGAAGGAACAGGGAGAAGTTCAACCAAGCAATCCACCAGGAAGTCCTTTCCAGTATATTCAAGACAGGAAATTTTAGATATAATCTTTTAAATGTAAGATATAGCTCGATATCAGTCTTAACTCTTACCAAAAAAATGCTTAACAATTAACAGCAATTTATAAGAATAACTCAAGACAAGAAATAAGGGATTTAAACATTATTTTCCTGAACCAAGAAGGAACAAGTAAAGTTATTTTTGGTTCAGTGGAACTAGTCCTAACTTGTAGTGGGATTCAAGACTCCCTTTGTTTGATCCCAGAATCCCTCCCCTCTCTTCTCTGTGGGCTGGAATCATTATTTCCTCAGGACATCTCTGATTTTCAGGCTGTTACAAAGAAATCCTGACCCAGAAGCAGACAGGGATGCTGGAGTGGCTTCAGAAGATAGATAAGACAATCTCCGTGAATCCCTAAGTGCCAGCCCATCCACAGGGATCTCCACATCCCAAACCCAGGTTCTTTTCATGGCCAACACGGGGTTGCTCTCACTGCCCAAACCAGTCACTGCTGGTTTCCACGTCAATCTGCCAAGCTGGAAGCACATTTCCATGGATGTGGAACGTGTGGCAGGCAGGAGGCAGTGGAAGCTGAAGCTCTCCCCTGGGATTCTCCCCCTGGAATACCTGTGCTCGCACAGTGCAGGCAAAGCCCCACATGGCTTTGTCCGGAGTGTTGTGCTCCCGCCCGCTCCGCATTTCAAAGGAGAACGTGACTGTGTCTCCTTCCACCTTCGCATGTCCACGGCAGGAAGGGGGAGAGAAAAAAGAAAATCTATTTAATAATTGAGGCAAACAAACAGGCTTTTCACACAAGTGGTTTATTTCATAGATGAATGCTTTTAATGACAGTTATCTGGGGGGTGTTTTTATCTCAAATGAGATATTCTGATTTGAGATTTTTCCCTTTTTGTAAAGGGGTCTTTTAGTGGACAACTTAATCTCAATTTTGCTGCTGGCTGGCTACAGTAAAACAAAAAGAACCACCATAGCTGTAAAATCAAAAGCAGAAATTATCAGTGTGTTATTCAGCCTTGATTTTCACTGTTTGTCTGCAAGAAACCAGGCAATAATTAACAATTCTCTTCCTGAAGGAAGACAGACAAGCTCTTCAATTAGAAGAATGACAACAAATTAATCAAGGAGCTTGCTACAAAAACAGTATCAAAACCCATGTGTGAAAAATAAACTAAATTCCAATAATCGTGAAAAATAGAGTTCTTGTCTGAAATTGCTTTCCAGTTTATTACCACTTGATTTATTTTTACGATGCGCTCTTGTTATGCAAATAAGCCCCCTTTTAGTGTGGGGACAATGTAGCAGCACAAATATATATAAAACAAAATTAAAATCACACTGCAGAGAGTGTGGGGGGACACATTGCCAAAGTACTGAAATGCCGAGGTTTCAAGAAGTTTGAGGGATTCTTCTTAGTTTTACTGCCAAAAGCCCCCAAGAAAATTTTAAAATCCAACAGAAACGGTTGAAAGTTGTTTGTTACATTTACTACTTGATATATTTGGGGGCTTTTATAAAAAAAAAAAATTGACTTTAAGAGAATCTGCACAAACTGTGCAAGAACTTCTCCTACGAGGGTGTACTTGGGAGAAGAGCAGTGCCATTAGAGACTCCAGGACTCAAACATCTCCATCAGGAATTCCAGGAAGACACAAAACAAACTCCAAGGGAAGCATCACACGGAACACAGAGCCGAGTTTAAAGTTATCCCCCAAGGACACAACAGCTCACTGAGCAGGGATCTCATCATGGATAAGTGTACACTTAAAAGCTTGGAATGCATAGCTGTGAGGGTAAAATGGGCTGGGCATGGTTTCCAAAGGGAATTTTCTATGGGAAATAGTGGTGGATGGTAATACTGTACCTTCACTAAGTCCTTGGGCCACCCCGTTCCTAAGACACTACGGCTGCCATATCCCAGTGTATTGCCTCCATACTCAGCAACCTTCCTACTGTTTGTGCTAGGACCAGCATAGATCACCAACTTCAAAACATAAAATACACTGTTAGACTGTAAGAGAAAAACAAGAAAACCTAATAATAATAATAATACTTAGCACTTCCACCGCGCTTTCGACTCTCGGAAGCGCTCCATGCACGTGAACCAACCCTCACAGGCTCTGTGAGGGCAGCAGGGTTAAGTATTATTATCCCCATTTTACAGATGGGGAAACTGAGGCACGCAGGGACTCGAGGGGCTTGGCCCCTGCTCACACAGCAGAGCAGGAGAAATCCTGACTGCCAGCCCTGAGGCAGAGAACAAACTCCTGCCCTGTCAGTGAGCGGCTCCCAGCAAAGCCAAAGTTTCGTCAGTGACTTTGGTGGGATGGGAGTTTTCTGGGGAGTTTAACCAGTAATGGGTGACATTAATATTGCAGATACTCCCATCAGTTATTTATGAGCATCCCAGGACTTGCTCTACGCCAAAGAATAAACAGCAGCACTCAGCAAGCAGCACAAGCAGCCCTCTGATAATACAAAGTGGATAAGTGCTATTGGTTGTTTTCTTAAAGTATTTGTTCCTGTTAATCCAGGTAAACAAGTTCTTTGTCATCAGGGGAAAAGGAACCTCTCCAGCTCTGCCCAGTTTAATCCAACTGTGCTGGCCCAAAAGAGGCAGCTGGACTAAAATGCAGGAAAAAGGAACCTCTCCAACTCTGCCCAGTTTAATCCAACTGTGGTGACCAAAAGAGGCAGCTGGATTAAAATTCAGGAAATAAGGAAAACTGAACATGAGTAAAAATGAAAAAAGTCAAACTTGGACAGTCTGTGGCAGCCTGACATTATTTTTAAAAGAAACAGAATTGATAGAATTTCTGAGGGGAAGAACCAACTCAAACCAACCCAAACGACCCCTCAACCCCCCAATCCCTGGAGCCTCCCTCCCACACTGTCCCACGGCAGAACTGCCACTTTTTTTGAGGGAATTCCCTCCCTGCAGAGGTGCTGAGCTGGCCCTTGCTTACCTTGTCATAATCATACTGGGAGGAGCATCTGTTGTCAAATCTAAGATACAAACAGCGGGCTCCTGGAATGTGGACAGTTTCCTTAAATTTATAGTTATCCCTGACGGGATGCACCGTCTCCACAGTCTTCCCAGCAGCCCAGGGAGCAGGGATCTTCAAACCAGTCAGGAATCCTGGCTCTTCCTTCTCTTCCAGCATCCTGAAATTAAAGTGAGAAATTGGGCCTAAAATACAGCACACAGATTTCTGTTATTCAGCCATTGAGATATAAAGTACTTAAAAATCACCTCTCAGTATTGACACACAGAGACATGGAACTGACTCCTGATTGTAGGCATGACTGTACTGAGGGAATTCATATATTACATATATTATTACCATGATATAATTATATATATTATCATCATAACTCATACATTATATGTATTATTATTCACAAAATCCCATTATGACAAATTCTTTAATATTCCAAATTCTCCAATGCTGCAAATAAGCATTTTTATTTGATTTTAGCTGTTTGTTTCTGTTTCTAAGCAGGAGCTGGAAAACTTTGAGCTGAGACACAGCATTTAAATGCAGGAGTTAAAAATGTTATTTCTCTCTGTAAATTAAACCATTTAATAGCTTTGCAATGGTTTTAATTCTGTATCTCATGCTGCCAGAGCAATTTACATTTTCTCTTGATGGTCCTCCTTAGCCTAATTTATTGTGAGAGGAACATTTAGAATTAATTTCTAATGCTTGAGGTGAGGGAAAAAACCAAAACAAACCATATTCTGTGTAAACAACCCGAAGATATTAATAGTTTAATTCTATATACAGAACAAAATTTGGAACTAATTGCCTTTTGCAAAAGCTTATATAAAACTGAGACAGCCTTAGAAATCATTCCAGCATACCTTTAAAAATTAATTCAAATAAAAACTGCTGCTTTACCCCACAGCAACGATCAAATGGACATTATAGTTCAGTTTATCCCATGAAAAGACCCAAATGTAAAGAAAATCACCTCTCATCAGGTAACTGCTTCCCTTTCTGCTCTGGAGCACAACTGGGGGAACTGTTCAGTTCTGAGAAAACTGGAGACTGGGTTTTAAGCAGCAGTGCAGTCTGTGGCCCAAAATACACAGTGTTAGGGACATGCAAACTGTAAAGCATTTTAAGAGCTCATTATTGAAATAATTAACAATCCCACTGTTGTTACTGACAATAAATCATTACTGAGCAGCTCCTGGAGCAGTCAAATTTAACATTCAGCATCAGCAGCTGTGGCAGCTGTTGAGAAACTCTGAACTGTGGTGTGTGGATGAGTCTCTGCAGGAAGCTGAGCAGCATTTCGGAGGCTGCAGGCCCCAGGGGTGGCACAGAGCCCGTACCTGGCTGGTGTAAAGGACCAGCTGCACCAGCTGAGGCATCAGGGCATCTGCCATGGTCAGGGTCTGCAGGTTTGGGTGCATCAGGGATGTCAGCAGCACAGGCAGCAGGTGGCCAAGCATGGTGGCCTTTGTGATCTGCTCCAGGCCTTTTAACCTGTAAGGAGAGCCTAAGTTACACAGGAACAACTCCCTTGGTAGAGCAGCACTTCTGCTTTTAGTCACTTCTGTTTCATCTTGCAGCAGCAATTCAGAATTCAGCAGAGAATGTTTTGGGGATTTTTTTAATAGAATACAAACGATCTCGAAACCACTACAATTTCCCCCAAGTGTCAGTGACCTTGAATTGCTGACAATTCTCACTGAACAACCAGAGAGCAGAGACAGTAAATCAACAGTTTAATAATTACTTAGAGAAGGATAAGCTCCCCTGGGCACAGGATGAAAGTCCCCATCAAACACAAATGCACCAGTGTGGATATCAGCTCCCAGCATATGGAGCTCAAAGGACTTGAAAAGAATCTGCAGCTACAAAAATATATTTGAACACGAACTCGTCTGAAAATATCACCCAGGAATTGTGTGTTGTCAATAAACACAACTAATCTTGCAAGCACAGAGAAGCAGAAAGTGAAACCTGAAACACAGCTGGGCCAGGGAGCTGTTTGTTTGAGGAGGGAAAAGTTCACAGCTTGTTCCCATCCCATTCCCAAGGTGTATTTTTAAGAGGAGGGGAGACAGGGAAGGGCAGGTGATGGAATATGTGGGCGTCTCAAAACAACATCCAGGGTTTGTCATGGATAAATATCTAGTCCAGCTACTGGGGATGGAATAACCAAGAATTTAAAAATAAACAGATTGCTTGCTCTGGCTTCCAGGAGTATTCCCAGCTAATTACAGTTTATTTCCAGGTATCCTACTCATAAATATCATTATAACTGACTAAAGCCTTCCCAATTTGAGGTTCCTATAGCAATATCAACCTACAGATGATCAAGACTGACACGGAAAGTGATTCTAAATTCTCCACCAGCTGAGAGCTCAACAATTGTCATAGGAAGAAACAGTTCCTGTGCATTCAGAGCTCAAAAATAAAGTGATAAAGAATAATTAATGCTAACTGTGCTTGCACAATAAGCCACAAAGAGCAGCAGCTCCCTGTTTCCCAATTAGGATCCTCCCACCTGTCTTACCTTTGCTCCCTGTCAGAAATGTCACTGTTAATTAGTGCTGTAGTGACTTGTTGCAGCATTTCTAAGACTTCATCACATCCTGTCAGGATTTGTGTGGCAAGAGACAAAATGCTGGTCTTGAGTTCCTAAGTGGAAAAAAGGAGTTACAGGATACTTAAATTCTTCAAGAATCCTCCAGAAAAGGACAACAGAACAAAAAGATGGATTTCCAAATGAAAAGAATGATAATGTGACCTGGCAGGCCTGCAGCAGGAGATTCATCCAAGACTTAAATTTGATTAATGTTAAGCCCCAAAGTGCTGGGAGAAACTAGGTGCATGTTTTAGGGGATGCACATCCAGTTTCTAGAGGGAAGGAAGCCCCAAGTCCAGCACAGGAGAGAGCTGAGAGCCAGCCAAGGTACAGGACTGGTGACACAATGTCCTAGCAGGGATGAGGAGCACTGCAGAGAGAGAAACTGAACAATGAACACGGCGTGAATAGTGAGACAAGAAAAATACTCCAATATTTAGCATTTACTCAATGAGCCTGAACAAATCACTTCCAACTGCAGCAGCTCACAAGCACACACAGCCTCAAAGAGCAGCAGAGAAAACCAGCTTAGCAAAATACCAGAAATTCAGAAATCACTTCCATTAGGGAAGAATTATTACCAAAACTGCTATGAGCAGCCAACCTGCACTCCAGGGAAAACCTGGCTTCTGGGGGCTGGCTGAAGGCAATTCCAGCAGTGTGGAATGGCAGCATTTTAACAAATTTATACCAACCCAAGCTTGTCCTCAAACCTTGTCCTCTAATAGCTTCCTTGCCACAAACTTTATTCTATTTCAGACAACTGATGGAGGTAGTTCTACAAAAGCTTTGTTTAAACTGCAAAGAAGCAGAAGCCAGGTAAGGCAAATGAGAAACCCCTTTTCTATTTATTTAATTTTTTTTTTTTTCCAAGGACCACCTGAGTGATTTGGAGAAGAAAAAGTGTCTGGGGTAATGTAATTCCCGTGCCAGGAATCCTACTAGCACATATTAATTAACATCTATTTAAAATCTCGTTATACATATATTTAGGAAGGGAAGTGTCTGCTCTCACTGATAATAGGGAATGCAAGCTGGAATCCTGAACATAGAATAACTGCAGATTTTACTCTGGACTGTTCTTCCCTGTTCTCCAGCTATTTAACTATAAAAAAGGAAAAGAACCACCAGCAAACAGCAAATGCGCTGCAGGAACAAGGTGTCACAGTCACACCGACTGGAGAGAGCCATACTAGAATAAAACTTGGTGTTTACCTGTACCTTCAATGTCTCTCCCTGCAAGGAGCTGTCACTGTCATCATTGTCATCAGGTTTAATCAAAATAGTGTTACTGAGGAGGTGGTTCTGCACAGCCATCAGGTACCGCAAGCACGAGGACGCAGCCTTGAACACAAATAAGTAAAACCTTGCATTATCCAAACCCTTCATCAACCCTGAGTCAGGCAAGCCTCAGACTTGGAAGTTGGAGAGAGGAAAAAAAGGTTGAGGAAGAAGAAAAGCAAGAGCAAAGAAATAATTTTATATATGTAAGAAAAGAAACTGGTTGCAATACGCTGAATTTTGTGAAATAACTCATAAAAATATAGAGGCAGCATAACTTTGTTCAGGTTTGGAACATTACAGCAATATTCAGGAACTCTAAGAATTGATTAATTCTTAAAAGATTGTGCCACCAGAGGGATAAATGTAATTCACACTCCTGAAGGTGATGGTTCCACGCCACTCCTCCTTCCCCACAGGCCAGGACTTCCCGGGCCCTCGCAGGGTTTTTATGGAAGCTCAACCTGCCTTTCTCAGGGAGCTGATCCTGCTGAAAACACCTGCCCATACTTCTACCATCAAACATCAGCTTTCACTCCTTTCTGTCTGTCACTGATAATTCTTTCAGCCTGTATGAACCATAACACACAGCTGCACGTTTGAGTTTTTAAGCTGCTGTGATGCTTTGAATATTGAGATTCACAAACTTCCCTTAAACTGAACAGAGCAACTGGAAAATAAATCCACATATAAACCTGTTCCAGCATTACTGAATGATTTCCTCTGCTGTGAGAAATTCTTCTTTCCTTCCCTGCACAGCACAAACAAAAGACAATTCTTCTCCTGGATTTGTTAAGACACGACTCTGAAACTTTCACCTCCATGTACTCAGTGAAGAGGATGGATTCAAGGAGGAAAAGCAGCCAAAGGCAGAGATACTTTTATCAAAACACATTTTACTTACAGGCACAGTTGAAAGAAGCCTTTGAAAGTCATCTTTAGATACAGTTTGGCACTTGGTGATTAAGACACAAGATTCTCGGACAACAATCTTGAGGATGTAGTGCAAGAGCTCATCATTGAGTCTTCAAGAGAGGCAAGAAATTGGAAAACGTTAATCATTGATTATTGTGCATTTTGTACAGCCCAGCTCACTCTGCAAGCTGGATCCCAGGTCACGGGAAACCTAAACAAGGATCAAACTTCAAATTCAGCCACAAAAAAACCCCAAGCCTGAAATGTTTAACTACAAGTGCAACAGATTTCCAGGGGTTTGCTGCACTGTGCTGATGTAAATCTGTGATTTCTTACGGCTCCTATAAAAGATTTCCCCCAACTTGAACAGATATTTGAAACTGGCAGTTTTACTGCTGGAAAGTCACCTATGATATGCAGAGAAATGCCATAAAATCATATTTATGAAATTATCATTCACATTTTCCATGAACATGGCAAGGAATAAGGAATCCCAAACCCAGTCTGGGTGCAGAAGTCTCCAAAGTCTGCCCTAAAACATCAAATCTCTCCCTCACCCTAATGAAATCTTCCCCCACAGACACAAACGACATTCAGGTCACACTGCAGGAACACAATGAGCCATTCCAGCAGAAGCTCCTGCAAGTTCACCTCAAGCAAATAACAGAAAAATACCCTGTAAATGGTGGCTTTTTACCTATAATGATCATCATCTTCACTTCCAAATCTGTTGTTCTGCAGCTGCTCAGCTAAATTAGTCAGGATAACGTCCCGGAGCTGGGAGAGGCCACTGTTCCTCTCTCCTAAAAGGGAAATAAAAAACTTTTGCAAAGCAGCATTTTACAGAACAGATTTTATTTCCCCTGATACCTTGTTTAACACAGGCTACAGCTCAGGAGTGGCTGCATTCCCAGGGTAACCAGAGCTGCTGGCCCAGACTGGGAGCACTTTTCCTGCACATGGCACTGTTGGAAATTTCCAACACTCTGAGCATCAACACATTCCTGTGAAGTAACAAACTGCTGAGCATCAGCTGCTTCCAAGCCCAGATTCCCATTTCCTGGTGAACTCAAGGACATTATTCCCCTTTCCCTGAGGTCTAACATTACCTCTGATTACTGGGTAATTAGATTTGTAAATATTCCTTTTCTCCACCTGACCCACCCTCGGCCATGCAGCCACTCAGAAGTTGAAGCATTCCATAATTTCCTAGAAAAGCCTGGATTTAAAGCAGAGTAGTGCCCAATATCCCAAATCATTCTCCCTCTAAGCTTGAGATGTACTTTGATTTTTTGCTCTCAGAAAAACCTCATTCTCACCTGGCAATAAGACATTCTCACCTTCAGTTAAGACCAATTTCAATAAATTATTGATTTCTGCTTCTCCAGGATACAGGATATTTAAACCAGAGCTAAGGAAAAAATAAAACCATGTATTACTCGATGGATTTAGAAATGAACAAAGCCATTTCAACAGACATGTGACAAATGGCACCACAGACTCAGAATCTGATGGAACAATTACAGTGACTGTGTGAAGGCTTAGAAGAGCATCCTCCAGACTTTAACATCAATATTAGGAAATAAGCAGCTGTTTTCTCCAGGAATCTCTTGTAATCAATTATATTTTACTGTTTAGGTCCCAAAGCTTCTCCAAGAGCTATTTGCTTCCCTCTGGAAAACTCCCCATTAATCACTTGCACACAGGGCAGCACAATCTGTTAAGAAACAGAGATGTCAGGAAAAATGATGACAGCTCAGAACAACTCCAAAAACTCTGGTGATGGGGTAAGAGCTGAGGCTTCTCTGTGCCAAGAACAATGGAAAATACAAACATAATAATCAAGGAATCACTACTGCTACAGTTTTGCACTTTTTGGAGACTGGCTCTACAGAAGTCTTAGTGGAAGCTGCACAGAAGATTCTGGAAGGAGCATTTCAGGAACATCCCAGCTCTGCAGAAACATTCCAGGTGGAGATTTTTTCCCCTCTAACTTGTGATGAACTCTGTCCTTTCTATGTGAATTCTCCTATCAAGATCACAATCACTTCAAAGGAGCACTTCATGCCTGTCTGAAGTGCTGAAATCATTATGCAACTTTGCCATTTCCTTTCCCTTTTCTTTTTCAGTAACAGCAAAGAAAACTGGGATGTTTTTCAGCTTCACACTGAGAGCAGAGATTATTGCAGCTTCCTTCCCTCTGGCTCATGCTGATCCACTCTGATAGAAACCTCAGGAAAAGTTATCACACATTGCCAGCTCCCTTTGAGGGTTCCATTGGCATCAGAATCCCCCAAGGAGAAAACAGGAGGAAGGAAACATCACCCAGGTGTTTAACAAGTCACTGGAATACACAGGGTTAATAAATGAGGTGTCCGTGCAGGTGACAGCAGACACTTTTCCCCATCAGAAAGCAGGTCCCTGAAAATGCCAGGTAATCCTCCTGAGCCGCGCTACTCTTCTTCACTCAGAGTTGCACAGAGCCCCAGAAATTTGGAATTTGTTGTGATTCACACCAAGAAAATGCAGGTTGATCTTTGAAAGATTTTGTTCTCAACCTCTGGAGCACTTCCCACTGGAAAATGCAGGTTCTGTTTGTCCTTGGCACGCTGGAGCCAGCATTCCTCGGCCCTGAGGTTTCCATTATCTCCTTTTCAGGAGATACAACCACACTTTTTTTTTTTTCCCCAGGCCTTCAGTCTCAGAGCATTCCTCAAGTATTATTAATTCCTCCAGTATTATTAATTCTGCTTCTCCTGATGTCCCGTTTTGTTCAGCAGAACTCCAGTGTTGTCACTTAAAACTCTGAGGTAGGAGTTGCCAACACCAGCTTTGCCTTTTCCTGAACACCACAGCAGCTAAATAAGGAGCTCATTCAAGAAAACTCTGCTTGAATTCAGCAACTTTTATGGTAAACACTTAAAAAAAAGATCCTTAAGAAAGCCAAGAAGAAACCAACAAATTAAAAGTATGGAATGTAACTACTACCTGTTAATTCATCAAGACCAACACATTGTATTTCTCTTCTTCCATGAATTGTAATAATTTTATCATATTATGTCTTAAAATCCATCACACTAAATTTTCTCATATTAATTTAATTTTAAACTGAATACAATATGAATGTTCATCTCTCATGACATTTCAAAGAAACTAAAATCTAAGTTAAGTTGAACTTCATAAAACAGATATTCACCTAATAGCCAGACAAACTTCCTTCTGGATTTCAGAGC
Organism: Cnemophilus loriae; assembly: GCA_013397755.1. NCBI lineage: Eukaryota > Metazoa > Chordata > Aves > Passeriformes > Corvidae > Cnemophilus > Cnemophilus loriae. The sequence goes on from VZTF01001678.1 coordinate 352,824, forward strand.
AGATCTGATCCCTTGGGGCCATCAGTAACTGCCACAGTAACAGCCCAGACCTTCTGACAATGTCTCTGTTCCTTTCAGTTTGGGGGCTGAAGAAAAATTTAAAAACCACCTAAGAAAAATCAAACACAACAATGTTAATACTAAAAATATAAACATCACTTACATGAACTTATTTTCTGCAGTCAGTTTCTTGACCTATTTGTGTGGGTCTAGAAATCTGAGAGTCAGAATCTGATTTTGAATCAAAAAATGGGGAAAAAAACAGAAAGGAAGAAGGAAATAACCTCTCTGGGTTTTATTTTAACCTGTAAAGATAGAGATTATATTTCAATTAGGGCTCTTAAATGAGTTTATAAAATATTGCAAAACCCCTGCTAAATCAACCTCCATTACATGGATTCCAATGGAGAAAAAAAAAATTAAATAAAAAGGAAACCAGTGGTCACCTGTACTCCAAATCAAGTTTTTCATATTTCCATGTGAATTTTGAAGCCCATTTAAGGTTCTGTACCTGGAAGACAACGAGGATGCAGCGGATGATGCAGGTGTCTCCATTGACCATGGCCTTCTCCATAATGTCACAGATGCTGCTCAGGTGATGGGCTTCAATGGGATGCTGCTTGCCCAAAAAACTGCTGATGGGGAGGTTGTTGCTGGCTGCCAGGAGGTTGAGCTGGTGGATGCACATGGCACCAACATGGTGCAGTAACTGGTTAATGACCTCGTTCGTGGTTGTTGCATCCCCTGCAAGGGCAGAAGAGTTCAAATGCTGTCTATAAACATAGACTGGACCACCAGCCTTTGCTTCTAAAATGCAATAAATCAACTTCAGGGCATAAAAGGATTACCCAAAACACCTTTTTAATGTGCTGAAGGCAGCAAGAATCTGGGATCTTCCACACGTGTCTCACTTCATGCTTTTCCCTCTTAAACCAAAGCCAAACCATGAGCAACATTTACAACTCTTTTCAGGAATGAACTCAGCTTTTAACAGAAAGGCAGTTTCTGTCTGTTTATTGCCTGCCACTCCTCTGTTTCTCTTCCCCTTTGCACAAAGTGCTGACTTGTGGGTTCCCCTCACCTTTGGGCTCTGCGATGATGTGACTCACTCCCAGCCTCTGGCACACACAGTGGAATGCCTGGTTCCCAGGATTGCACCACTGATCAATATAATCATTGGAGCACGTCCAGATCATGTTATTCATTGTATCATAACAGGCACCTAAGAGAAGGAAAATATTTCACACATCAATTTGGTAGAAAACCAGACTGAAGCATCTTTATAGCCGATATAAATCCAAACTATTTGCTTTAAAAGTTTATCAGATTTCACCACAGACATGCAACCCCACCCACCGCAGAGCTGCTGACTGCAAATTCCAACCCAGATGGATTATTTAGGATCTGAGGGGCTGCAATGTTCCTTACCAAGGCCTGGCACCAGAGCCCCCCGTCCGAGCGAGCTGCCCGCAGCATCGATGAGATCTGCCCTGCTGGTGAACTGCCCGTCCGAGATGTTGAACACCAGGCTGGAGGCAAGAACTACACAGAAACACAGCTCCAATCAATTCCTGAGAAGTTTATTGCATTCCAGCCAGCTGAGGACTCCCAGTCTGCCACAAACGGCTCTGACTTACTTTTTAAGGAGGACAAAGCGCTGGTGCCCCCGAAGAGCGAGCGCGTGGCCGAGCTGCCCGAGCCCCCCGGGGGCGGCACCAGCATCACCAGGTACGTGCCACACGTGTAGATCGGGGTCTTCCTCAGCATCTTCAGGGGCAGCCCACAGCTCGTGTTGGCAGCTGCAACATGCACCAGAGAAAGGTCACAAACTGCATTTCTGCAGAACGAGGCAGAGCTCTGCTCGGGGCTCCAAAGGAATCGATGTTTAGAAGCTGCGTTAAGAAGTTTCTACAGAACTCCAGAGTGGTTCGGGTTGGAAAGGACTTTCAAGATCATCCCATTCCAACCTCGTGGACAGGGACACCTTCCATGGGACCAGGTTGCTCAGAGCTCCATAAACCTGGCCTTGAGCATTTCAGGGATGGGGCATCCACGAGCTCTCTGTGGAGGGATGGCCTCCCAACCCCACACATTCAGCATCAATCCCAACAAGGCTACCAAGAGTTTCACGGGTTATTCAACCAAAGAAAACAACTTCAAAATAAAAGAGATAAAGAATTAGGTATAGCCAAAGCTATTAAGAATTGTGTGGTGATAATTCCATTAAAAGTACTTGGAGCCAAATGATCTCCTCACATACAGAGATCACTTGAGATTCACTATGCATTTACTATTTTAAGTTCTCCTGCTCCTCATGAAACGCAGACAGCCCAAATGATCTCCCTCCTGCAACAGCTGATCAAGACTTTTTGAGTGCTGACTCAAGAATTAGCCAAGAATAGCCACTTACTCTCCTTTTTCTGTAGCACTTGAGTTGTTAAATGGCAAAACACAACCTTCAAAATAGCTCTCCAAGCTAACTCCTTGCCAAATTCCCTGGAAGCAGAGCTATTTCATGTATAATTTATTTTTACGGAAATACTTTCAATTGTTTCAAAATGAAGAAAGAAAAGGAATAATTCAAGATAAACTGAGTAAAATCTTAAGACACATCTTACAAAGCTCCAGATCATCCTGGAAGCCACTGATGCAGTTCACGCAAGATTCCCTCATTAATTTGGGCTGTTTCCATAAAAGAATACCCAAACATTGTGCAGATGACCTCAAAAAAGTGCAAGATCACCTCAGATTTGTAATATTCCAGTGACTGGTGAAGCAATAGTTGCATTTTGGAACCTGCAGGTCATTTTTACACACCAATCAGAAGCCAGCTGAGCTGCCAGCAGAGAAATGCAATTACCAGATTCCCCAAACTAGTTCAGTAAAGGAATTGGAAAAGGGTGCTACAAGCATTCTTCCCATTTTCCATCCCTAAACTTTCCTCACAATCCCAATTCAGCCAAGGAACTGATAATCCCAGCATTAAGCAAATACTGTGCGGATCGTCCAAACACGTATTTGGGGGAAGAAGACAAAAAACCACACACTTTTTTTCTTTTAAACCTGTCCTAAGAGGTCAGTAATGACCAGGATGGATGCTGTGTGTGTTAAGAAGTGAAAAGTAAAGAGTTTCTGACCTGCCTGGTCCTCCTTGAGGGTGTTGGAGATGGTGGAGCCCGTGAGAGCAGCGAGGGTGGCCGAGGGGGAGGCGCGGTACCGGGACAGGCGGCTCAGCAGCATCTCATTGATGCTCTTGGCAGATTCCCCCTCTTTCCTCATCAGGATAATTCTTTCCTGCAGAGGATTTGCTATACAAATGCCATTTTCTACCTAGTAAAATGGGAGGGAAAAAAAAAATACTTTAGATGTTGAAATCCATAGGTGAGGGATCACCTGATCTGGGCTGAAAATGAACCACCACAATGTATCAGGTAGAGATGCAAAGAGAAACTTTGCTGACAGAAGTTCTTGCAAAAAACAAAGTTCTGAAAGCAAGACAGGAATATTTTTTGTGACTTCATGGCTCAATTGAATAATTTAATAGAAGATATCTAATATCTTTGAGATATTTAATAGGATATCTTCTATTTATGTCTGTTCCTAAAGACAGAACTGCTTGGCATAAACTTGAGTTTATTTAGGAAACTCTGCTTAAAAATATATAATCCTCTTGTGTTTTCTTAGTGGTGTTTCGCTTGCAAATCATTTGGCTCTGTATCATTTTTCCAGCCAAAAAGTGTGAGCAATGATTTCCTCAGACCATGACGTTCAGGGGAGGTTTTAGTGCAGAATGCATCTCTTAATGAAGATGTGATTTAGAGCGTTAGGGATTTTCCATCAGCTGTACTACTACAGCCTCCCAATTCCAGCTCCACCATCCCACTCCATCCTCCTCTGCTGAGCAGAAATCCAGACAGAAAAAATACATTTTATGCTACAAGAGAATTCATATTGCTAATTATAATAATACTCTGGAGATGGAACTGGACGGTTCACCTTCTGTTCTGTTCAGTTATTTCACATAAATCCATTCAGATCACGCCCATAAATATCCAAACCTAGTATGTCAATTAGAAAATGCTGATTATTCATTAAACTGGGTTATGCTACCAACATCAGGCATAGAAAACACACGGTTTGCTTACTATAATTTCAAAAATATCCATAAAGACAGAGTGGCCTTTGGGGGTTTTTTCGTTGAGGCTTGCAGGAGACCAAATCCAGTAGAAAAAGGTGCCATCTGAAGAAAGATGCACGGTGGTCATAGTGCTGCCAACTGGGAAGTGATTTACTGGCATTGGGATTATCTGACATACCTACGAGACAGAGAGCATCTTAACAGGTCTGATTTTACAGTTTGGCCTTAGAAGTATGAACAGTATGAAAAATAAATCGAGATCAAATGCAGTTAGTGCAGACGAGGCTTAATACTGGACTTAGCAGTAGCATTACATTGATTTATTACCAACAGCTATTCTGTGATATTTGCCAAATATCCAAACCAGCTCATAGATCTCAAATTTAACCTATCTAAAAATAAAAGGATCATCTCCTCTCTAATGATGGAGAACAAACCCACAGTCCCACAAGGAAAATACACATCCTATTAAGTCACCTGCTTTCTGCAACTTCTCTCAAACATTGCTTGAAACTTGGGAAGAAAAGGGGAATCTAAACATTCTCAGTGCCAGGAAACACACTGGACATAAATGTCTATATCCATCCTTAAAACCACAGCAGGAGAAACCCCAAAGTAAACAAACTACCCCAGTTTTACAAAGGGCAACAGTTGTTTATCTACAAATCACAACCAGAACTGAAACAACACCTGAATTTTGGGACAGGGGAAGAACAAAGAGCTGTTCAGGAAGAACACATTCTTGATTTAAATCAAAGTCCATTTTGCTATTGTTTGATTGCTTTAAGATGTGACCACATTGGAATCATGCAATATCCTGAGTGGGAAGGGACCCACAGGATCATCATCCAACTCTGGCCCTGCACACGACACCCCAACAATCCCACCCTGTGCATCCCTGAGAGCGGTGTCCAAACACTCCTGGAGCTCTGGCAGCCTTGACCATTCCCTGGGGAGCCTGGGCAGTGCCCAGCACCCTCTGGGGGAAGAACCCTTCCCTGATATCCAACCTGAACCTCCCTGACACAGCTCCAGCCGTTCCCTGGGTCCTGTCCCTGCTCCCAGAGATCAGAGCTGCCCCTCGGGAGGAAGCTGTGGATCGGGATGAGGTCTCCCCTCAGTCTCCTCCAGGCTGAACAAGCTCTATCAGTACCCCATAATACAGAACAGTGTAATTATATATAAATATATGTATTTATCTATAAGACACACTGAAACAGCAACACCTCTACCATAACTTACGCATTGACCACACAATCACTTCAACGGGTTAGAAAAACGCGGTTTCACAAAGTAAGAAACTTCAAGGCTAAAACTAATTAAAGCTAAAATGTGATTCATTCAGCCTGTTTTGTTCCTGCCCCATAAGCCTGTCCCCTTTACCTGCAGGGTATGTTGATCCACGAGCTGGAACAGGTAGTGAGGTTTGCTATCAAAGGACACGGGCCGATGGAGGAGTTTGCCGTTGCCGAAAGCCACCCAGCCCGTCTCCAGCTCCTCGTTCCGGCAGTACACAAAACCCCTGGAAAAAACCCACCAAGATATTCGAACTCCTTCAACCCTGCCCTGTTTCTTTGGGGTTTTTTTCAAATAACAACTCACAACCACAGTGTTAAACTTTGACTGAACTTATATTCAGGTCAGCAATTTTTGTTGTGAAAGGCTTTAAGCATAAAAAACCTCGTGGCTTTCAAGCAATGAAGAAGCAAGGAGGTAGAGTGAGTCACAGCTGCACTAATTACTTAATGAATGACATAATTAGCAAACAAACAGTCACAAATCCAGCTATAAATAAAAAGTCACAGAACTGGTCTGTAGTATATCCTTCTCAGCAAAGAATCAACCAACTTACTAGACATTAAAAATAAAATTGAATCTAAAATTCTGTTGCTGTGGAGGTTGAACTAATGGCCTCCAGAGGTCCCTTCCAACCTCAACTGTTCTTTAATTTTAGACAAAACACACTCAAGAAGAATTTCAAATGAGAAACCCAACACTTTAAAATAGCATTTAATGAAAATTCACAGTATCACGAAATCGCAGACTGGTTTGGGCTGGGAGGGATCTCGGAGATCATCTCCTTCAAAGCTCCTTATGCTCCACTCTTGCTACTCCAAACATCTGAGAGAAGTTTCCCAAAACTTTTGGGTTTAAGCAGCTCTGCAGAACAGCCAACGCTGAAGCGTCCCTCACCTCAGAGTTCCGTGCAGTCCTGATCCCAGTTTGCTTATCCCCCTGCCCACGGAATTGGTCGTGTACAGGTAGAGCCCATCGGCTGCAAGGCACCGGCCGAGGTCTGCGTCTGGAGCAGGAGAAGGACAGACAGACACCACCTCTGTAACATTCCAGCTGGGAATTCTCCATGGAATTCCACCCCATGAAACCAGCACGTGCTCATGGCAGGTCACTACCAAGCCTTTTTTTAATATTGAATTTCTGATCTGGTGCTCTAAGAGCTGCTGTAACACAGGCACAGCCCAAGACACCCGGTGGTTTCTCCACATCTCCTTCAAGCCTCAGGGGTGCCCGGATGGCCTCACACAGTGTGAGAGGGAAGAAGAATCTAACATTGAGCCTTGAGCTCATTTCTGCCCCAACTCCGTGATTCTCCTAAAGCTGCTCAGATCCTTCCACCCCTGAACACTTCAATTAAGACAAAATTTCTTTGAAACACAGAGCAGTAATTACTAATAATCAAGATGGGACACGAGTCCAGTCAATCTATTGAAATTCACAGGATCTGGACACTCAGCTGGGGAAGGAAAAAATCCACTTACTCTCTTCCCTAAACACCTAAAAAGAGATGTCTCCAATAAATCTGCAGGTAGCCTAAAATGACAACTCGGATTTTTAAATTCCTATGGATTGCATTAAATGTCATCAAAGCTTGAACTAATATTTCTAAAACCACGTGAACTCTTACTTATTACAAAAACAGTAAGAAAACAAAGCAGTAAAAACTGAGAATGAATTCAGGAAAAGAAATACAAAAGAAAGCATTAAAAAAAGAACTTCAAAACCAACTGAGTAGAAACAAAAGCAGAGTAGGGAAGAGGGGAAAAAACCAATGAACTTGTACTTCTAAAAATAAACTTGCTGTGCTGCTGATAGCTGGCCATTGAATCCAGGGGTACTGAACTGGGTGGTGATTATGCTCTAACGAGGGGATAATACCCAAACTCTGTCTGACCCCTCCGAAAAATTCCCACTGGAGTCAGGAAGGGTCACTGGATCAACAGCTTTGGATCGTTTCCCACAACCTGACAGTTTAAACCAGCAGCTGCTCTTCAGCAACCAAAAAGCAACATTTTCTGAGCTCCAGCTCTAAAGCTTTACATTCACCTTTAAACAATTATCAGTACTAAAAGGATCCTGTCCTCCTCTGCTGATAGTGACAGGGATGAAATAATTCACCTTTATTTTCACTGCTGGCACCAGTGTTGGCATCAGGGGCAGGTAACATGTCCTCAAAGCCCCAGGACACGATGTGCTTCCCTCCAAGCAGGCACGAGGGGGATCCAGGGCCTCCCTCCAACAGCAACAACCTTTAAGCAGAAAATAAAATAAAATTTCATAAAGAATAGCGGTAGCAAAAATCAGCTAAATTAAAAGTTAAGACAAAGATGTATTTGAAGTAATTATTCTATCAGAGTTCGTAAGCCACTTAAAAAAATCATCAATATTTAATGAAAAAATAAAATCGTAACACCCAAACCCCAATCAGTCAATGCTTTTAGATTTGATTTTCTAATGTCTCTGCACACGACTAAATCTCAGTCTTCCCTAAAGCTTCCAATAACTCTAAAGCCTCTTAATCACTTTTAAAGACATTCTTCCCTGCATGGACTTAGCACGTTTTCAGAGCTGCTGGAAAAGTTTGTAAGGAGAAAAGTTCTACAAACCTGTAGAGAACATCAGCCACAGGCAGGGACCCCAGCTCAGTCTGTTTCTGTAATAGATGCACTGTATGAACAAAGGTTTTCAGCGACCCTCTAAAAGGACAAGAAAAACATGAATTAAAGATGTCTATTGAAGCCAGACTGAACACACACAACAGCAGCCACGGAGAACACCCAGAACCACAACGAGAGAACAGCCACGAAATGGCATCAGCTTCTTTTCTAACTGGCATCTCTTACCTGGAGGATTTTAATTCTTTGGGGAGGAAGGGGAAGGAGGAAGAGATGGGGACAGGCAGGCAGAATGCTGGGGAATCTCTGGCCTAAATTCTACCATCTTTTCTTGGAAGAGGCTGAAGCCCCAGCAGGGAGGGAGAGCAGCAGCCATGGGCTGGTTCATAAAAGCAATCCAGGCACCTGATAAAACACCTCAGCCTTGCTCCTGAGGCAGCTCTTTCAGGATTCCTTGGAGCTGATTAATCACATTTGGATCTCCAGTGCAGCCTGTGGATCTACCTGGGCTGAGCCCAAGTGTGAGCAAGGGCAGCTGCACTCCCACCTAGAGACGCCTTTCCTGACTCAAACAGGAAAGACCAGACTCATCCATTTCTTATCAAGATTCTGATTACTTTTCACAGAATCATGGAATATCCCGAGCTGGAAGGGACCCACAGGGATCATCACCAATCCCCACCTTGTCCCTGGGAGCGGTGTCCAAACACTTCTGGAGCTCTGGCAGCCTTGACCATTCCCTGGGGAGCCTGGGCAGTGCCCAGCACCCTCTGGGGGAAGAACCTTTCCCTGACATCCAACCTGAACCCCCCTGACACAGCTCCAGCCGCTCCCTGGGTCCTGTCCTTGCTCCCAGAGATCGGAGCTGCCCCTGCACTGCCCCTCGTGAGGACGCTGTGGATTGGGATGAGGTCTCCCCTCACAACCCCGAATTTGGAAGAGCCAAGCGTCTTTAAAAATCTGTATTTTACTATTTCTATTTTAAAGGTCAGGGCCATTTTCTGGAAGACCTGGGAGCTTTATTTCCAGGCATCACAGCCCACCTGAGCAGGAGAATTTGGCTGTGTCTTAGGTCAGTTGTGAGCTGATTTTGTCACAAACAGGAGTGATCAGCTGCAGAGATCCTTGCCCTGCACTCTGCTGAATCCAGCCTTTTGCTGTCACATGTGGTCAGTCAGCTCCCAAACTTTGCTCCTCCACACCCCAATCCCTGTTTTCCTCAGTGACATCTTCAGCTCTTTGCTTTCACTGATAAACCTCAGCCTGGAGAAAATTGACACCAAACACATTAAAGCACCTCAATTAATTATTTAAAGCAACATTTACCCTGTTGTTTTATTTTTAGCAGTAAGAAGCACCCAAGATTGCAACTAGGAATGTCAATAATAGTCTCATTTTGAAGGCTTTTTCTTCAACACATGACTTAGATATTTAAAGGAAAAGTGTGAGGCTTTCAGAGGTGAACAAAGCACAACGGGATATTTCAACTTTCTAAGCAATGCAAGACAGACTTGCAAAGAAAATAAAAGATCAACCTGAAGTTCAAAAGCTCTACTTGAAATTTAGCTCAGCTGCAACAGAACATCCCATATTTCCTGCAAATTGACATCTGGGAAAAAAAAAAAAGAAACGAGATTGTGTTTATCAAATCCAATTTCTCTGAGCTATGTTCAAGCACATTGCCTTTCAGATAAGGCAGTTGTCAGGACAGAATAATTTGCCACATACCATAAATTTCTCATTGACTTCATTAAAACAAGTGCACTAGAAATTAAGTGGGTTTCATTTGAATAAAACTTTTCCTAAAGCAAATCATGCCATATCCGGGGAGCTCCAACATCTTAAATCAGAGTCAAACTTCACAGCCAAGGCTCCAACCTGAAGAAACATTCAAGCCAGCATTTCCAAAAGGCTCCTTGTGACTTTAAAGCCACATTCATGGGGCTTTGCAGAGGCATTTCCTCCCCCTCTCCCTAAGCCGCATCCTCTCAAAAAAGTAGGTTTTGATTAAAAGCAATTATGGCCAATTTGTCCTCAATCACCTGATGTCAAACCCATGCAGGACAAGGGGTATTTTAACCTGCAATGGTTGAACTCTTCACTGGCAACAAAATGAAAAAATATCTCCAGACATTTGAGAGACAACACTGAAATCAAATCTGAAGGAATTGCCCCAAAACGTAGCAGTTCCACATTCTCCAGCCAAAGAAAGGTGCACAAAAGAGCAGGACAAAGGGAAAAGGAGACAACTTTCCTCCCTGATAAACACATTTGGAACCATTCCTAGAGCAGCTCACTGCAGTAGAAGCAGCAATATGCACACGAGGCACTGCTAACCCAGATCCTTCTGCTTCTGCATATGCTAAAAACATGCAAAATAGAAATGCTTAGCAGTTTCCAAACCAATATTTGAATATTAGAAAGAGAAAGGCTGCTGAAAGCTAAAAGTAAGTATCAACAGTGCAGTCGTGTCATTTTTGATTTGTTTCAATGGAAGGAGATTATGAACATCAACCACAGCATTGCCCAGGGGTGCTGGAGTCACCATCCTGGAAGGGTTCAAAAACCACGGATGTGGAATCTGGGCAATGGTTAATGGTGGATAATGGCTGGACTTTGCCAAAATTCCTTAATTCTCTCTATTTTTCCAAAAACTTTTGTGTACTTGTGACCTCTTGAGAACATCTGGTTGGGATTTCTCCTTGCGCCAAACCAAAGGAAACTCAGTCTAACCTTTGAATTTAAGTATTCCAGGGTGTTACATCCAACCTCAACAATCCCACGATTCTCTGTTATTTCAGCTCCCTTACCTTGCACAAGCCAAGGCAACCAGGGCAGCAGCTGCATTCTCCTTCTGCTTGTAGGGGATGTGCTGGCCGGAGGGCGCCGTGTCCTCGAGCCAGGAGCAGAGCAGGGATTCGATGCCGTTGAGGCAGTCGGCCGGTTCCTTGGTCAGGCTCAGGGGCTGGCAGTCCCGAAGGCAATTCAGCAGCACCTCAGCGGTGATGTTACACAGGGAAGGGTCTGTTCTGCTCTGCGACTGGATCAGCGGGAACACCAGCAGCAGCCCCATGCGGGAGGTGAAGGGAGCCTGCTCCGGCTGCTGCAACAACCCCTGGCGCTTGAGCAGGGCCAGCGCCTCCTCGTCGCCGGAGCTGTCGCGGTCGTGCTGCTCCTCCAGGGCCAGCTGGCGCTGGGCGTTCCAGAGGCCGCGCAGGGCGTTGAGCCGGTACTCCAGGAGCCGCGCGTACGCGTTGCTCTGGTTCCCGCACACCGAGCGCAAGCGCTCCGCCAGCTCCGTCGGGTTCTTGGTCTCGAAGGTCAGGATCTGGGAAGGGAGAAGCGGGTGTTTATAGAGGTTTTAAAGGGGGGAAAAAAGTAATCCCGTATGGCTGTGGTGTGGTTTTTTTAGATCAGCTGTTCTCCACAGCAGATGGAGGGATATTATTTTTAATTTGTGGGAATGAATAAAGCTACACTGGAGGCCAAAGAAAAGGCGAGTGGTGTCGTGCCCATCTCGGGATGAGGAATGACGGCCATAAACTGAAACACATGGAATTCCACAAACCTCTATCCATGGAGGATGGCAGAGGACTGGGACAGCTGCCCAGGGAGGGTGTGGAGTCTCCCTCTCAGGACGTGTCCCTGTGCCACCTGCTCCAGGTGACCCTGCCTTGGCAGGGGGTTGGACTGGGGGATCTCCAGAGATCCCTTCCCACCCCACTATTGTGGGATTCTGTGATCCTGTTATTGCTGAGTCAGCATTCCCCACGACCCCAGGCTTGGGAGTTGTTGAGGGGGATTTTTAAACTTTCAATAAACAACAACAATAACAGACGGTAAAGAAAAATACACACGCACGAAAGAGTAGCTTGGAAAATAAACACTCCCCTCCTCTGGAGTTTTTTTCTGTAATCGAGGCAATTTTGCTAAAAACTTCAAAAGAACTGTGAGGTTGGAGGGTCCCAGGGGTTTAGAGCTCTTCTATGAAAACTAATAGGTCACTAATATTGTGGAATAAGAACATGCTTGTTGTCGTTTTGGAGCTCTTCAAATAAACAAACAAACCAACCAACCAGTTCTCTCCAATTCACCAAGAGTTCTGTTACACTCTCTCCCTCCCCTGCTTTTTTCCCTCCCCAATTTTATCATCTTCCACTCAGCTACACCTTTCTCAAAATACTCCCAGTTGCTGCCATAGTTTAAAACCCTACAAGTCTCCTCCTCATCATTTCAGACAGAAGAAAGAGGCTTTTTTGGCACTTCTAAATAAAACCGGAGACCAAGTTGGAACGACGGAAAACAAGTAAACCATGACACAAACACGTATTTATGGTTTAGTCCCCAGCCTGGGAGTGCAAAACTCTGAATTTTAAGTAATTTACAGACAACTTTTCTCCCTCCAGCAAACAACAACAGCAGAGATCAGCAAAGTCACTTCAGCTGTGGCAAGCTCAAGGAAAGCCATGAGCCAAGCATTTTCTGATACTCTGCATCCAGTGTCCAAAGGGATTCGGTGTCCAAAGGGATTCTGGCCACGTTCCAAAGTGCCTCATCTCATCCACCCTCAAACACAATCTCTGGCCCATCTTTATGCTGTAAAACTGCCCTTCTCTCATTTAATAAATAAATATACACATGGGAAGGGGAATGTGAGAGACAAAGCTGCCACGGGAACGGCATCCAGGCTTGTTTGTTTTGTGGGGTTTTTCAATTGCAGGCAGCAGTCACAGAGATCATGAAATAAATGTTTCTGGCTAATTGCAGACTCCTGAACAGCTTGTTAAAATGCTGCAGGACAAATCACATCTGCCAGTGCCACACAGCCCCTGACTAAAGGCAAGGAAACAGCTCTGCAGCAGGACATTCACCATCAGAGCCAGGAAAAGTTCACTCGAAAGGAATTCACATCGTAATTACACTTGAATGGATGTTGTATTGAGCTCCTTATACCTAATAAACCTCCTTTAATTAATTTCTCCAAGAGATTATGAATATTAATTCCTAAACCACGTATTACACATTTAAAATAACTACCTCCTGTTAAGTTGTGTATTCTGCTGTCTCAAAAATAAGTTTGTTTCCTGTTCTAGATGGAATCACTTTCTACAACAGTTGGCTTTTGATTTTCTTGAACTAAACTGGACGGATTTTCCACTAAGTGACAACAAGCTGCAGAAATGGAGGAAAAAGAGAATTCATGTTTGCGTTTTCAGAGTGAAATGCTGAAGAAAACAGGCGTGTGGTCTTTGTTAAAAACAAAGATAGCACCACAAAAGACAAGCTGTGATATACTTGGCATTGCATATCTTGCTCCTCAAATCCCACAGTTTAACAGGAAATTTTTTTTTTTTTTTTTTTTTGCCTTTGATATGGCTCTACAGCTCTGTCTTGTAGCAATCAGGACGAGTCAGTGGCAAATATGTGCAGTTTTGCTGATGAAAAGCCTTTTCCTGCTGAAGTTTTAGTTTCTCCCTGATCTCGCAGTTCCCAATTTGCTGTAAAAGCATGCACGGTCTGTCTGGGATTGCTAAGAGTGTTTCGCTTTGGTCTTTCATAAGGGAAATGAGCACTAATTTGAGTAAATGATACAAGAAGTACATCAGCTTCAACAGATTTACAAGATCATTCCAAAATGGGACTTTTGATAATGTATTTTACATCATCTGATTTTCACACACAGCTTATGGAACCAGTGGAAAAAAATCTTAATTACTCAACATCATCTGAAGGTCTAAGCAGGCATTTGCACTTCCAGAAAACAAGAGGATATTGGAAGAAAGGTGTGAGGTCATCTGCCACACAGGACACTTCGGCAAATTCAATTAAAGGCTGTTTTCCTCAAAAGCCTTTTTACTAGAGGTTGGCACTCAGAGCTACCTCCAAAAAGGAGCTTCAAGACCAAATGTTCCCAGTGAGGCTGCGACAAACACCCCGGGAGCTTCCAGGGTTCGGACACATCCCAGGGAACTGCTCTGGCTCTCCCTGGGAGCCAAACACAGCCCTGCCCACCCCAACACTGACAGAGCTTCACTTGGTCCCTGCCACATCCATCAGTGCTTCCCTCTGGATACACTGAAGCCTCCACACAGGAACCCCAGCCCTTGCCAGGGTTCTCATATCTCCAGGCAAAGCTTGTCATCTTCCAACTATCTGAAGTCAAAACAAGTGAAAATAAAATGCAAGAGAACCCTCGTCGTGTTCTTTCACAAATTCTGATACAGACAACACAACTACCAGTGTTTATAAAAGGTAAAATTCCCTTTCCTGCTGCCTCTGGGCTGCCTCAGGATTTACACCCGAGTTTGGGCTCTGATTTGGGACTGATTTCCAGCACCCTTTTGGGGTGCCTCGATACTTCCCTGTGCAACACCTGGGGAGGTGCCAGGGGCAGGCAGCACCAAACCCAGCTCAGCACAAGCCTCACCTGAACCAGTCCCTGACCCATCACTTCTCAACTCCAAACATTCCTGACTAACAAGGCTTGAACAGAATCAAAGAGGATGAAGAGGGTGTAACAAACACATCACTTTGCCACAGAACAAGTTATCCAAGTAGCTACTTATATTTAACTAAAAACCGTGTTATTAAATAGTTTCATTGTCACTATTTCAATTTTGCAGTATCTTATCCTTACACATTATTTCCTTGTTTGATCTTTTTAATCAATTTGAGTCAATCTTTTAATTAGAAAATGGTAGAGCCAAAGTTCAATCACTCTAATTGGTCTTTGACATCTTCTTCAACATCAAGAAGCACAAAAGGTATCAGATTTTAGATGAACTATGGGGAAGTGTCACCTTTCCCACCGGAACCAAAATTTCTCCTTCTGCATCCCACTACATGACCTTACCCAGTTAATTCTTCCCATTAAACAGAATTTTTGCCAAATCTCCTCCAGAAAGGAGTGGCTGACATTCCCTATTTTCAGGGCAACATGTTTCTGTGCTGATAGTAAATACCAGGCCTCCTACAATTAACACACACTCATCTACATGAAGAGTTTTAGCCCGAGGTTTCATGACCCTGTTAAGTAAATTTAAATGCGAGCTGTCACTAAAAGGCAGCTTTTTCCTCTGGCTACAATTCCTGCCCCTTGTCCTCTCCCTGGTGCTGGCACTGGTGCCTGTGGGGTGTATTTTAATTCTACTACACAGGGAACTGAGGAGCAGTGAAGTTGTGCACAAACAGGGGTTTTTATCCTAAAGTTGCATACTGGAAAGGGAAACCTCTAAATCTCCCCAAGAACATTTAATTGTTTCTCTCCAGAATTCAATTGGCTGAAGTTTACCCATGAAGATGAAGATGGTGGAACATTTATCAGGATCAATCACATCCCTAACACCCCCCTGAGTATTAAACACGGATTATTCTCACATTGCAGGAGGTACAAACCAGACAGAAAAACAGAAACAACCTCAAAACCATAAAATATCTTTAACAGCAGCATGAAAAAATTTAGCTCTATTACTTTTACCACCCTATTACAGGTATAAGGTCATTCCCCTTGTTCAGAGTCAACAGAGAGGCAGCACCACTTGTTCACTTGGCTCTTTTGTCTCTACAAACACCAATAAAACAGCGTAAAAAGACTGAATTACAAAAAGTATGGATTATTCTGTAAGAGAAAGAGCACAAGTGACAGCTTTAAGGGTACCATGAAGATTGAAATCCACATCCCAACGGAACCTGCTCCACAAACAACCCCGTGTCCCCACTCCTTGTTTCCCACTCTGCTGGGGAACGGCGTTCCTGCTCTTGGCGTTTTCTGGGACATCCAGCACGAAGCTGCCTTGGTGCAAAACCCACCTTAATTTCTTCTAAAACATTTCCTAACCCCTCTCTAAGGCCTTTTCCTTGCTACACCACGTGTCAAATATATAAATATGTGTGAACATTTTCTCGATGATGTTTTAGCAGCTGCTGCACTTTACACTGTGCTTTAGTGCTGCAGTTAAAAATTACAAGTTTCAAGGTTGTTCCAATTTTTTCTGCTCCAAGAAATTTTAACCATATCCTCTCGTCCAAACCGAAGCTTCTGCTGAGTCCTGTGTGGAGCAGTGCAGGTTTTTAACTACTCAGCTAAAAGCAGAAACTATTTTCTTTTGTGAAAGCATTAGAAATCTCATTGCTCAGGAATAAGCCCCAAGACAATCTTTTACAATTTTATCCCAAACCGTTTTTGTAACCATACAAATTTCCCAAATAACCTTCATCTCTGAGATGAATTACAGAGTGAAAGCAAGCTGTAAATCAATAAAATGCTATAAAGTGTTGTTTCTTTATTTGTTCATTAAAATATTTCTTTGGCTCTTACTCAAGTAATAGGTGAAAATGGCTGCAAAAGGTAAAGGAAAACCTTCGTAATTTAAACATCTGAGAGTGCAGATCAGCTGCAACTGGTAACAAGATCTATATTTGGGAAAGAGATTTGCAAAATCATCCTTGAGAAGTTTCCTAATGTTTCTCTACAAGGTTAACTAAAATAGGACTTCAAAAATCAAAAGCCAGAGGCACAGTGGTCCATATTAGAGACGTTTAATAAATTCCAAGTCCTGGCAGAGGAGCACTGGAGCACTGGAAGGGGATGCACGGCAGGATGAGGGTGTTCCAAGCCTGCCACACGCCTGCATCAGCAGTTCCCAAGTCAGAGGTCACAACCCCAGGACAGGGTCACCCACTTAGGAAGGAGTCAATTGTTGATGGTGGCATTAGGGACTTTCAGCTTGACAGGGGTGATGCTTGTAGATGGCAGTAAGGTCACACGCAGAAAGGTTTGGGAAGCACTGACCCAGATAATTGCAGGGAACTGCTCTCTCCTTCAGCAATCAGGGAAAAGTGACAAAATGTTTTCTCTGGGCCGGGAGGAAAATGGGTGAGAACTTCCAAGTTTAGCAGAAACCTTCCAGTCTAAATCATTTTATGGCAAACACAAGTCAGTCACAGGACTGGCACGTGCTGAGAAAACAGCACAGGACTTCAGCTCTTCAGCCTCTCTGTGGAGGGCCAGCCCAGGCCACGCTGGGGGGAAGAGGAAAGGCCACTACTTCTTCCTTATTTGTTTCATTTTTATTATTTTTTTAACTTCCACTTGATTAGAGGTAACTACTTTCCGTGCAGAGCAGCACCTGCCCAGTGGCACCTCACTCTGTTCTACGGGAACAGAGCTGAACAAGAGCCCAAACACCAGATGAGGACAGACACGATCCCAACAGCAACCGAGGGAGGAGCTGCACTTCCAGCTCCACGCAAAAATCAGCGGAAGGTGTCCCTGCCCATGGCAGGAGGGGGAACTGGATGATCTTTAAGGTCCCTTCCAGCCCAAACGGTTCTGGGATTCTGTGGTGACTCTGCAGGACTGGCAGATCAAATCTCCCTGGTTTAAGGGACGTCCCCTCCTTCAGACAAACCCTGACCACGCTCCCGGGGTTACCGACTCCAGGAAAGACGCGTGGTTGGGAAGATTCTGGAAGTGCTGCAGCTCCCGTTGGGGCACATGAAGGAACAGCTCTTCCTGCACTGAATGTCCCTCCTGGGCGGGCACTGACTGGCCAAAATGTCACAGCAACACCTCCAGCTCTGTCACACAGGGTTGTCTCCAAGAAGGAGAAGACTTTGCACTCTGAAAGATTTCTCTGTGTGAAGGGTTTTAAAATAAAGGTCCAAAGGCTTCTGTAATCACTGACTAACCCAGGTCTCTCCTGACCAGAGGGTTTTAGTGGGAAACTTGTACCTGGAGCAGCTGGTTCATGCACATCATTACAAAATTCTATCAAATTTTAAAAAAAAAGCCCTCATTTTTTGTAAATATGCTGAGACGGTCGACGAAGTTGGCATGCATCATCACGGAAAAAATAAAAACAGAGCAAAAACCTCCACACTCCTTAAAACTGAACATACTCCTAGAACAAGTTGAGAGAGAAGATTAAGGTTCTTGTAACCTACCAATAAAATACATATGTATAAAAATAAAAATATAAAATCAAAGCTGCACGGGAGCCAAAATAACAAAATAATAAGTTTTCATAAGCCTTTCTTGGCATAACACCAGCGCTGTAACATTTTTTCCTCTGCTTTTCTTTTTATAAATAGACAGAACCTTTGAACAGAAGGACAAAGGAAACGCATCCAAACACACTGACATTAGTCACCAATAAGCTCTTCAAAGGGATATTTAAGCAAAACAGACCAGAATGATACTTCTCCACCCAAAAAATACCCATTAAAGTATTAAACATTATACATTTTTAATTAAGCACTTCAGCTCAGCAATTCAGCCAAGCTTCTGACCACCACTGATGAAGCACAAGAAGTGAATTAAAGAAGTTTCCTAATCAAAGCAGCAGCTGCAGCATCTCCTACCCTCGGCCAATAGCACATCCCAAGAGATTTCTGTTTGGACCATTTTCAAAGATATTTATTACACTGCAAGTAAGAGCAGAAAGAGTGTAAATGAGCTCTTGTGTAGCAGTCGATTGCATGGCCACGCTTCAATCAGATGTGTGCACCTATTTCCACAAAATGGCTCCTCAAAGCCATTCCACATCACCAAAGTAGCCCTTACTTAAATAAAAACTGCATTTAAAAAGGCAGAGAAAAGTTACGAGCTGAATATTTTATATTTGCACCATGTGAAATTTCATTTTTTTAAGCTCTCCCCCCTCAATACCAAACTCTAAACCAATCTGCAGATATCTGAAAAATAAATTCATCACTTTTGATCATCAATTCTATCAGTGGACAGAAACAAAAGCCTTTAATAAGCTGTGATTTAAGAATAAAGATCAAAATAAGTCAAAATCAGTACTTATCAAAAATAAGCACCACAGCAAAAAGTCTTACTTAATTATTTATTTAAAAGTTTTGCGCTGCAAACATGAACAACAGGAAAAGAATCTCCTGAGCAGGAAAAATTAAGTGAGTCAGTGGCACTGGACTGCTGAAACACTCGTTATAATAAACGTCATAAAGCACAAGACACAGTAGCACCAATTCCATTCGTATCTCCCACAAACAAATGGAGTTTCAGAACATTCCTAACACTAACAAAAAAACCTCCGGAGCTGAAGTGTTTGTCAAGTGAAGCTGTGTGTCAAGTTTCAGGCTGGAAAACACTTCTGGCCTGGCTGGCAAGATCTTACAATAAGGTCTTGTTTGTTTTTTAAAGGATTTCCTCCTTTCTTATAATATAACATGAAAAACGATGTGGGAGCTCGTTATTTTCCTAGCACAGCTTTTAGACTCAACGCTGCTTCTAGAACTATGCCACGGAATCAAAATATTTCCTTGCGTCCAAGCTGCACTGAATGCCAGAGCATCTCTGATCACAAGGGAGAATCATTCCATGTTTATACACACAGAGATAAGTCAGCCACCTTAAAAGTCTCCTTTTTCCTGTTCATGTGGTATTCGCCAACATCCATTTCATGGGAGCAGCTGATTTTCCCATGCCAGTCCCCAGTGTCCCAACACACAGGACACAAGACGCACGTTCAGCAGAAAATATCTTTCCTTAGATAAGGCTGGGGGAAGTTTCCCCAAAGCCCATAAAAACTCCACGCCACCCGATGAACAATGATGCTGTCAGGACTGCTCGTGGGTTCTTCTCAGCAACACCCCAGACAGCAGCTAAAGCCTCACTTAAAAGGGGTTTTTCGGCCTAAAAATGCCAAGGACCAAACAGAGCCCGGAGATAAAGCTCCGGCTGGATCGTCCCCAGTCCGCTCAGCTCCGGTGACAAAGCCCCTGTGTCATTGCGAGCCACATCGCTGGGGAGGAGGGCGGGGTGAAAGAGGAGAAGGGAGGCACACGGGGGGGGGAGCAAAAAATGCAGTCTACAAAATAGATGCAACCTATAATCCGTGACATTCAAGTCCTTCAGCGGCTCCTCCTAAGATAAAACAGCTGCACCGCCTGCCTGCAGCCAACACCACGGGCAGCTTTGGGAAGGTAAAAAGCCGGGATGAAAATCTGGGCTGCCCTCCTGGCTCCTTAATAACGACCGCTGTCAACAGCTGAATAAAACACCCGGGCACCCCTGAGCATGTCGTTGTAAGGCTGATGAATTACAAACCGTCTAAAAGTAACAGCAAGAAGATACAAAACCTTCAATAAAAATAAACGGGCCAAAGGCCACACTGAAATCCGTGAGTGCGGCTCTGATTTCCAAACCTTATGGATCCAAAACAAGGAGGACGCACCAATACTTCACCTTCCGTTTACATCAGCACCTCACCACCCTCCTGCCCAGCTCCACTTTCATTATTATCTGAAATAAATCAGATTGACTCCAGACAAGCGCAACGCCTCGACACCGGCTGGCTCCGTACTCCACATCCCTCACCC
>VZTF01001678.1:373631-390321 GCA_013397755.1 Cnemophilus loriae
GGGAACAATACACCCGGCCCCCTCCCAGCCCGCGGGGCCCCGCCCCGAGCGCCGGGACACGCCCCCGACGCCGGAGCTCCGCCCCCCGGCCGCTCCCGCCGCTCCGCCCCCCGGCCGCTCCCGCCGCTCCGCCCGCACCGGCGGCGCGCCCGGTAGCGCCTCAGCCGCACCGCGTGTGCGCCCGTCAGTGCCTCACCCGCAACGGGCACAGCGGGTCATCCGCACCGCGGGGAGTGTGTCAACCGCACCGGGAAGAGCGGGTCGCCTGCACCGGGCGCAGCGCCGCATCCGCACCGCGAGCGCTCCCCTCAGAGCTTCACCCGGCTCGTATCGCACCTCAGCGCCTCACCCGCACCAGGGAGAGCGGATCGCCTGCACAGCGAGGAGCGCATAAACCGCACCGGGTGCGCTCCCCTCAGCGCCTCACCCTCATCGAGGGGAGCGGATCACCCGCACCGGGTGTTCTCCCCTGAGCGCCTCACCCGCACCGCGGGGCGCTCCCCTCAGCGCCTCGCCTCATCTCCCAGGGATTGCTCCCCTCAGCGCCTCGCTCGTCCCGCAGCGAGGGACGCTCCCCTCAGGGCCTCACCTCACTCTCCTGGCAGTGCCCCGAGGTCTCACCCTCACGCAGTGGCCGTTCCCTCAGCCCTTCACCTCCGTTTGCCCGGACCGAGAGCTGCTCCCTCAGTGCTGTTCCCCTCAGTTTCCCTCTCAACCCTCTTGGCTTGACTTATTGGGCCCCTCTGAAACTCCGCATTTCCCTCCAGGACTGATCCCTCTTGGGCCCTCACGTTCCCCACATGGCTGATTCTCCTCTCCTGCACCTCTGCTCACCCCTGTTTTGTCTGTCCCCTCACAGAATGATTTTCCTTTCTCCCTTCCCCTCGTCCCCCTCCGTCACCTCCTCGCAGGAATCCTGTCACCTCTCGGGGAGCTTTTCCCAAAGGACTCGTGAGCAAGCAGGTATGTCCCTTAAAATCCGTACCTCTGGATTTATCTATTTAATGAGGATTCCAGAGGGTGTAAAGCAAAAGGGCTGCAACACCTCAGTATGTGTGGAAAAAGGGGGATCCAGAGGTAAATTGATCCTTCTTTCTCAGCCTAATTTCACCCTCAGTTCCCTCAGACCTCGCCCTGAGCCCCTTCAGAGGCACAAAGTGTCACAGGCAGCTGTACCTGGATGTTCAGCAAAGGACGTGCTGCTGAGACAAATCATGTTAATGAGAGAGACGTGGTGATAAATGTTAAATAGTTTTAGTGGATAATTGCTGTGGGGATTCCCATTGCAAGTGTCTGCTTTGCATGGAACAGTGGCTGTGCACAACCGAGCAGAGAAGCAGCTATAAGCATTTATTTACCTGTTTGATCAGATTAAATTATTTAACATATTAGTGCATTATAACAAATGTGCTGTGCTATTGCAGGAAAATCCTGTTCAGAGCTGGAGTAAAACCAGATCTACCGCCAGCGATTTATATCCTATTAAATCTGGTTGGGAAGAAGCATTTTTTCCCCATGTAATGGATGACCACTCGACATAGGACCCACGCAAAGCCCTTTTGTAGCACTGGTTCAGCAGTGTGAGCACTCACACCATTGTGTAGCTTGTTTTTGAGGCCAGTTCAGTTGACACAGGGTTCAGGTAAGTTCAAACCAGCAGTAATTTAAAGATCTGTGTGATAGCTCTGCGCACTGTTTGGTAGGACATCCCTGCTATTCATGTGTTGGAGCGTAGAAGAGTCTCCAGGCTTGGCTTTATTCTAGAAATAGATATTATTTGCCTCTGTATGTGCTGCAGTAATTTTTGAACAGGGAGAGTGTGCAGAGCTGCTATCAAAGGTTTTTATGAGGGAGAAGCTTCATGGGCACCTGTTATTTTTGGTCAAGACG
This sequence comes from Cnemophilus loriae, assembly GCA_013397755.1. NCBI lineage: Eukaryota > Metazoa > Chordata > Aves > Passeriformes > Corvidae > Cnemophilus > Cnemophilus loriae. The sequence continues at coordinate 375,522 of VZTF01001678.1, forward strand.
TGACAGAGAGAACAATGGCTGCAGACGGACCCTGATCCCCCCGTGGGAGCCCTGGGAGGACTCAGAAGAGAGGGAATGCTGAGATTGGAATATTTTACGGCAGGTGCGACGTGGCAGCTGAGTTCTGGCAGGGGAGATAAGCCAGGCTCCTGAAAGTTCCTTGGAGCAAGGGAAAAGCTGCTGGGGTCGGATTAGTCACAACAATGCACGGGGAGACAGCCACGGATGTTATTGTTTTGTTACCAGAGTGGGAGTTTGTCATTGTTTTCATTCTTCCACGAGTGACAAGAATAGAGGGAAAGAAACACCAAGTGTGTGTGCCTCTTAGTGGGAGGAACATTCCACCAAAAAAAAAAATTCCATCTTTAGATCTTGCGGTACTATCACGGTGCTAGTTGAGTATCTTCCACAAAATCAACACAAACGGCAGAGCTGGGAGTCAGATGGGATGTTCACTTCACAAGCCATCAGCAGGAGGGGTTTGCAGTGTTTTCCAGAGGTTCGGATGTACCTGTTCTCCAAAGGGCTGTTTCACAGGCTGGGTAACCCCGGGCTGAAAATTCCTTGTCTGCAGCTCTTGCGTGCTCTTTCCAAGGCCTCCTGGGCTGCTTTATCCCAGAGGAATGTGGCCGCCACAGCAGCTCCCAGATGGAGAATCCGTGTTTGATATGGCTGTGGATTCAATCCACTGCCTTGGGATGCAGGCCAAGGCCTTTTATTGGAATGAGGAGCTGACTCAGAACCAAGGAAAGTGAAGCTCTGGAAGCTTCCACAGCAGGTGAGGCACTGAATGAGGTGTGTGGCCACGTTATCCCCTGGCAGGGGCTGTGCTGTGTCCTTTGGCTGGGGGCTGGTGACAGTTTCTCCCAGGAAGGATCCTGATCCCTGTGGGTTTCTGTGGGAAGTAGCCTGAGCTGCCCCCAGTGAAAACAGCTCCCTTAGCTCTGACCTGCACATTGTGCAGATGTTTTGGAAATCTTCCTTTTAGCCATATCTGTGTGAAGACTTCCCAAGCTGAGCAGAAGGGATATTCACCATTTTATAGTTATTGATTTGCTTATTTGGAGTTCTTCTGAATTCTATCGACTTGACAATTCAAAGTTAAAAAGCAGTTATTGAATGAAAGCAATGGAATAAAACTGAGAAATGTGCCCTGTCCTGCCTCAGTGCAGGCAAATAAAATAATCACTGGCAAATGTAATTTACTAAATTATTTGAAGTGCCTGCCATTCAGGAATTAGGAGTGTGTTGTACAGTCTATAAACTTACATAGCATGGAATGCTGGTACAGCTTCCTACACGGAATTTTCAATACTAGGGCTGTACTGGATGCAGCAAACTCCATGCAATTTGCCTGGCACCTGCTGCAGAAGATGTTGTGTAATAGAATGAAAAAAATATAATATTTGTGTCCTGCCTGTCACCAGCAAACGTCAGCCACTGCAACTTCAATGTGCAGTCAGAGAGGTACAGCAGCAACTACAAAGAAGTCTTGGACTACTTTATGGGAAGGCTTAAAAAATAGACCAGAATAACTTTGTGACACAGATCATCAAGCTGAAGGAATAAAATCCTTGACTTGTGAATAGGCTCCTACAGAAAACCGCTCTTTCGCTTCCATTATTTTGCATTTTTCCCATGATTTTGGAGCAGATGTTGAGCATTCTTTGAGCTGCTGTGGTTGCCTCTGCCTCTGGTGTCAGGATTTTGGGATCAGCTCTTTCCCGTGCAGGTCTCCTGTGTCCTTGTGCTTCTCTGGGCATCACAGATTCTGAGATTTAGCAGAAGATGCTCGTGGTCTGTGGGCAAAAATTCACTCCTGAGAGCTGCAAAGGGAAATTCCCTATTCCTGCTTGGAATTTGCCTATTATGTAATGGGATTTAAAGCAATATTGTCTCACCCTTCAGTTTAATTTTACATTAACAGCTATTTTGTGTGGGGAGAACTCTTTTCAACCCAAGGCTTTGCTGTGCATCCTTCTATTCATTTACAGACAACACTTTGAGTTTCAGTGACCACTGTGGCACTAAGAAATGTGTGAAAAAGAAAAACAAGTTGCTATTTTTATGTTGTCTGCACTAACCAGATTTGCAGACCCTGAATCCCAGCTCCTCTGCCTGGTGCTTGTTATTTAGGGAGCCCAAATGGCATCATTAATAAGGCCACTACCCAAGGAATGCTGGCATTTCTTGGCACATTAGCTGGGATTAAAAAATACAGTTTCTCCAAGAAAAACTTAGAAAGGACTGAAGTGGGGAAAAAAATCAGTGTTTGACAGAGGAGAAGGAAGAAACTAGACAGTGAAATAAAATAATTCCAAACCTTGGAAATGTATTTTAATTACAAAGGGAAATGTTCACATTTTTGTCATTTAGAAGAGCAATAATTGCTGAAGATTGCAATTGAGGCTTGAGAGAGGAAGAACAAATAGATATTTTTATTAAAATGAAAAAGAGTTGTAGGAAACAGGAGTACAAATCACTACCTGGCAAACATGGCCTCACTTAAATTGGACAGGAAACAAATGTAAATTATGGAATCATAACAAAAATGCTGGAATGTTTTCTCAGAGCCACCTTAATGCAGTGCTGTGACACACACCTGGCCCATCTCGGGGGAGACTCCACCTGCAGTCACAGAATCTGGGCATCCTGGAATGGTTTGGTTTGGAAGGGACATTAAAGCCCATCCCATTCCACCCCCTGCCGACACCATCCACCATCCCAGGTGGCTCCAAGCCCCCTCCCACCTGCCCTTGGACACTCCCAGGGATGGGGCAGCCACAGCTTCTCTGTTCAGTCTCTTCTCCTGTTGAATTGTCTTTACCTTTAAGGAGTTTCCTAGTTCACAACTGGACCTGTGCTACTGCAATTTAACCCTTTCCATTTACTTTTCCAGCTGTTGCAGGCACAGAGAACAGTTTATTTCCTGCCTTTCCTGTTGTCTTCACCCATGAAGGCTGTGACCAGAGTTCCTCCCCATCAACTCTGCACTAAATAATCCCTGTCCTTTCAAACTTGGAAAGTTGGAAGCCTGAGCTTTTCTCTGGGGTTTCCTGCTCCCTTGAGGTGCTGGCATTTAACAGTGCTCTCTCCAATCTCAGGTCTCATTTTCTTACTCAAGTAGCCTTTTCTGGAAATACCTAAGTGCTGCCCATCAGTGAGGAAGAGTGGCTGGGAGCTGAGCAGATCCCTGAGTGGTTGTCCTGAATTTCTGAATCTCGAATGTCTCAGAAGACTCATTATTACTATCCAAAAATAGGTAGGTTTAAATACAGCTATTCCGTGCTGTTTTAAAATTCAACCTCTCTGAAAACTGGTGCAGTAACACGAGGGATAAATAAATGAAAAAAGAAGCTGGAACAATATTCTGCTCAATATTGGAAACATATAAACGTGACAAGGTGGCTTCTCTGGCTTCAGATTTACCCCATCTTTTACTTAAAGTTTTATTTAAAACCCTTGGAAAGAAAAAGTGCCATAAGCTGGTTTTCTCTTAGCCTATCGAGAAATAATTTGAGTGTCTACATTTGTATTTCAAGAACTTTCTCTAATTTCCCAAGTGAGTTGGTTGAAATGCTAATCCTGCAATCCCTGTGTTGGAGGGATTCCCTCAAACAGGGATTGGTTCAAACACAGGGGGAATTCCTGTTACTTCACCCCAAACAAGAGCTGTCATGGCCAAATTCCAGAACTGATATCCCTGGGAAAGTTCTCTCTCCCCACCTGGATGGCTCCATGCACACACTGATCAAAGCTGACATCTGGGCAGAGCTTTACAGAATATTTATTAAAAATGCTCAATCCCAATCAGAACAAAAAGCTGAAATGTTGACATTTGCAATGTAACATTCCAGGGGGAAAAGTACATTTTGGGACAGTTCCCTTGTCCAGGGCCAGGCTGGACAGGCCTTGGAGCAGCCTGGGATAGTGGAAGGTGTCCCTGGAGAGTCTGAACCAATAGGACACCAAAGAAAAGAGGGAAAACAGGATTTTAAATGAGGATTATAAATGAGGTGGCTTTTGAACTTCCATCATCTTTGTCTTTACTTGCAATTCATAAATCAGTTCCAGGACTGTGAATTCCTAATTAGCAGGTTTGCACCAGCACTGCAGCACTACCAACCCTTTTTCCTGACAAAAGGAAGGCAGGGCAGTGAATCCCTGGCCTGAGCAAATGTCAGCCTGTGCTGATTTTCTCTTCAGTGGTGACAGGCACTCAAAACAAAGCTAAAACTGAAAGCCACTAATTGAGAACTGAAGCCAAGCTGTGCAAAGTGGAATAAGTGGAATGGTTTTCCTGTGGGAAGAACAATTTTGCTCTCTGTGTGGTGCTGTCTTGCAGCTCTAAGTGCCCCCGTCTCCAAAGGTGCTCTTCCCATGGAGCCTTCCCCCCTTTCCTTTCTTTCTTGCAGCATTTCTCTTGTTCTTTCCAGTATCTCTTTCCTCAATTTCCAGCCAAGAATCTGCTTTTAAAAAAAGAGTAATAACGATTATACAATAAAGTCCCAGTGAGTGAACAAGTTGACAGGATATAAATACGAGGGAAACAAACAGAAGAGGCTGGAGATGTGTGCTGTGGTTTGGGATGCTGCTGATTTATGTGAGAGGTTCAGTCCTCTTATGCTCTCTCTGACTCACCTATTTTTCCTTATTTTCCTTCCAGCCAGATGGCACAAACCAGGAAAGGCCAAATAATTCATCATTCCACATTTAGGCTGGACTGGCCCCTGGGTGAAGCCAGGATGCTTAAAAATCTTTTCGTGCTGCTACAGGCAGGAGAGTTTCTCCATTTGTGACATGGTGGAGGTGAGTTTATGGTGCTGCACTGGAATGTCCTGTGCTTATAAAATCCTGGTCCTGACACGGCATAGGAATTGTTTTATAAACCTTCACTTTATGCTTAACAACAGCACAGTGTTTCTTTAAAAAGAACATCACGAGCAGCCTCCAGAGAAACCAGGAAGAACTAAACTTCAACTAAAATAACCCCACAAACAATCAGTTAATCAACAGGAGAACCAGAGCTGTCAGTCACCCAGAGCCACCAGCATCACCCCCTTCATGAGATTATCACTTCCCAGACAGGTGACATCAGCCCAGCCCTCCTCCTGCAGCACAGCGACCACGTTTTGTGTGCTGGGCTCCATTCTGTTGTCATGTGGCTCTTGATTAGGCCTGACAAACACATCAAAAAGCCATTTTTAAAGGCTTGATTACCCAGTCTGCCCAGGCTTGGGGTGGTGGCAATTGAATGACATGACAAGTTGAAGCTCAGGGTGATGGGATGGGAAGGGTGATAGAAATTCTAATGAGAATTATAAATCCCCAGGAGCAGCTGCACTGCCTGGCTCACACTGGGACACCCTTCTCAGGCACTTGTGAAATCAGCAGTTATTTCAAGGGAGCCCAAACCACACAATTTGTGCTGTTATTTGTATAATTTTAATTCTATTTTTTATTCAAGCTGTCAGGCAGTTTGGGCATTAATGGGTTGTCTGTGTTAGAAGGCAGTTACAGAATGATGTGAGACATTGCCTTGATGAACTTCTGTTTAATTACAAAGAAGGCAAGTCTTTCCTGGAGTGTTGGATTAAATAAACCACACATTTTTATGCTCAGGGCTTTGACCAAAGCCAGGATTTGAACAAAAAAACCCCCAACCCTCTCGAAGTTTCTCTTGCATCAGCAGCCTCAAAAGGCAGTTTTCCTTTTTCTCCCTCTGTGCCCCTGCTCTGGGCATGTGTTTGGCTTTTTTCTCTCCTACAAAGCTCCAGATTTCCAGTGGCCTTTTTGCACTTTGTCAGGCCCCAGAGAAGCCATGTGGACGATGTGCAATGCGCAGGAGCTCTGCCATGTGCCTCTCCTCTGAGCAGGAGTTGCTGTGCTTTCAGTCCCCTGATTCCACAGGGACATTTGTTCAGGTTTTTTTTTGTGTTTGCTTGAAGGAAGAATTCTGGTTCCCCACCAATTTCTATGAAATTCCACAAAAGAGATTTTCCTTTCGTCTCAGCAGGACACTCTCACCAGGCATTTCAATGGTGCCATCATTTTGAGGGTGCATCACACTTTTTAGGGCCTTACTCTGAAAAGTGCCCCTCCTCCCTTGTGAACCAAGGACTGCTTTTGTACATTTTATCTTGGCTTTTATTTCCTCTTGTGAAAATGGCCGTTTTGAACAACAGGATCCCATGTATAGCACATGGTGATACTTGAAAGCCTTCATTTTAAAAACAATCACATCCTAAGGGCACCTGTCAGGCCAGTGGAAAACCTCAACATCCACTAGGATTGACAAAATAGATGAAGATGAAATTGCTTCTGGCTTAATCTTTATTTTCTCCATGAGATTTAGAGGCTTTCCTTGTGCTCCTTGGGGTGGTTCTCTGCATCCCACTGACTTGCTCCTATGGACTGGAGGAATCGTTTCACCTTTGTGTGGTTTCTTGGTGTTCTGATGGCAGTTTTTCACCTGTGCTGGGTTCACAAGGCCAAAGTGCTCAGCAGATGTAAAATATGAGGAGCTGGTTATGATCATAATTAAAACCAATCTGCAGGCAAAGCACCAGGAACTGCTAATTGGGCAACTGCAGAAACGCACGATGGCTCTCGAGTCTCTGAATCTTTGAGCTCTGCTGCCCTGTACAAATAAAACAGCCTAAACACTGCAAAAAAGGACATTTAAACTGATAAATAGGACTATGAGAACATTTATTCTTTGTGCTACCTGTGCCAGTCTTCAACACAACACAACTTTTGTATTTTTCAGTCTGAAATGTTGATATGGTCTCATAGAACAAGATCAGATTAATGGATCAGGTCCCCTCTCAGTGTCAGCCAGGCAGAGACTGCTTATTCTTTTATGTACTTTAGAAAATGGACATAAATTTTCCATTTTCTGAAGTTGAAAACACTCCTTGAGACCAGAGATGAGAAAGTATTTCTGCTTTCTGCAGTATGTGAGCACAGACCTCGCTGAAAATAAGTTACTTGCTCAGGATCACACAGAAAATCAATATTGCTGAGAAAAAAAACATTGAATTTCTTTCATCTCAAGTCCTATTTTGACTACTGTGCTTCTTCTCCTCATCACTATTACAACTATTAAGAGTTTGTGTCTGGTGGAGTGTGAACCATGCTTAGGACAGAGAAGCTGCTGGCTCTGTGTGCAATCCATCATGCAAAGTCATTTCCCCCGAGATAAACACTGAAATAATGGGGAAAAAAAAATAGATAAAGTGAGCCAAAAAAGCCAGCCAGCTGACAAAAATGGGGTTTTTCACTGATATCTGGGAGAGGGTTAAGACTGCTCTGGTCTAAACAACCCAAATAAGAAACAAATAATTAAAAAGTAACTAAATAAAGCAAAATGTCCTGGTTGCTCCTTGGCACCCATGTCAAATTTCACATGCAACCATCCCAGACCCACCCTCTGCAGTGACTCAGGCACTGCCTGGCTCTGCTCAACCAGTGGCTTCCAGAACAAAACATAGCAAGGACTATTATGAGTAAGATCCTTATAAAAATAAGGATTTAATTGCTGTAATTGCTTAAGCAATGAGTTGTCAAGTGCTTAGTGCAGACTGCAATGCAGGAGACCTGGAGAAATCCAATTAACAGGTAACGAGTGGCTGGGAACTTCAGTTCCTGTTCCCAAGGCAGGACAGGAGGAGGAGCTCTTTATGCTGCATCCATAAGATTGGCATTTATTTGATTATCCTTTATCGAGCTCATGGGGATATCGACAGTGATTTTTTTTGCAACAGTTCTGAACTCTGAGGAGAGGGAGGGCAGGGATCAGGTGGAAATATGCTGGGAGAAAAAGGTTCAGCCTCTCCTTCACGACAAGGCACGTCCTACAGCAGTGGTGAACTGAGCAGCCAGTCTGTGGACATCCGGGAATTTGGCAAATTTTCCTCATCACCTGGCCCAGAAGGAGCGGGAGTCCCATAAAAGCACCTTCACACTCCAGCCAGAGCATCTTCTCTTAATTAAGGTTAAACCCAAGAGTGTCACAGCTGAAATGCCACAGGTAACTGTTCCCTACAAACCCACCACTGGAAAGCACTTTGTCTTGCAGATCAGCCTCAGTTTCTCCTGAGGATTCTGGTTCCAGAAGGATCCTCATTCCAGAGGCAAAGGCAGTGTCTGCCTCCTGAGCCCTCTGCCCACCGTGGCAGCTGGACAGAGCCTCACTGGGCTGGAACTGCAGCCACCAGGTCACTGCACAGCTCACAGGTAAAAATAGGTGCCTGGAGATAACAAGGCATCACATCTTATTATCAATTCCCTGGGAAAGCCAACATCTCTCTCTATTTCCTCTCCAAAGGATGCTTTATTATAATTACATATCACTTTATTAGGCAGCTGAAGCAAAGAGCACATTTGATGCTAATGAAGTGCTGCTGTGGTTGAGGCTGTCACTATTTTTGGAGCTGCACATCTCCAGCACTTTTCATTGGGTGATGCAGGCTTTGGATGTCTCTGGCTTCTTCTGTGGGGGCTGCCCAGGGAAAAGCAGTGACTCAGCTGAGCCCAGGCTGCAGAACTGTTCACATGCTGGGAATGGGAAACGCTGGGGACAGCCAGAACACGCACAAAGGCTCTTTATGTGCTGCAAGTGGTGCTCAGGTAGGGGCCAGCATTCTCTGCATTGAAAAATCCCTCTGTGCTGGTCACCTGGACAGGCCTCGTTTTTCCTGTTTTCCATCCCTCACCCCACAGCTTTTCAGAAAGATTTCACAGAACTCAGGGGAAATATTTGGGAGGCTGGAGACAGACACATCACAGCTGATCACTGGCTGCCTCTCCTTATGGAAGATGAGGGTTTTGCCATCTCCATTTCCTGCAGCAAAGCCTGAGGAGCTGCTCAGCCTCGAGAAAGCCGGATTTGCTGTTCCAATTTCCCCTGCTCCCACATCCCTTGGTGTGACACTGGCATCCAGCTGGGCCAGTGACTCAGCTCAGGGGTTGACAGGAGCAGAGATGTTCCTCCCTGCCTCCCCACCTTGCAGGGTGTGTTACTGTCACCACCTCATCACCGGGGCAATGGCAGCACATGAGGCCATTGCTCCAGACCAGCATTTGTTGATAACCAACTCCCATTTCCAAACCACTTCCTGCCAGCACACTGGCAGACAATACCTCCCCTCCCAGCAAACAGGGTTAATGGTTCCAGCTGCCTCCTGATCCACAAAGGAGGAATGTGTCAGAGCAACCAGGAATTCCAGCGAACACCGCTGGATTTCCACACCCCACTGTTTTTGGGGCTATTTTGTTACTGCAACTTCCCCACTCCCAGAGGGAAGGGAATGACTGGAGCATTAATACCTCCTGGAGTTTTCCTTCAAATGGACAAGTGTGTGACTGAATTTGGGATTGCAGACTGCAACACCTTGTGCTCATACAAACTCTTCTGATTCTCCTTGCTGGATGGGGCTTTCCCCATTTCAGTGTTCCCATACACAATTTTTACTTTGCGTGAACTTTCTAAGCAGATTTGGTTACGATTTTCTTAGACCTACCTTAGCAGTAGCAGGGAGATGTGTGCAACCCTTCTGTACCTTTTTAGAGCTGATTTATGTCAACAGGCCACTCCCAGAACTGCAGGAAAAATTCCCTTTTAACTTAAAAACCTATGACTAAACCTATTATCCACCAAACCACACACAAGAGAAGATGTAACCAATAACAAACAAAATTCCAGTAGCAGGGAAAACAAAGAACACAGGGCAGAACACAGCACAGAACAGGAGACACCTCCCAGCCAGGCCAGGAATTCTGCACGGGACACAGGCAGCTCACTGCCTCCCTCTGCTGAGCCTCACTGCTACTTCAGAGAGAATTCCACGCTGGTCTGGCTCGGAAGGGACCTTACAGCTCATCCTGTTCCAACCCCTGCCAGTTCCACTATCCCAGGTTGTTCCAAGCCCAGTCCAACCTGGCCTTGGACACTTCGAGGGATGAGGCAGCCACAGCTTCTCTGGGCCCCCTGAGCCAGGGCCTCATCACACTCACAGCCAAGAATTCCTTCCCAATATCCCATCTAACCCTGCCTCTGGCACTGGGAAGCCATTCCCCTCGTCCTGTCACTCCAGGCCTTGTCTCAAGTGCCTCTCCAGCTCTCTCGGAGCCCCCCAGGCTGACCACCTCCAGCTCTCCCAGCCTGGTAATTAACAGGAGGATGGTGGGGGTGCCCAGTGCTTACACTTCCAGACATTTTAACACCCACCAGCACCAGACTGCAGCCCCTTGGTGCAAACCAGGTACTCCACAGGTGTCCAAGTTCTTCCACTGCCTCTGGAGCACTCCAAGCCCCAATTCCTCTTTCCCACTGAGCACGGCTTCTGCCTCAGGGAGGGTTATATTGCTCCCTTTCCTATCCCCCTTTTATGGAGGCTGAATTTGATGAAATCTCTGTTTCTTGTCAAGTCTAACCCTGTTGGCTACTTCAGCTCAGAATTACTGGGCAGACAGATGGTGCAGTTACATAAACCTGGATTCCTGCAGAAGTCTGGCTACAGAACAGCTCCGGAGTGCCAGACTTGGTGAACTGTACATCCCTGGTTTGTGTAAGAGCAGAGCTACTGCTACCCAAGAATTGATTTCTGCTGAGTTCAACACAGCACTAACCTTCTCCACTCACTTTCACTTTTATTCTGTGAAACTATGGAGTATTCCCAGTATTTCCACTTCAAAATCAAGGCACAGCTCCTGAAACACCTCTAAAAAGTTGTCTGTTTGCTGAGGTTCAGCACAGTCACATTTTATCCAAATTTTATCCTGCACTGTGTCAGCCCAGCATTATCTGCTATTCACAAAACAAAATCCGTTGATGATCCCTTCCCAGCTCGTTCAGAGTTAAGAAAGCTGAATTCCTGTTTATGTTTCAATAGTTAAAGAAATCCAACAACCACCACAAAACTAGAACAGCCAGAACTCCTATACCCCAAACTTTGCACACTCCAAATTCAGGTCACTACCTACAGCCCCTCAGAGTTTCAAGCACTGCAAGAGTTGTGCAACACCTGCTGTAACAGACTGCAATGAAAACACCACAAATCCTTGCTTTTTTCCCTTGGAGTTTAATGTGGTGCTTCCAGAAGGCTCAGAACACCAATTTGTGAGGATAAACTCCATTTGAGAGAGAGAATGTGGAGCGCAGGTACCCCCGGAGCTGAGGCACCTTCTTGATCCGTGCCAGGATCTGGGAATCCACGGCCTTCTGGTCTGCCTTGCGCTGCTCCGTCAGCTCGTATTTCTGCAAAGCACAAAGAACAGCATTAAAACCCTGGGGACCAACTGCAGAATCCTTTAGAGAGAGGAGAAAATTCAGGGCAAACCCTGAGTTTTGGGATTTTCAAGAAATCTTTCCTCCATTTCTTTTTAATAATGGGAAGGTGGTAGAGCACTGAAGCACCCCTTGGAGCCAACACAGTAAAGGTGTTTCTTGGTCAACAAAGACATTTAACTGGAATGATCACTCCTTCTCTGAAAAAAATCTCCAAATTTAAAAGGGAGATTACCTCATATTAACAGCATCACCTCACTTTATTAATGACCACTTCAAATCCACCTGTTTGTTTCCTGCTAATTCCCCCTTTCCAGCCTAGCCTGGAGCACTGGAAAAGGAACCACTCTGTCCCTTACTTCTTTTTCAGTGTCAAAGATCTCTCCTTCCTGGTGCTTGGGCTTCCGCAGCCTCTTCTTCTTGAAGTAGGAATCAGTGAGATGCTTGGGAATTTTCACCCCAGTGAGATCCACCTTTGTGGACGTGGCGATAACGAATTTCTGGTGGGCCCGACGCAGAGGGACACGGTTGACAGCCAGGGGGCCTGAAGGCAGAGGAAGACAAGAGAGAACAAGGTCAGCTTTTCTGGTGAAAACCACTGCCTTGAAGCTGAATTTTTGTATCTATGTGATGACCAGTTCCTTCGGAGTTGCCTACAGCTAAAATCTCAACAGTCGAAGCCCTCTAGAAATACAAAAATCTCCTTCCTGAGCTCTTCCAGGTAGTCAGACACTGCAGCTTAATTATCTTCCCTCTACCTCCCTGCAAAGTCACAAATGACATAATCATTAAGGTTGGAAAAGACCTCCGAGATCATCAAGTCCAACTTTTGAATGATCACCACCTCGACAGCTAGAGCAGAGCACTGAGTGCCACATTCAGTTGTTCCTTGGACGCCTCCAGGGGTGGTGACTCCACCACAAACTGTGATTCCACACTCATGTGCCAAACCAAACACATGCAGATCTGTTGTGCTACTGACCCCCGAGACAAACTTGAACTTAAAAAGCCACCCCAAATCCACAGAACCCCCCAAAACGAAAATACCATGTTTAAATAAAAATTTGTACCTGTAACAAGCAGAAGGCCAGTATCAAGCTGCTTCAGGAACACAACACGCTGTAAAAAGAGATGAGACATCAATCCTCAGGTCCCAGTGCTCCCATACCACATCCAAACTGGGATTGTGCCTCTGTTACTGGCACAAGCACTGCCAGTGCTCCAGGTGTGGGTTGGCTGTGCCACCTGAGGAGCTGCCACTCTGTGATCCAAGCTCCAGCACTTCATTACCTCCTCTCCAACTGCATGTGACTCTCCATGAGCTTTATCTCTCAAGGCTGAGGAAAACCAATTACTCCAGTTTTACTCTTCCCCCATCCTACAGGATGGCAACAGCCATCCCAAATCCAAAATCCATCCCATCACCCAAATCCTATGTCCGAGTTACAGGCAGGAATTGGATGAACACCACAAGGACCACACAACATCCCACGGTCAGAGCCATCCCCCACTTGTGTTTTGCTCCTTCTGGTCAAGGTTTCCTTCTCTGACAGAATTCTTTATGGAACGTGACATCAAAGACAAGGAATTCAAAAAAATAAAGGATGCCAGTTGTGTTGGTGACCATCCTGAGGATGGAGAACCCAAAATAACAATCCAGTGTTACCTTGCTAATTAGATTAAGAACAAAACTCTAATTTTTCCTTTGCAGTAACTGCTGTAGGAGCAAGTTTTGTGTTTGGTGCTGCAGCAACAGAAACAGGCACTGGCTCTGCTGCTCTGCACTGCACCAAGACTCCTTTCATTTTATCCAAGCAACTGGCTGAGCCAGTTTTGCTTCCAGCTCTGTGCAGAACAACTTTAATCTAACAAACATTTCACCTCTACCTCCCCTAAAGGCTGGACAAGGAAAACACCCAGACACAAGTCACAGATTTATACCCAGCGGCCGAGCAGGGTCAGATGAAACCAGCTGGGAAATTCAGGGTGTCTGAAATGCTGCCAAGCCCCTGTGCCAGCAGCTGTGCCCACCTTGCCGCGGTGCCGGCCGGTGAGCAGGATCAGCACCGTGCCGGGGGTGATGGACGCCCGCAGGCGCCGCTTGTGCTCGCAGAACGGCTTCTTGCCGTGGCTCAGCAGCTTCCGGGGAACGTCCTCCGTGGGGTAGTACCTGGGCTGGGAGGAGAGGAGGAACATCTTGTACCACCTGTGTTCCACGGGACAGCAACCCCTCACCAAGGTTCCTCCTGTTTCCCTCAAGTTCGGCTTTCTGATGGATTTCTGCAGCAGCCGGTGCTTGGGAACGCACCGAGCGTTTCCTGGACAATTTTGTGTCCAGCTCTGTATTTGTGTGTGCTTCCACCTCAGCACAGGAACATACAGAGCACAGAATTCCCACCCGAATTCCCACCTAAATTCCCGCCATTCTCCCAAGAACGCTGGGTCTGTACCCGAGGAAAGCACTGCCAAAACTGAAGCACAGCACAGGCTGAAGTCCCTACATCACCCCAGGCACGAGGCTCATCACCCAGCCTAAAGCTACCTGGACCAAACCACGAGCATCCCAGAGCTTTTCCCTACCATTTTCCGGATTTTAACCACCCGGCTGCCTCCATTCTTGTCTCCACCCACTGGCTTAGTGATGGTGGCACGGGGCATTTCCTTCTTCTTCTTCTCTATCTGTGTGTAAAAAACAGGGAAAACTCAGCACGTTTCAAACCACAGGCACCGCGACAAACATGATTATTCCCCCAGTGCTTCCCACCCTACCTTTGTCTCTGGGGCCGTGTACTTGCGCTTGTACAGGGCTTTCCTGGCGTACATGGCTGAGCGGGAATACCTCCCGATGCCCCGGGCCAGGACGGGGTTACGGCTGGCATGGTACTTCTTCACCCTCTTCTTCTTGTCCCCTGCTGCTTTCTGGCTTGGCTTCTGCTCCGCCGGCTTCTTATCCCCTGCCTTCTTCTTGGCCGACTTCTTCTCAGCTGGTTTCTTCTCCGGCGCCTTCTCACCCGCCATCTGCGATCACAGACAGCGGGGATGAGGGCTCGTTACAGAGCAGAGAAAATAAAATAAAAGAATCCAAACCATCCCTTACACCTTTCTAGTAGCTGTCAGCCACCTCCTCCAGCGGTAGATGACCAAGCCCTGCTCCTTGTGCGCCTCTACACGACTGAAAACGCTCCTGCACGCTGGTTACAACACCTCCAGCGCACATCCAAGCGCTCCTCAGTGGGAAGTCCGAAGACATGCAAACATATCCCGAGCCTGCAGCCGCCTCCGTCCCGGCTCGGGACTGTCCCGGCCCCGCTGCGCTGCCGGGTCCTGCCCCAGCGCCCCCCCCCGTCCAGCCCCAGCCCAGCTCCCGGGAGGCTCCGCCGCGGCCTCCGCATCCCGCCGCGGCCTGGCCCGCCCTGACCGGCGACACTCCCGCTCCTCCCCACTCCCGCGCCCATCCGGGCCCCCGCGCCCCTCCGCCGCTCTTCGAGGCTGCCGGGCCGCGCCTGTGAC
>VZTF01001678.1:390899-413712 GCA_013397755.1 Cnemophilus loriae
TGTTCCCGGGGGATGTTCCCCTCCTGCAGCCCCCACCCCGCCCGTCCCCGGGGGATGGCCCCGCTCCCGGATCCCGCTCCCCGCCTGTTCCCGGGGGAATCTCCCGAGGGTGGAGAGATCGGGTGGTTTCGAGTCCCTCCGGCTCCCGTTGGCGGCCGGAGCTGCCCCGGTGCCCCCGGTTTGGGGGGGGTTCAAATGAGTGTCCCCATGGAGCACCGGAGCCGAGGGATTGATTGTTCGTGTGTGGGACCTGCTCAGTACCGAGGCCCGGGGTTCGTGTTCCGTTGAGGGCCGGCACCGGGGATTTACCGACCCTAAAACACGACCCAGCAGCAAAATGAGCGTTCTGAGCTCCCCGCACCTGCGCTCTTAATCAGTTATCAGCATTCGCTCTACTTTCAAACCCTTGTGGCTCTGTTAAAGCACGATGAAAAAGAGCCGAATCCATTTCTTTGTTGTAGCTTCTCACTGTCCTTAATGTATTTTGATGTTTCTCTGGTACCTGGTGTCCTTTTGGGCTCTGAGGTTTGGGTGAATGCTGGGCTCTAGAGGAATTATTGTCACAGGAAAGAGTATAAGCATATTTATCCTAAACGGACCTATTCTGAGATTCACGGAATCCCAGAATGGTTTGGGTTGGAAGGGACCATAAATCTCATCCCATGCCACCCCCTGCTGAGGGCACCTTCCACTATCCCGGGTTGCTCCAAGCCTCACCCATCCTGGCCTTGGTCACTTCCAGGGATGGGGCAGCCACAATTTCAATCGATTCATCTCTATAGGTAATACCTATTAAATTATAATTTCTCCGAGGATGAGTTGTCCTCTCTCTTCTTCTGCTCAAGATGGTGAATCCATGTGAGCTGGCTTCAGTCTGTGGCCGTTCGTGGTTGGATTTGGGGTTTTTTGAGCTATATGGAGGATCTTTAGTCCAGGCTGGGCTTTCTGGATGTCCCTGCTCACGCTGGGAACAAGGCTACAAGTTACCTTTTGGCAACATTGTGGACTTCCTCCTTGCCAGGAATAATCCTGTTACTCTGCTCAGAGCCCTAAATTGTTACTTGTGAGAGAGACTGAAAAAAAGCTGGGAAATATCAACTGATGAGCCTATAAATAGGAGTAATTAAAGTACCCGTCAGCACATCCCCAGTGCTGTGGTTGTGACAGCTGAGACAGAACCGATTTCATCTCTCCTGCTCTTGCAAAGGTGATTAAAAAACCCAATCACGGCATGGAAAATTGTATTGATTTATTTCTTTTTTGTTTGGTAAGAGGGAAATGTGCTGGCAGTGTGTGACTTAGGGAGCACAGATCTTGCTGGGCCATGATAACAAAAAAGGGATAATTGTGGGAAGGATGGATTTTCCACCATGATTTTTATTTTTTTCATTAGAAGGTTCCTTGCTTTGCTGATACCCGTTTGGTTTTGTAAATGACACCCTGCTGTTTCGCTGGTTACTTTCCTACCAACATTTCCACCTTGCCGTGAGCTAATTAAGGACTGGGAACGGTGTATTCCGAGCCCCCGAGTGGGAATTGCTGCGGGAGGGATGGTGAGGAGCCGGTTTGACCGGAGCGTGGGTTTGGGTGCCTTCTGTATTTACTGCCCTTGGCCGGGCCAGCTCTGCACCTGCTCCCACGGAGATGGGCAGGGAAAGCAGGATAAAAAGCCCAAAATGCATTCCATCCCTATAAAAGGAAGCGTGAGAGCAGGTCCTGGGTGTGGGGGGGTGGCACTGGTGAGCGCGGGCCCTTTGCTGTCCCCTCCCGGTCTGGAAGGGCTGCAGCCCCGAGGCTGGGAGCACAGGGGATGTGGCAGCACTTCAAGGAGGATCCTCCTGGCGGCCGGAACCGCTGGCAAGGATCTCTGACACCCCCATTCTGCTATTTGGGGTGGCTGACAAATGCAGCTTCCTACTCAAAGCCAAAAATACGGAGCTGAGGGAGCGGCAGGACGAGGTGCCAGCACAGCCAGAGTTACATAAAGTGCGAGAAACCCTCCCAGGTGTAGCTTGGCTTTGCTGCGCTTGGCTTTTGGCATCTCGGTGTGGATGTGGGAGTGAGATTTTGGGGTTTAAACCATCTACGGTGTGTTTAACCTCTCCTTTAAGTGCTGGTTAAATAACAGGTTGTTTGTAGCCACCTTTGTACATAAATTATTATTTTTCCTTTACTTTAACAATGTGCAGCTACTTCCTTAAGGTTCAGGGTGGGACACAGAAGATATTCTATCAGTTAAAGTTTATGGAATGTCAATATAATAAATCTGGACAACCAATCCCAATAATTTCTCCTCTGTTTATACTTTTTTTGATATTAACTCCGAAACTTACCGAGATTTCTCTTGAATCCTTTGCATATTTAAAAAGCTTGTGAACTGTTCAAATTATTACTGCACATTTTTTGGGGGTTTTTTTGTTGTTTTCTCCTAACGGAAGTAAAATTTTGGGAGTGATAATTTGGTAAATATATGATCACTTTCTCCAGGCAACCTGTTGTAGGCTGAAATGTGTTATTTAATGTTCAGTTCATCCCAGGTACTGATGCTTAGGCAGTTTCTTCTGTGAGAACTTTCCTTGACCTTTGAATAATCGTTAGATAAATGTGACATTATTAATTAGTTCATTCCCATTTGCTGTGATAATTTCGAAGTATTTTTGAATGGTTTTTTCCACGTCCTGTGCATAAATTTGATGTTTTCTGTGTTGTTCTTCAGTGAAAGATGGGGACTATTCACTAGATTTTCTTGGTGCAAGTAGAATATTATCAGCTAGGGGGAAAAAAAGCAAGATTCACAAGAAGGTTCACACAATTTACTTCTAAAATGGATCCTCGTTCCCCTTTGAATGACTTGCTAGAGATTTGGGTATTGTAGAATCCTAAAACTCCAGAACATTTCTGAAGAGAATGATCTGGAGAAGGCTTTGGTGGGAATATTGGCAGTTGTTCAGTAGAGAAGGAATTGCTGCAACAATTGAAATAATAACCCTGAATTTAGACCTGTGCTCTCCTATTTTGCTGGTTTAGCAATTTAGCCTGAAATGCTGACTGGATCAGGAAGGATCAGGAATGCTGTTCAATTTTTCTGGATATAACACTTCACTCTCTGTGATGAGCCTGGCTGTGGAGTTTTTTTTGGATCTATTTTGCTGCACTTCAGGTGTACAAAGAGGAGCAGGCTGAGTTCCTTCTGCACGCAAGAACGAGCGTTGAACTCTGAAAATTGAACGTGATTTTTAATTGCCGAGCACAAGGATGGCAGAGCTGAGGTTGGGGTGCTCGCATCCCCGCTCTGATGGTTTATTTTTAGAGTTTGGCTTCTAAAATCCTCCCCGAGTCCTTTCGTGCACAACTCGTTCAGGGCTGCAATAAAAATGGGTAATTCCAGATAAGAGCAGAGGCAGTGGTGACACCGAGTGGCTCCAAATAAGTCTCCAAAGTCAATGCCAGAGGTGGGGACGCGGAGCTGTTGGCCGCAGCCCAGCCCCAGCCCTGCCTGGGCTCTGGGATAGTCATTGAGGGCAGTTTGTGGGTGGTGAGGATCAATAGGAGATTCCTCTGTGGTCCTATTTAAGCGGGATAGATCCGAGCCCGGCTCCACATTCCTGGGAGGAAGAGCAGTGGGGTGTCCACGCGGGGAGTTCCTTCCTGACCCCCTCAGCTGGGCCCTAAACCATGAGGTTTTGTTTGGTTTTTAACCTTCAAAATGTTGTCAAGTGTCACTTTGGATGTTTTGTTTTATTTTTAGGTATTTTTCCTGTTTGTCTTTCCGTTTCTTTGTGTGCTGTGTTTTCCTGGAGTAAGGAAATACCACTTCTGGTCTGTGTTTATGTTGTGTACCTTTGATACCGTTTTATTCCAGGCAGTCAGAGTGTGGATAAGTGTAATTCTTGGGCTTACAAACAAATTGCAATATATAAAGTTGCAATATGAAATGAAGAACAAATGGAAATTTTATTAATTTAGGTACAAAACTCAGTGTGGAAGCTGTCGGATTGCTCTGTATGGGTTAACTCTGAAAACCTGCTGTTTATTTATTAACATTCTTTATTTTTAACCTCTCGTAGATGGTTTCATCCGAATATCACTGGGGTGGAGGCAGAAAACCTGCTGTTAACGAGAGGAGTCGATGGCAGCTTCCTGGCACGGCCCAGCAAAAGTAACCCAGGAGATTTCACACTCTCTGTTAGGTGAGTTTGGATCTTTCCAGTCGTGCCCCAGGTTGGTGATGATCTTAATTTGCTGCTGTCCTGTGGGGAAGGAGCTGTGGATGAGCTCCTTGGAAGAGGTGAAAGAATGCACGGGTCACTTTTCAGTGTCATTCACTTTTCCCTCTTCTTTTGCTCCCATTTTCCCTGAAGAGCTTTTCAAATACTTTTACCCAGCTCTAGGCTGGAGGAGAGTGAATTCTGATTTTTCCAGCAGGACAAAAAAGTTCAGGGGAAGCAGAAATAGGTCGATAATAACGTTGCTTTTAGCCCTTTACAAATCCATTTGATAACCAGCTGGAAGCAGCAGAGGTGTTGGGAATTAGTGATCCAGCAGGAAATCCAGACTCTCCTCGCACAGGAAAAGTCAGCAAGTTTTTAAGGGCAACTGTGGCTTTTTCAGCTTCCAAAATAGGCCTTCTGTGACAGTTGTCCCCTGACACTGTGCGGTAGGGATGGGGAAAAGACAGCAAGAGGAAGCAGATAAAGGAAAAGGGAAAAGTGGGATTGGTGATAAGAGTTTGTGCTGCTTGGATACTTGTGAGATAACAGGCCGTGTGGCACGGGAGGGGATTCCTGCTGGGAGCTGCTCTTCCTTAATCTTAGAGACTGTGGCAGCAGGCAAAGGGAAATGTTTCCTGAGAGAGAGACCTCGGGAGCTGGTGGGAATTCTGGAGAAAGGAGCAAACCGGCTCTGGTGGGTGTCTCCAGAATGCTGAACTCCTCTCACCCTCCGCCCTTGTGCTCGTGTGTGGAATTCTCTGTGGGTCTGAGGGATTTCTGCTGGGGCTCGTGAGGCTGCAGGGTTGACGCTGCCTTCAAGGATCCCTCCAGCGTGGAGTTGTTCTCCTGTTCTCCCTGGCTGCTGGGCAGAGGGGCAGTAGCTCAGCCTTTCTGCAGCAGCTCAGTGCTGGAATTATGAGTATGGATTTCTCCACCTCAGGCATCACCAAATATAAGAGTGATTGATTGATCAGCTGACTTGGGAAGGGGTTTTTTGTCCTCTCTTTCCAATATTAGACGCACTGGAGCTGTCACCCACATCAAGATCCAGAACACAGGTGACTACTATGACCTCTACGGGGGAGAGAAGTTTGCCACGCTGGCTGAGCTGGTCCAGTATTACATGGAACACCATGGGCAGCTCAAGGAAAAGAACGGAGATGTCATAGAGCTGAAATATCCCCTCAACTGTGCTGATCCCACGTCAGAAAGGTCAGAGGAGTGGTGGAACCTCAATGTCCTTCTTAATCAATGCCGTGTTTATCCCTCTGAACACTCAGCCTCCATCTGGGAAAAGGGTGGTCACAACCTTGGGTTCATTTCAGGGACATTCTTTGCAAAATAGATGAATAAATGTGGCTAAAGGTGAAGCAATCCAAGCCTCAGAACCTGTTCCCTTCAGCATTCTTCCTTGGGTGGGACAGGACTGAAAAAGAGGGCATAATTCCCTTTATTTTTACTGGGAGAATGTTTAATCGGAGAAGTTCTCCTGATGTTGTTGCTGCAAGGAATTCCCAGGGATATTTCTGGGCATAACTTTTTGTGCTTTTTCTAGCAGCGGGTAGAAGCTGAAGGCCATACAAATCCTCAGATTCCTCAGACTCTTGTTTTGAGGAGCGTGGTTAATGAGGAGAATTTGAGACTCTGGATTTGAGGAAATGTCAGGGGGCAGAACTAAACCAGCAGATAGCTGTTTATTCCTAGAAGTGAAAAAACAAGGAAAAATATTCAAACAAGTTCTCTCACTCCTCAGAGTGGCTTAACAGGGGTGGGGAGGATTAATGGCTTTTTTGGCCCTATTTCCTGAAGAATTGAGATTGCTGGGATTATCCTCACCAGTTCCTAATGGGATGGGAGGATGAGGTCTCAAAGGTGTGAAGTTCCCACAATTTTATTAGGAAAGTTTCATGAAGGAAATAAAAGAAGGATAAATGCCTTGACTGAGGGGAAGGTTGGAGTGTAACCTGGTGTTTATTGGAATCCACTGGGATTGTTGTGAAGGATCCAGATCAAAGCTTCCCTGGGAGCTTGTGTGAAACTCATGGAAGTGCTTTGAAGTGTTTCTGTCCTCACTGGTGTGCACCTGGGCACTTCTAAGGCTTTTTTTATTTATTGTTTTTACAAACTGAGGTTTTCCCTACACCTGGCTGCTGCTGAGTGAACAGAAGGATTTAATTTGCTAATAAATACCCGGAACAAGTGGATTCAGCTGGAATGCTAAGCAGGGTGTCTCCCTCTATGTCCCTTTATTTCCAGGTGGTTTCATGGGCATCTCTCTGGGAGAGAAGCTGAGAAACTCTTGACAGAGAAAGGAAAACATGGGAGTTTCCTGGTGCGGGAGAGCCAGAGCCACCCTGGGGACTTTGTCCTTTCCGTGAGGACGGGGGATGACAAAGGAGAGAGCAACGATGGCAAATCCAAAGTGACACACGTCATGATCCACTGCCAGGTAGGAAAAGCAGGGAATCCGTGGGCCCAGGAGCTCTGGATACATTCCCCTTTTCCCTGGGGGTGCTGCAGGTCGTCCCTTTGATCAAATTGACTCCTTTGATGGCATCAAAATTCCAGCAGGGATTATTTTTTTGGGGACTGCTTGGCTGACTGGCTCCTGTCGAGGGCCCTCTGGCTCAAGTCACACTTTGCTGTGCTCAGGGAGCCTTTGCAGTCTCCTGGATGGATTCTACCAAAATAGGAGTGGTTGGATAAATGGAGATCCATCCACAGCTGTCTGTCTCCTGTCAGTTCAGGCAGTTACACCTGATAGATGACCAGCAGTCTGTGAAAACGAGAGTTCACTCCAAGGAGTGCCTTGAAATCTAAATCTTTGATTTCATAGAAGGTAGTTCTTCACTGAAATACTGTAAAATTACAGTTTTGATATTTAATATATGCCCATGGGTTGCTATTTAAAAAATAATCATAGGTTTTAAAAAAGCCATAGATTTTTGTCATTCTCTTTTACTTCTGTTGTGCCAAAAAACAGTGCAGTGACTTAATTGTATAAAAACACCTAAAATGCAGTAACAGAAGTAGTTTGGAGGTAGAAATGACCCACCAGGACTGTAAATGCTGAATTACCAGAATATGTTTATTTTTTCAAGAAAACTCTTCTGATTTGCAGTTAGCATTTATGTCTTTGAGGAGAATAATTCACCATTGCTTCCTTAAAATCAGGGTGGTGCCAGGCAGTACCAGCCTTTCAGGACCCAATCATACACTTAATTTTGGAAATCAATTCAAATCCCTAATTCCTGGATTCTCAACCTGTAGCTCCAGTATCTGCCTGAGCTGCCTGGACCCCAGTCCAGAGGGAATCAGCTCTCTAAAAAAGCAGATAAACTGATTTTCAAGGAGATGGCAAAAAAGGGGATGTCCTGCAGCGTGTCTGTGTTTGTATTTATTAAAGTTCTATCCTTTAGCAGAAGGATTTTAGTAGAGTCTTCTACACATAATTTTAGAGATTATTTCTGATGCAAGGCACAGCCTGGAGGTGCTGTGGTGGTGGGAAGTGCCTTTATTTTGGGGAGCATTTGTCTTTCCAGGATCTCAAATACGACGTTGGTGGAGGGGAGAAGTTTGACTCTCTGACAGATCTGGTGGAGCATTACAAGAAGAACCCCATGGTGGAGACTTTGGGCACCGTGTTGCAACTCAAACAGGTGAGAAGGAGAGGGCACCCCTGAGCTTTGCCACCTCCAGGATGTGTTGTTGAAATGCAGCTTTTCCGTACTTTCTGCGAGACTTTTTCTTTTCTGAGGCAGAAAACAAAGAATTAAACTTCATGAAATGGATGACAAAGTCATTTAAATGGGAACAGTTTTTGTTATGCTTGTGAAGGGATAGAGTGTTGTCTCTGATGTGCAGAATTTCCTGGTGTCATCCTGGTCTGTAGGAATTGCAGAGCAAGTCCAGAAATGAGACAATTTAATGCATTAAATAAAAACTGTGAGACTTGAAAAGCAACTGTTCACCGTCCCCTTCCTCGCTGGCCTTTGTTTGAATTCCAAAATTCTGATGTCCAAAAAGATGCCTGGATCCTGAAATTCCCATAAAAACATGCTTAGCTTAGGGGGTTTGTGTTGGAATTGTCTTTCCGTGGTTGTTATCTGCTAAGCCTGTGCTGTTTGGGGTCTGTGTCCCTCAGCCCCTGAACACCACCCGGATCAACGCGGCCGAGATTGAGAGCCGAGTGAGGGAGCTCAGCAAGCTGGCAGAGACCACGGATAAAGTCAAGCAGGGCTTCTGGGAAGAGTTTGAGGTAATTCCTTACGTTCCAAGTTGTTTTTCCTCCGGTATGTCCTCCAGTGTTCAGTCTCACACTGCTAAAGTCACGTTGGGTTCTGCCTTCCTGGCGTTCCCTCCTCTCCGTCACTTCAGATCCTTGTTCTTGCTCCCATCTCCAGGGCTGAAGTTTTTCCAGCTCCACTCTTGTGGCTTGAAATATTTGCCTTTTTTCCCTGATTCTCAGAGTGCTTTTTATCCAGTCCCTGGAACAATCCTTCCTGGATATCCTCCCTACCATGAGGGAGCCTCAGGTACCCTTCTGTCTGTCCCACCAGGACAATCCGTCAAATTCCTTCTGCTGTTTGGGAAGTTGGGAACCATTTCTTTAGGGAAACTTCCATTTCTCAGTCAATCCATTGCTCTTGTCCTTGTGGTTTTTTGATACTCGTTTTTGGGGGTCTTACAGCCGTTGTGAAGTGGCAGAAAGCTCTGGGATGAAGCAACGTGGATTATCTGCATTCCTTGGATTTCTGGAGATTTATTTTCGTTTTGTTTTGATGTTTCATTTCTCTCTGCAGGCAAAATTCCAATTTCCTTCCAGAAAGAGTGTGTGGTGACAGGACAGGGGGATGGCTTCAAATTGGAAAAGATTTAGATGGGATAATGGGAAGAAATACTTCCAGAATTTGGAAGAAACTCTTCCCAGAGAAGCTGTGGCTGCCCTATCCCTGGAAGTGTTCGAGGCCAGATTGGATGGGGCTTGGAGCAACCTGGGAGAGTGGAATGATTTGGGTTGTGAGGGACCTTAAATCCCATCCCACCCCCTGCCGTGGGCAGGGACACCTTCCACTGTCTCAGGTTGCTCCAAGCCCCGTCCAACCTGGCCTGGAATACTCCAGGCTGGATGTAATGAGCTGGTTTATACCTCACACACACATAACCACCAGTGGAGTCTGGAATTCCACCAGCAGATGGCAACAGGAAACTGGGAAAGTGCTGAGGGAGCTCCAGAGAGGCTGGTTTGAGAAAGTTCCTGAATAGTGATGGATTTGCAAAGTGACCATCCTTGGAGAAACCCTCTTTGGTCAGAAATATCCATTAGCTAAATGTGCTGTCCGGTGTGCTCTGATTATTGCCAGGAGAAGGAAAATTAATCCATGAAAAGCGAAGGAATTAGCACGGAGGTGTGTGAGGGGAATATCAGATGGTGAGGTGATGGCAGTGGGAAATGATAAAACGAGGATTGAGCTTTCTCCTTTCTCTTTCCAGAGAGAGGGGACAGTCCTTGATCCAGGGCTGCTGAATGGTCAGAATGGCCAGAATTCCATCTGGAGAGGGAGGAAAGTCAGCACAGGTCGTGTGTGTGGGCAGGGATTGTTGGTTTGGCAAAATACAACTGAGCTGTTAATTCGCAGTTCTTTCCTGACCTCTGGTCCACGTTGAAGAAATTTCTTTTGGAGTGAATTTCTCAGTGGGGCCTTAGAAGCAAAGTGTTTTCCTTACAGAAGGAAAAGTCTTGCAGGAAAAGCAAATAAACGAAGGATTTTACCTGTGAGACGTCGCACTTCTTTTTCCCCTCACTGCTGCCAGTGAGGTCAGCACTAACCCTTATTCTTTTGGGAATGAAGCCCTCTCCCAGCAGTTTTAGTGCCCTGCTTTTCCACTCCCCTCAGGGAAGCTCCAGCTGTCCCCCATGGTGGCAGGAGGGGGGAGCACACCCCAGGTTGTCCACGGATCCCTGTCTGTGCTGTTCAGGAGCTGCCAGCCCAGATGGTGAATTTAAATTACTTGTCTCCAGGCAGGAATGAGCCTCTTGTCCCAGGAACCACCAGACAGGAACGTTGACAGTCCTCGTAATGTTTTTCCCTCTGAAAAATGATTATTTCTGAGCTTAGTGCTGGGATGTTGTAGTGAAGTTGAGGAAGATATTCTAGATTTATGGTTGTGTTGTTCCAGCTCTGAATGGGCTTGTTGGGAGTCGCTGCTGCTCGTGGATCTCTCCTCAGGGATGCTTCAAGCAATAATAATTAACTCTAGGAAGGAAGATGTGGTTTCCACGTACTTAATTGCTTCAATTCTTTAACTTGCTGGGAAAGTTTAGCTCTCAGTCCTTTCACCTGGAATTCCACAGGCAGTGCTTTGGTGGGGGGAATGTTTTCTGTCCTTGGTCACAAGCTTGAGACTTTGCATCTCTTACATTTCTTTTGTTTTCCCTGGCTTTAGGATGAGCCTAATTATCCAAGGTCATTAAGTGAGGGAGTATCAGACTGAGACAGGAGTGAGCAAATGTGCCAAGCTTTAAATAAAAGCAAGGGTCTGGAGGGTGGGAATGACAAGGGGAGCAGCTTCCAAAGCCTGAGTGTTCCTTTCAGTGGGGCCAGAACTGCTTTGGGCATGAAAACTTGGAGCAAAACATCAGGATCCTGATGCCTCCAGCTCCAGAGAGCTTTGGGAGAAGGGGGATTTGGGAGTGGGGAGGTTTGCCATGAAACAGCATTGCTGTGAAATTATGGAATTGCTGCTGTCCCTGACACGTTGTGTTCCAGAAATCCCCACTCTGGGTTGTTCCTTCGCTGAGATAATTTATGAATAACCCCCTTTGTAGTCACCTAGTGCTCCTCTCCTCCCTTTTCTCTGGGAGAAGGGATTGCTGTGAGGATGGACCAGCCCATCCTGCTTTTTCTGAGCCCCCCTGTCTGTGCTTTCCCCTCAGACCTTGCAGCAGCAGGAATGCAAACTCCTCTACAGCCGTAAGGAAGGGCAGCGCCAGGAAAACAAGAACAAAAATAGATACAAAAACATTTTACCCTGTGAGTATCGATCCTTCGTTGCCATTTCATGTTACTCTGGTTTATTTTCCTCATTAATACAGGGTTAATTAAGCACCACTGGGCTTTGGCTTCTCTTTAATGATAATTTCCCCTCTTATCAGGATTATCCTGTGATTTCCAATTTGGGTTCAAACATTTGCACTTTGTAGATGTTTGTAATACTGTTTATTATCTTCAGCTTTCATTTGAAAGCTTCACATCCCTCAGCTGTTACTCAACAGGCTGGAATGCTTCAATTTAAGAATTTAATTTGGGAGACAAAACTGCAACGTGCAAATCCTGAGGCCTTGCCTTGCCTTAGTGTTTGAAAAACCCTGTGTTGCTGAATTCCCAGGACATGGAAGCAAAAGGGGCAATTTGGAATATTCTACTCACTAATTTACTAAGTTGGGTAATTCATTAACACCCATGT
The DNA here is from genome assembly GCA_013397755.1 of Cnemophilus loriae. Classification (NCBI taxonomy): domain Eukaryota; kingdom Metazoa; phylum Chordata; class Aves; order Passeriformes; family Corvidae; genus Cnemophilus; species Cnemophilus loriae. Next base: position 402,578 of record VZTF01001678.1, read on the forward strand.
GTATTTTTGCAGTTGATCACACCAGAGTTGTTCTCCACGATGGTGATCCCAATGAGCCTGTTTCAGACTATATCAATGCTAATATTATTATGGTGAGTGCATTCCCACCTCCTCTTCCCTAAATCCAAGGGAATCTGGCCACCAGTTGTTAAATTGTTGTTTTTTTCCCCTTCTAGCCTGAGTTTGAAACCAAGTGCAACAACTCAAAGCCAAAAAAAAGCTACATTGCTACCCAAGGCTGCCTGCAGAACACGGTGAATGATTTCTGGAGGATGGTGTTCCAGGAGAATTCCCGAGTTATCGTCATGACCACGAAAGAAGTGGAAAGAGGAAAGGTAAAGCCAGACTCCAGCTGGCCTCGGGAAAGGTCCTGACACTGGAGTGCGAGTAAGGACTAAACTGGCTGCGATAAATTGATTTATGGCTGGAATTTGGTGTGCCACCAGCTTCCTTGGAGCTCTGGAAGGTGCTGGGTATCCCTTTTATCAGGGCCTGTGGGAATTGGGGATGTATTCCTGTCACATCAAGCTTCCTTTTCTTGAGGATTGCCTGCTGAAATTTCAGCTGCTGGATGTGAATCTCTGTATTTCAAACTTACTCAGAGGAGGAGGCACTGGGATGAGAGATGTGGCCAAGCAAGAATTCCAGGTGCTTGAAGGGGAAAATTCCCTGCTCCTGGAGCAAAAGTCTTGCCATTTATTTTAGCTCATCAAGCCTGTGTGGACTTCCCTAAAAAAGCAGAATTATGGGATTTTATTATTACAGGACTGAATGTAGAGATGTTGCTTCTTAGCTGGGAACTGCTCTGGCAGGATTTAATGCTCTCAAAGAGGAATTTTCCCTGCAATGGTGTATCCCAAAAACCTCCATTTACCTTTGGAGTACAGGGATCTTGTCTTGCTGCCTGGCCTTTGGCAAATCTGGGGATATTTTAGTTTGTTTCTGGTTTCTAATGACACAAGGCAGGAAAGAATAGGAATAGTTGAACACTGATATCCTGGCACCAGCCACACAGGGATTGTGTGGATTTATCTTTGGAATTTGTTGCTTCTGATCTTTTTTTCTGTTTGATAAACACTTTCTGTTCTCTCTCTTTTTCTTTTCAAGTTTCTCTGCTTCTTCCACACACCATTGTCCACCATTTAACCTTTTTCTATATTCCCACAATCTGTTTCTGAGGGAAAACTGTTGCCTTTTTAGGGGAGCATCACTTGTGGAAAAAAACCAGATTAGAAGTTTAGCTAAATTTTTTCTGTGGGTGACTGATGATTGCAGGGGTTCCTCACCCCCTGGAACTTTGTGTGTGTGGACTGAAGACAAATAACAGGAGATTTTACAGGATTCTCTCCCTAACTCGGGTGTCAAAGCTGCCACTGGTGCTGTTTGCTGGAGCCATTAGACTTTGTCTTGTGGATTTTTTTTTCAGTCTTTGGCTTTGTCTTGTGGGTCTTTTTTTAGTCTTTGTAAAGTTCTGCCACTTCATCACTCTGATAAAGGGGCAGGATTTGTGTTTCCTTCCTGAGAATGCACTGAACGAGGGAGAAGCTCCCCCTTTGCAGTGATATTCTTTGTTTTGGAAGAGAAGAAATAAATTATGGGGTTGTTTTGGCAGAGTTGACTTGAATACACCTTTCTTCCTTCAAGTTATTTATTATTTTTTTAAGAACCTCCTGAATGGCCTCTGCTCCTCTGCAGTTTCTCCATTATTCCTCCCAAAGTTTGCTCAGCCCTTTTGCTGGAGAAAACACTTTAATTCATCCCTGCTGCATTGCTCATTCTTTCTTTACCCTTGATTGTTTTGTGATGCCTGTTTCACGTCTTAAAGAATTGCAAATACCAGCCCTGGTATCAAATCAAAGCTTTTTTATCTCAGGCCAAGCTGTTTGCAGACCTGCAGGAAGGAGAGAAGCCTTTGCAGCAGAGCTGCCTCCGAGAGCTCATAGCCCGAGGAAGGGAGGAACTGTGGAACATCCCAGCCCTGCATCGAGTCCTGGATGGGCTTTAAAGTGCAGAAGCAGCAAATCCTTAGAAATTAAAAGAGTGGGGGTTTGGAGGCAGTTCAGCAACCCCTCCAGCAGAGTAAAGCTTATTTTAACATCACGTTGCTGTTCAGACTTGCTCTACCAACTGCTCAGAGCTCTGCACTGGAAACTGCAAGTTATTTCTGCTGGCACCCTCCAAAATCAGTGTATTTGCTTCAGTTTCAGTGTATTTGCTTCAGTTTCAGTGTATTTGCTTCAGTTTCTCCCCTTGTGACAGGGAAAGAAGGGCAAAAATAGCAGAAAAACATCTTGTTGCCTACGAGGGCACGTGTTCAGCCATCTTACTCTGCCTTGGGCTGGCAGAAGGAGCTTCCCTGTGCCCTGTTTTTTCCTGAATACTCAGAATAACTGCATTCAATAGCTGCAATCCCATTGCTCTGTAGGAATTGGTGTTTGGTCTGTGTTTGCTCTTGCTGGAGGCTGCTCCTACAATAATTTCTGCTTTGATGCTGCGTTCCCAGGAGTTGCTCTTTCCTGACCTGTCACAGGAGCCAAATCCAAGTGCTGATAGGTGAATCCATTCCTCACTGGAAGGAATTTATACCTGAGCAAAGATAATCTTGATGGAGAAGCAGCACACCAAAAACTCTGCATTTTAGAAGTTACAGACCCATGAAGTGCTCCCTTTGCAGGAGCCTCAACCCTCTTTGGTGATGGAATCAGAGCTGTGTCAGCCCTTCCTGCTCCAAGCCATGGAAAAGCAAGAATCCGAGTTTTATTTCCCCTGGAAATGATTTATACCTTTGACCTTTACTCCTTTTGCAGCCTGTAGGGTTTGGGCTGTGGAACAGCCTGTGAGGCTGAATTCTGCTGGAATTCTGTATCTTGAGACCCAGGAGCTGGGGGTATAAAAAGCAGGATTTTAATCTCCAGGTTTTGAAAATATCCAGGCACAAAATAGCACAAAAGGTGCTAAGAGGAGAGGTGGCCTGTACCTGTTTGAAATTATCCAGTGGTTGTTATGGAGAGGAGAAACTTCCCATTAAAATGTTCTTTACCTCGTCAGCTGATTGTCCTCTGCGGATTCTGGAATGAAAGCTTCAGAGTTGTGGTGACTGGTTTGCAAAGCAGCCTTTTTCTTCCTGCCTGATTATTCCTTTTTTTTTTTGTTGGTTTTTAAATTTTATTTTATTTATTTTGAAATCTTGCAGAGTAAGTGTGTCAAGTACTGGCCGGATGAATATTCCCTGAAGGAATACGGAGTGATGCGTGTCCGGAATGTGAAGGAGAGTGCAGCACACGATTACACCCTGAGAGAGCTTAAACTTTCCAAAGTTGGCCAGGTGAGTACAAGAGGAACTCTGTCCTCTTAGTTCAGCTTGTGGATCACCAAAGGAAAAATGGCAGGGATAGCCCATTTCTCTGGAATCAATAAAAGCACTCGGAGATGAATAAATGGAGCCCTGTCTTTCTTTGAAGCTCCACGTTTAGTTCCATCCATCTTTCTCTTTGCCCTTGGGATAATTGAAGATTCTCCTACCTAAGCAGCTTTTGGCAGGAGAGGAACTGCTGCAGAGCTTGCAGGGAATCTGGGAGGAGGGATAATGCTTTTAACTGAGGACACTTCAATCCAGCCAGGCGTTTGCTCCCTCATGGAAATGGTTGCACTGGAAGGAAAGGAAAGGAAATGTTGTGTGTGGGTCCAGGGTGTAGAAAATTCACTTAAGGGGAGGGATAAAAAGGTGAAGAAACACTGTGGAAATGGCATTTCCTGTTAGGGAACAGTTTGGATCAGGGAGGAGAAGTAAATAAGGGAATTTAGTGACTGATGTGCTGGGCTGGGAAGGGCCCTGGCTTGTTCCCTCCTTCGGGAGTTGTGGAGCTGTGGGTGCTGTGCCCAGGTTGGATTTGGGATATGCCCCCTCCCCATCGGACTCAGCTGTGCCCCATAAATGCTTTTGGAGCTGGATTTGGACCTGAAGGGTTTTGTTTGTGTGTCCTGGGCTGTGCCTCGCAGGGGAACACGGAGAGGACGGTGTGGCAGTACCACTTCCGCACCTGGCCCGACCACGGCGTTCCCAGCGATCCCGGGGGCGTCCTGGATTTCCTGGAGGAGGTGCACCACAAGCAGGAGAGCATTCCTGATGCAGGACCTGTTGTGGTCCACTGCAGGTGAGGCCATGGGCTGGGCTCCTCCTGCTGCTTTTGGCCCAGAGAGCTGAGACCTTCAAAAAGGGTGACTTTCCCTGGGAACTGCTCAGAATTCCCTTTATTTTCTGTCTGTACAAATTCACATTCTGGGTGGATGGCACAGGGTCCCCTTGGGAAGGGATTTCAGAGTGTGAACCTTTGTATAAATGAGAATTTTTGCTGTTGGATGAGAAGGTGGGACCATTCCTGGCCGGAGCATTTCAAGAGCAGGATCATGGGAATTCTGGTGTCCCATCCCACCTGGGAGGCCTCTCTCCTTTTTGGGTGTTCTCAGCTTATGAACAAGATGCTTTTTAGGCAAGGAAATGATAGATCTGACCTTATGGGGTGTTCTTGAGGGTGGGATTGAGGGATATTTATAAACACCAATTTCTGTCCCTTCCCTGAGGTCTCTGCTCACTTTTGGCTCTGTGGTTTGACTCTGGCTGTAGTTTGGAAGCCCCTGGCTGTAATTTGGAAGCCTCTGCCTCTAATTTGGAAGCTTCTTGTCTCCTAATGCCAGACTCTTCCTCGGCCTGGGGTTTTGGTGTGTGTCCAGAAAGACCAAAACAATTAAATTCCCTTTTTTTTCCCTTCTTCCAGTGCTGGGATTGGGCGAACAGGAACTTTCATTGTCATTGACATCCTCATTGACATCATCCGAGAGAAAGGTACCTTTTCCCCCTCTGATTTCCCTGCCTGGTCACGGATCCACCCCGGGAATGCTGCTGGAGGATTCAGGTGATCTCCACCCTCACCGTGGTTATTTTCCTGCTCTTCCCATTGCCGTGGATGTCCCCAGGGGTGGACTGTGACATCGATGTCCCCAAGACCATCCAGATGGTGAGGTCCCAGCGCTCAGGGATGGTGCAGACAGAGGCCCAGTACAGGTTCATTTACATGGCAGTGCAGCACTACATCGAGACCCTCCAGCGCAGGATCGAGGAGGAGCAGGTGGGTCCATCCCAAAAATCCAGTGGGAACACGGCAGGATTCCAGCAGGGAGCAGCACTGGTGGGGATTTGTTAGGGAATTGTATTGTGCGAAGGCTGGGTCTGGAAGGTATGAACCCTCTCCTGTATTTCAGTTCATTATGCTTAAGAATTAATTAAATTATTTGGTGGAATCCTTTACTTGAATTAGGTGGAATCCTCTCCTTAAAATGTCGAGTGGAATCCTCTCCTTAAATTACTAAGCATAATTTTCTCTTTTAAAATGTGAGGTGGAATCCTCTCCTTAAATTAAGTGGAATCCTCTCCTACCCTCCCTGTCCCCAGCCCTGCCCCCAGATCTCAAATTTCATTCCTCTTACCAAATTTCCTGTGGAGGAAGAATAAAAGATAAGGGTCTGTTAATTAAAGCAGAACCTCTTGATCTTTGTGTTTGAAAGAGATTTCAGATCTTGTTCCCTGCATTCCTGAAAGGGGAAAATCAAATGCTGGTCACTCCAATTCCAGTTTGGGAGTTTATTGGTAGGAAATCAATCTATTGGAGTGGGAAATGAAGGGGTGAGTGTGGTGATCCAACAAAAAGCACTTCCAGGAGTGTGGTGGGATCAGAAATGTTTGGGAATAAGTGGTGACAACCACCACAAGACCTTCCCCTCCCCCTTCCTGTTCAGGGAATTCCTTGCTCTCCAGTTCTGGGGGGTTTTACAGCAGTTTCCTGGTTTTGTGATAAAGAGCTGATGTTTTCTCCCTGTCCCTGCTGCTCCCTGCCCTGACCCCGGAGCAGTTGGGATTTGTACCTTTTGCTTTCTATGCTAATTAATCCGTATTTTTACTCTTTTTAGTATCTTTTTGCCTGCTAGGGACTTTGCAACACGTACGGGGTTAGTTCTTCTTTATCAGCTGGTTCCTGTAAAATGTCCTTGTGGTCCATTCCACAAATTCTGCATTCCCTGTGTCCACCAATCCATCTTTGTCTCCCAGATTTTGTTCAGTGAAGCAAATCCAGGTTGGCTCAACAGAACTTTTCCCAAGCTGTGTTCCCACAAGCAGCTCAGGACAGCTTTGCTAAATGCTGGCTAGGAGTGATTTAAGAATCACCAGAACGAGCTGAGCAAGTTCTGAGTGTGTTTCAGGAGACCACCTTGGAAAAGCTTCAATCCCAGGAATGTTCTTAATGGGAATTCAGGAGCCAGAACTCCCCTGAGGCTCCGCCAGCCTCTGCTGTGAGATTGGGTCAGGCCTCAAAACCTGGAGCATTAAAAAACCCCAAATAAACCCACAATTCCCTCCCCAAACCCCAATTCCCTACAAAACTTTAATTTCTACCTCGTAGGTTTCAGCGTTTTCAGGCATTGTGAACGCCTGGAAAAAGGAAAAATCCGAATCCCGTCTCTTTCCCGGCGTAGTTCCCTGGCTGGATCTGGAGCTGGGTGCCAGCACAATTGGCTGCAGCCTGGAGCATATGTGCAGAATCCAAATAACAGCTTGGCTGCTTTTTATATCAACCCTAATGGGCTCAGATATTATTTTATTAGAGCTCCTGCGAACATCGGTGGCGCTCCGTTGGCCCCAGCTCCACGCTGGAAAGAAGGGCAGTGGGAAGCCCATTGGCTGCTCAAGAATGAAGTGGGGAGTTTTCTGCCAAGGAAATGAGGATTGAGTACATTCAGAGGGTTGGTGTGTTCTGCTGGGATGGGGGAAAATGGGGATTTTCAGGTGTTGTCTCACCAATAGCTCGAGCCAAGCTTTAGGTGTGCTCAGTGATGTGTTCCCTGCAGAACTGAGCTCTCTCCTCACAGCCAAACCTAAAAACACCCGTGGTTATCTCCTCTTGGAATTGCTGCTCTGTGCCAATGATTGTTTGCTGGGATTAACCCCAAAACCTGGCTTTTTGTCGTGTGTTCTGCTTCACAGAAGAGCAAGAGGAAAGGTCACGAGTACACAAACATTAAATATTCGTTATCGGACCAGACGAGTGGGGATCAGAGCCCTCTCCCCCCCTGCACCCCAACCCCAACGTGTCCAGAGTAAGTTCAGTCCTGCTCTCAGTTTTGAGCTGTTCTGTCTCATCTTCAGAGACCTCAAACGAGGCTGAGTTACCCCAGAACCTGCCCTGTTGTCCTGGGCTTTGCTCTGAAAATAAATCGAGTAAAAGAAATTGTCCCTGAATTATCTGGTGTTTATAACAGGATTTTTTTTTTTTTTTTTGTCTCTAATGGGATTGTTGGGACTCTAAATCCTGATTTCATTTCAGAATGAGAGAAGATAGTGCTAGAGTATATGAAAATGTGGGGCTGATGCAACAGCAGAAGAGTTTCAGATGAGAAGATGTTCAGAGCCTTCCAGGCCAAGGCAGGTGTGTATGGCCAGGGGAGGGGCTGTGTCCAGCCTGGCTTGGGAGAAAATGTACCCAGGAATGCCCAAAATGCTTGGAATTTATCCCCATAGGATGCCTGAGTTCCCAAAGCTAATTTTAATTAAATTTTAATGACCTCTATGCACAATCTCACCTTCTGCTGCCAAAGCACCCGCACAGTTCCTAAGCCAGCGTTGAGACTTTGGGTTGAGTTTAAGCTTTATTGAGTCAAAACTGAGCACACTTCTGTACAATGCCTGAATAAGAAATAACTGCTGGGGTTTTCTCCCTAAATAATTCTTCATTTTTCTTCCTTTCCCAGACGTGAAAATGGTTTTTAAAAAGGTCAAGAAAGAGATGGAAGAAGCTTCACGTGAGCAGTGAACTCTGAGGGCTTGGTACCTTTTTATTTACGGTTTTAATCCTTCAGTAGGCAAAACTTCAGAGCATCTAAAGATTGTTTTTATCTCTTCTCTCCAATTTCCAATTGCTCATTTTCCAAATAAAAGGAAATCCTTTCTACAAGGTAGACAATTACTTTGTAGAGTCAGTTTCGAATCCTGCAAACTGTTGGACTGTCATCCATTTGTTCTTTTAAATAGTATTTTGGTTTCACAGTATGGCTGTTAGTGGGGTTTTNAAATCCGTGACATTCGATGTAAAATACTGATGGGAACAATGTGGATTGGTGGAAAAGAGTGGATCACCAGCGTGAATAGAACCAAGTGCATGATCAAATTAGTCCTGATACATTTCAAACTCAGACTGAGCTTCCTGGGCTGAGCAGTTCTTGAGATGAAGGTGCTTTTTTTTGTGATAATTGGTGGCTTTGATTCCAATTTTGCTGCGTGGCTGGATGGGCTATTTTGGAGGAATTTATGCAAAGTTGCTTTTACATCAAACAAAGTTTCTTTTCTGTGATCTCTGCCCAGAATAGGAATTCCCTGTGTCCTTCAGGAGACTCAGTGACCTGGGGGTGGTTTGTGAGGACACTCTGTGGTGATTTTGTGCTCAATCAAATGAGACTGAACCGGCAGAATTGAGGTATTAACGAACAAGTTGCAGGATGTTAAAACCAGTGAGACCAGTAACCCACTGCTGGTGTCAGGGAACCCTCCTCCCCTTGTGCTGGGGACCTGGAAGCTGTGGAGGAGCCTCCTGGATTTTTAGGAAGGCTCTGTGCTGGTGGGGAAGGAGGGATCCCGGGATTCCTGGTGGGACGGGGAGCAGCGAGGCCACACCGGGGGCACTGTCCCACCCCAAGTGCCTTTGGGAGCTGCCTGGACCTTCCTGTCCCAATGCCACGAAAAACCACCTGGAACCACTCGTGAATGTCAGGGAGGCAGAGCCTCTTCCAGAGACTCCCCGGGGAAGATCTGCTGAGCTGCCACTTCATTCCTTCCCCTGGCTCTGCCCGGTGCCCTGGAGCAGCAGCTCCCCTTGGAGCCGTGGATGGCAGGGCCAGGCCCGAGGAGCGGGGCCCGGTGTCTTCCCCAGCACCTTGTCCCTGGTTTTGGGGACGTTCTGTGACTTCAGTGGTGTTCGGGAGTGATTGCCATCCTCACACAGGATGCCCGACCTTCCTGTGTCGCTGGAATGGGGTTCTTGGCCTTCCTGGTGGAATTCTGCTGAAGCCTGGAATGCGGTTAACGCGGCTTTGGGAGAGGTGAAGTGGGAGATTGCGTTGTCTGGTCCTCAGAGCGCTTTGCAAATTCCGACATCTGAGCAGTTTGTTTGAACTGAATGAAGGTGCTTCGTTGATGTTAAGCAGAATTTTGTTCCTTGGCCTCTTGTCCTTTTTGTCTTTCGGGGCTTTGGGATTTGGGATTTGATTTTTTTGGAACTCCTGTCACCAGCACGCCATAAACGTGTTTGACTGGCACAGCCTTACGCTCTGGCCCTGAATCCTTGTGCCCTTCCTAGACCAGAACAGATGATGAGGAGAGAGAAATGTGGTGGTTTGGTACTGAGATTCCTGTTCTCCATCCCCTGCCAGCCTGTCCCTGTTCCCAGCCCCCTCCTGCTGAACAGAGGACACTTGGAAGCGTTGGGATTTGCGTGGAGCGATTAAATATTTGCCTCAAACTCTGTGCGGAGTCAAATCCCGCGCTTCAGAGGTTGGAGCAAGGTGGGGACACACCTGGGTGGGTTTCGGAGCTGCTCTGCTCCAAACTGGGATGTGAGGGGGGGAAAAGTCAGGAGAAAGGAGGGAAGGATCCTGAGGGAATCTCGACTCTCTGCACTCAGTTCACGTGAAGTGTCTTAAAAGCTGGACCTGTGCGAGCAGCAGTCAGCCCATGGCCAGCACAACGTTGCCTCCTGACCTCGTTCAGAACCTGCCTCTGTAGGATTTTATTTGGAATTGTTCTCCTTGGAAGCAGGGAATTCTTGCTGCAGAATGTGTGGGAACCCTGGGGAGCGCGTGGTGGGGGAATGTCAGTGAGGGGGGAGCAGGAGCTGAAAGATTGTGGCTAAAGGAATAAATTCTCCTTTCTGAACCAGTGTTGGGTCCTGGCGGGCACCAAAGGGGAGCCCCTGCACCCCAAAATCTGTCCCCAGAGACAGGGAGGGTTCTTAAAGCATTTCCTATATTAATTCCACCAAATAAATTTGGGGTTCTGACAGACGAAGCAACAAAGAGAAACATCCTTTGGTTTGGGGCATGTGAATGTGGGATTCAGGGATTCCCAGGTTTAGGGCATTCAGCTGGGTGCAGCAGGGGAAGCTTCAAACTTGTTCTGGAGCAGGGATGGGAAAGGGATGCAGGGCTCCAGGGTTCTCTTGGAGAAGCCTTTGTCCCACGAGGGAAATTTACCCCAACCCCTAAGGCACAATGATTGATGCCAGTGTGAATTTGCTGCAGGCTTCGTTTACTGAATGTTGTAGAGAAATACACTTTAATTTCAGCTAACTCCTGTTTAGGCCTGATTGGTTCTATTAATCCTGACCAAACTTTTCATTTTTTCCTGCTAAAAGATGTGGTTGAGACACGATTAACCAGGACACAGCTAACAAAGGTATCCAACCTGTTCCCCTTCTTCGTTGTAGGGCTGAGGAAATTCATAGCTGGGACTAAAATGTGTTGTCAGGGTTTGATTTTCTACCCATAACTCCATTATTTCAAATTAATTGTTCATTTCTCCCTTTTCGATAGTGAAAAGTAATGAATAATTTCAAGCCTGTTTATTTATGACATTACTGTGATTTCTTTTTTTTTATTGCAGTACTAAAGACTAATGAAAAAGGATCTTATTAGGTGGAATAGGCCTTGCATTTGTTTTTTCTTTTTCCTGCAATGTATGAAGTATTGTACCAGAGTATTAAATGAAATGTAATATTTTATTGAAAAATTTCTATCCTTTAAAAGGAATACATTTAGGATGTCATCAATTTGATGTGAATCATGTAAATGTTGAGAAATGAGCTGTTTATTCTCCATCTGGTGTTGCAAAAAGATGTCACCTCTTGCCTTTTGCCCACAGTCTGTAGCCCATTTACAGTTGTCAAAATGTGACATTAAATAATAGTTCCTGTATAGAAATAGTGGTGGTTGTCCATTGTTTTCTGGGCTGGTATTTATGGGGTTTCATTCAGTTGCAGTGGGTTGTTTGTTGTTTTTTTTTTATTGATGCCAAGCTGTGTTATCAGGAATAAACC
>VZTF01001678.1:413765-424587 GCA_013397755.1 Cnemophilus loriae
GTGGTAAAACGAAAAAAATACAAAAAAAAAAAAAAAAAGAAAAAAAAAGTTTAAAAAAAAAAAAAAAAAAAAAAAAAAGAAATAAAAATCGTTTTCTTACCATGGTTTGTCAGTCCCTGTGTTCTCCAGGTGCAGGCACTGAGGATGGGATTTTGGGAAGAAATTCTTCCCTNGAAGGAAGGACGGTCCTGTTCGCTCTCTCTCCACGTCCTGCTCTCCTGGGCTGAGGGAGAGAAGCTGTTGCTCCCACCCCTGCTGCCCCTTCCTTCCATCTTCCACCTCTTGCTCCGTTCGTTTTCGGGGCTCTGCTGTCTCCGAGCTCCTTTAACGCCAGCCCCGTGCAGGGACCCCAAGGAGGGGTCGGTGCTCGGAGCAGGAGCTGGATTCTATCCCAGCTCCTCTGCCAGCTGCTCCTCCTGCCACACTGGAGAAGCTCTCAGCATTCCCGACTCCCTCGCACTTGGAGCCAGGCACTTCCCAAAATGTCACGTTCTCAGGGCCAGAGCAGAGGAGAGAACGCCTGCCCCGAGGTTTTCCGTATGTTAGGTCCATCGATACTGGTTTTTCCTTCTCAAATCCATTGGGAATGTTCCCACTAGGGGTGTCCTTGGTGTTGTTGATCCCAAAAATCAGCCTGCGTGAAGGGGTTTGAGTTCCAGGCTGGTCCCTCTGAGCGGTGCCTCTCCCTCAGTCCCGCTTTCGGGGCCGAGCGTTAAAAACAGAACAGGGACTTTGCAGAGAATAAATCAGCTCAACCTGAGCGGTGCTGGTTGAACAGCAGCGGAATCTGGAGTAAAACAAGCTTTAATCTCAAGGCAAAGGCACATCTCGGAGATAATCCAGTGAAATGGCAGGAAGGAGGCAGAGCCCGGGGTCGGCAGCGGGATCCAAACGAGGCCAGGAGCTTTGTGGAGCAGCAGCTTGGCTCTAAGGCGATTATCCCATGGAGGAAGATTGATTTATTTGTTTTTATGAACGCATCCAACAGTTTGCATCCATCTCTGGGTGTTTTTATAATCCCTGCCAGGGTTGGGGAGGGAGAGAAGGAGGGAAAAAGGGAAGGAGGAGAGGAAGGGACTGTTCCAATCTGAGAACTTTGACGAAGATTGAAAGTGATGGTGCTGGGGTGACAATTGGTGTCTCCTGGCTTTGACTCCTGCTTGGGGTGACACTTCCAGCCCCTTCTGCTTTGTGGTGACACTTCCAGCCCCTCCTGCAGCTCCCAGCTCTCCGTGTCTCCCACGTAGGTGAGTATAAATCCATTTATTCTCCCGGCGCTCTAGGTGTTTGTATGAACGGAGGTGATCAGATATTGCTCAAGGACAAGTTTCTTATCTCCCTAAACCCTCGAAACTTTGGCTGACTTTTCTCCGGGGTGAATTCCTGCGCACTTTGGGTTGGGGGAATTCTGAGTCATGTGGCTGCTCTCCCAGTCGGGGCAGGAAAAGGGAAGGTGTCCTTCAACCCACATCTTTGCTGTGTCCTAAGGAATTGTTTTTCCAGCCCAACTCTCTCAGCAGAGCTAGTGCAACCCAGCTTCTGTTTTCAGGGTGGCAACTCCCGTTTCATGTCCCTGGTGGTGCCTTTGGAGTCTTCCCATGCTCATCCTTTTTCTTGGGATCACCCTGGAGCTCAGCACGTGCCTCTTGTGCCTCAACTCCCAGAAATCTTCCCTTGCCTTGAACAGGGGCCTGAGGCTCGAGTGTGGCTCTATTTTCTCCCTTTGTCTTTGGTAAATCTTGGGAAGGATACCTTCAAAGGATCCTTAATATGCTGCTCTCGTCCCGTTTTCCCCTCGGAGCCGGGCAGCAGAACAATTCCGAGATCAAAACGTTTGATTCGAATAATCCCAGCTCTCCCAAGGAATGCCTCAAGTGTTGGAGGGGCTGTGACATTTTTAGCACATCTCATCTCGACAGCTCCCTGCTTTTCCTGACTCTGTGCAGGTTTGCTCCTGGTGGAGGAAAAAGCTTTGGATTCTTCTGCTTTTCTCAGTCTCCTTATCTGTGTCGTGGGGAATGGGAGGGGGAGGAACTCCGTCGTCTCTCTGGTGCTGGAAATCAGGCTGGGAAGTGCTGTGATTCCTTCTGCTCTTTTTATTTAACAGTGTTATGTCTGAGCTGGAGTTTAGGATTGTTTTCCTGGCTGGAATTTTTAATTTGATGGCAGTCCCATGGATATTTCCAGCTGTGGATGACATAAAAACCAGGAGAGAGAAATCCAGACGAGTGGTGGCTTTTCCAAACTCCTTGATCCCACTGATCTTTGTGCATTTGAGGTTTTGTATTTGGGATGGGTGTGGGATGTGCTCCCATCCTTCAGGCTCCCAAATCCTCCTGCCCACCACAGATTTGGGATGTTGCACCTCGATTCCCATCCCTCAAGGCTCCTGAGCTCAGGGAAGGCAGCACTCGGAGCGTCCCTGCTGGATCTCTGCCATTCCCAGTGTCCTGGCCTCGCCCCAGCCTTCCCAGCTCTGTGCCCTGCTGCTGTCCCTAATGAAGAGATTGAGCTAAACACTGCCTGGAATCAATCCCTAAGGATCCTCCCACGAGGATCTGCTGGGAGTTCACCTTATCGATCCACAGCAGCTCGTAATTGTCCAAATCAGCAGCAGGAATTCCTGCTCTCTTTGGTTCATTTCCCGGGCTGAGATCCACCCAGGAATGTCAGTCTGGGAAACTGCTCCTGGAATTCAGCTGAGTCGATCAAAGGGCCTTGAGTGGTGACTTCCATCGCAGGGATGAGACTTCAGAGAGAATTCCAGGCTGGTTTGGCTTGGAATGGATCTTGAAACTCATCCTGTTCCAATTCCTGCCAGTTCCACTATCCCAGGTTGCTCCAAGCCCCGTCCAACCTGGCCTTGGACACTGCCAGGGATCCAGGGGCAGCCACAGCTTCTCTGGGCACCCTGTGCCAGGGCCTCAGCACCCTCACAGGGTGGGACATTCCCAATATCCTGTCTAAATCCCATCTCTTTGCCCCAGTGGGCACCATAAGAACCTGAGTGAGACATCCAGGTGCTATTCCCAGGGCTGGATTGCCAAATCCACTCCCCTGGAAGCTCCAGTTTTGGAACAAAGGAGATCATTTTGGGCTCTGGTGCCATCAGCCCCAAGCATCACCCACAGACTCCAGAGGAGCTTGCAGCAGCATTTCCCAAGCCATCCCTATACCACAATCCCATTCCTTTGCACCCCAGCCTCGCTCTTACAGGCTTTGGTGTCAATTAGTTGTGCTTTAAATGTTCAAAAATCGCTGTGAGTTCGTGTTCTCCTCCGGCTGCCCCTGCCTGCCTTCCCCGTGGCTGGAGGTTGTGTTCTCCCGGCGTTTTCCTGGGATTTAGCAGCCACAGAGCTCTTCTGGCCGGGGCTGATCCGTGCTGGAGCTGTTTTATCTCTATTAATAGCGATTTCCTCACGGAGGATTTTTCTGCTTCCGTGCACTTCGGGAAGGTTGCTCTCAGATTCTCCCCCTATCGCTCCCGATAAACGGCGTGGCAGCTCCAGGATAAATAGGCAGGATGGGGAAAGGCGTTGCCGTGGCAACGCAGGGATTTCGGTGATTGGTATCCATGGCGATTGTTGCTAAATTCTGAGAGGTTTTAAAAACGCTTTTTTGGGTTTGTGTTTTTTTTTTTTTTTCTGGAACATAACGGGTGCGCTGCTGCCCGCGGGGCCGGCGCCGCCGGGAGCACATGCGGGGTGTGGCCGCACACGTGCCCGCGCCTGCTTCCCGCAGGGAATTCTGCAGGCGTGAGCAGCGAGGGGGAGTTTATTTTAAGGCCCTTTGGATGCTGTGGCATGTGGCATCACCAGCCCCGCGCAAGGGATCCTTCCCCGCTGAGGATCCGACCCCTTGGAAGGGCTGGAAGCGTTTTTGGGAGGCTGGGAAGGACACCCAGGGCCACCTCTGTGGGGTTGTGGTGATGGGAGCGCCTCTGGGTGGCCAAAAGGTTTGGGAATGGGGGTGAAAGCTGCCGTGGGATGCCTGTCCTGGCGTGAAGTGGGGCTTTCCCAGCTCATCATTTATCCCTGTGCTCTCAGAGCCTTCGGCTTCTCCTCAGGGGATGGCCCAGCTGGAAGCTGCCCTGTGAGGCAGGAGGATGCTCCTGACCCCGTGGGACGGAGCAGGGGTGGGAACGGCAGCCTGATCCTCCACGGGCTCGGTTTGGCACAGGGAACAAATGGGAGAAATTGCCTTTGCCGTAGGAGCTGTGGGAGCTGGGTGGGTGTCAGGGAGGAGCCGGAGCTGGTGCGGCTCCCAGCACTCCGGTGAGGTTGGAAGCAGAGCAGGAGCAGCTGCTGCTCCCCTCATTATCCATCCCAGCTTGGCAGGGGGCTGGAAATCTCCTGCAGCGAGCGCCAATGAAACACCTCTCCCAAATGATCCCATCCCAGCCAGGAATTGTGTTTTGTGAGCAGGGATGGACAGAGTCAGAAACTCTTCCTCAGCGACCCAGCTGGTGCTGGCTTCGTCTTCCTTTTGGATCTCCAGGATGCAAATATTCACCCGGCTCGCTTGGAAAAGCTCCGTGTGATGGGAACAAGGGCCAGGGGAGGGAAGGTCCCCCTGGCTCTGTCTGCAAGCCCAGATTCCCAGGCAGAGCCCCAAACCTCCCTGTCCTGGCTCAGAGCAGTGTTCCCAGCACACCCTGGGACCAAAACCTCCTTATTTTGGGAGGAGCAGCTGGTGAGAGTGTTCAAGTCCCAGGGATGAGTTTGGTTTAAAAAGTGGAAGGATCTTAAAGCCCATCCCATCTCCCCCCCTGCCACGGGCAGGGACACCTTCCCCTATCCCAGGTTGCTCCAAGCCCCGTCCAACCCGGCCTTGGGCACTTCCAGGGATCCAGGTGCAGCCACAGCTTCTCTGGGCACCCTGTGCCAGGGCCTCACCACCCTCAGAGGGTGGAATTTTTTCCCAATATCCCATCTAACCCCCTTCTCTTTTGGTTTGAAGCCATTCCAGCTCCTGATGAAATTCCCTCTCCTGCTCCCTTGTAGCCCCTTCAGATTCCAGAAGGTGCTGTCTCCCCACAACCTTCCCTTCTCCAGAAGCTTTTTACCTCTGGAGAATTTCCTTTGCTTTCCGGCGTGGTCACACCAGGGATTAAAATTCCTGCTGGTGCTTGGGTTGATGTTTGATGCCCTGACTCCCTCCCTGCTCCTTTTCCACCCCAAATCTCTGTCTGGGGGTATTTTGAGGGTGTCCTGCTCTGACCCCACCCTGGAGGCTGCCTGGGCTCCCCGGATCGCTCCCGGCTCCCGGCTTCCCACGGAGCTGGCGGCTGATGAGACACCAGGGCTGAATTCTGTGCCTGAACAAAACCCACTGAGCCTGCCTGGACCCCGTTAGTGCCGCCTCGGTGACACGGCCGGTGTCACTCTGGGGCCACTCCGTCACCTGGGGCCGTGCTCCCCAGCTGGTGGAGATATCCAAGCCCTTTGTGTTCCTGACGGAATCGTGACCTTGGCTCTCCGTCTCGCTGTTCCGAGTGAAGGGATCCGTCGTGTTCCCAGCACGGATGGCTGAGCCCGGCTCGTGCCGGTGGGACAGCGCAGAGATCTCCAGCCTTTCCTGGCAGAGCTGCTTTTCCTCGGGAATCCATCAGCTGGGTGTCACCGGGGGCTGACAAATGCAGCGTGCGCTGCTGATCATCCCAGTGGGCTTGGGAAAGGAGCTCTGGATGAGCTGATCCGCACAATTCCCTTTCCGAGCTCCCAGCCGTGGTAAAACGCCGCCGTCCAGGCTGTCACCGGCGTAATTGGTTGGCAATATGAATCAGGAAAGTGGCTTCCCCCGTGGAATTTTCTCCTGACACTTGATTTAATTCCTCCTGACATCCCGTCCGTTGTGCTGCCTCACCCTCCGCAGCCCAATCTGCGTGCTCAGAGTAGGGACCAACAGGTTACTCAAGGAGTAAAGTGGTTGTCAGCGGGAGCCTTTGCTGCCTGCAAAGGGGAAAATCCTTCTTGGAGGAGCTAAATGTTGGGAGGAAGCAGCTCAAACCTGTTGGCACGAGGGGAGGTGGCTTAGCTGTCCATGGGATGGGATGGATGGGGATGGGACACGAAGGAAAAGGGGTTGGGTGGCTGTTTTATCCAGCTGTGCTCGGTGTCCCTGTGCTCTCAGCATTCCCAAAACAAGGCACAGAGCAGGCACGGTGCTCTCTGCATGCCACACATTCCCTGGGACCCTCCTGGCACACGGTGACACCCCTGGGATGGTGCTGGGGGGATGTGCAGCCCCTGAGGCAGGGAGGGTGAGGGTGGGAATGGGATCAGCTCCTGTCCCGGATTAAATCCTGTGTGACAGCAGTGCCATGGATCAGCATGTCCAAGGGCTGGGAATGTGCCACGGTGCTGCCAGGAGAGGATTTGGATTCCTGGAGCTTTGTGGAAGGCCCTGAACACCCTGGGGTCTCTGGGAGGCGGGAGAACCCCTGGAGCCCTTCAGTCACTCCTGATGGTTTTATTTTGGGATTTCCAGTAATATTCCCAGCTGGAATCTGATGCTGGGATCTGCTGCTCCAGCGGGTCCCAGGCTCCCTCCCCCCCTCCCACAGACGGGTAATTAGTGCCAGTGTGGGATCCTATTAATTGCAGCCATTGTCGTGTTTGGATTTACTGGATAATTGCTGATATCTGGTGTAATGTTTTCCCCCCTGGATAGTTCTGATCACAGGAATTAACCTCCTCCGAGGGGAGCAGAGCTCATCCCTGCATTCTCCAGGAGAGATCCTGCTGGGACCCCTCTCCGTGGGTGCTGCTGGGTGGGAATTCCCTGCAGTGTGTCCCCTGCACACGTTTATCCGGGATATCCTCGGGAAGCTCAGGAAAGCTCAGGCTGTGCTGCGTTGCCTCGGAACCAGCAAAGGCGCCGCCAGTGATCCGTGGTTTTGGGAAGAGCTTGGACCCACGGGTCACTGCAGCTGGATGGGTGTCCTCCCGAGGGCTGAGTCACCTCTGGAGGCTTCATCCAACCTTGTCACTCCCTGGCTCCGGAGCCGCCGTGTCCCTGAGCACCAGACCTGATGTGATCCGTCCTTCGTGCTCCTCTCTCCTGCTTTTTCCTGGAGGAGGGGCAGCGGGGGAGGACACGGGTGGCCACAGTCCGGAGATGAACCAGAAGGTCCTGTCTGAGGGCAGA
This sequence comes from Cnemophilus loriae, assembly GCA_013397755.1. Taxonomy (NCBI): domain Eukaryota; kingdom Metazoa; phylum Chordata; class Aves; order Passeriformes; family Corvidae; genus Cnemophilus; species Cnemophilus loriae. Next base: position 420,915 of record VZTF01001678.1, read on the forward strand.
GCTCTCCAGCGAGGTGTGATGGGAGCGTTTGGGCTCTGCCAGAGGCTGGCTGCGGGTTGGGAATCTGGTGGGAAGGAGATGTGTCCCTGAGCCATCGGGAGATGCCGGCCCTGACGGAATTGTTGATGGGCAGAAATCAATCCCAGCTTGGGAGAGGTCCCTGGAGCAGGATCGGTGTCCGGGCAGACCCCAGGGAGGAGGAGAGGACAGGGATGCAACGCCACGGGAACGCTGGAGCATCCCAGACCTCGCAAACCCAAGGCGCAGCCGAGCTTTCAGGATGCATTCCCCGTCCTGTCACGGCTCCGGGAAACGGGAATGCTGACGAGCCGCCACCCCCGCGCCGCTGTGCCCGGAGGTGACATTGCAGCAGCGCCCGGCTCGGGGTGTCCTGTTCTGTCCCCTCGTCCCCCCCGGAGGCGCAGCAGCACGGGCTGCGTGCCGAGCGCTCGCAGCCGTGGCGAGGAGGGATTTTTCCGCTCGCCCTGCGGCGACGTGAGGGGTTTGCAGAGCAGGAAGGAGCCTCTGCCTGCTCACAGCCACGGAGCTGCCGCCTTTGCTCCCTGCGCTGTTCTTCCCATTCCCCTGTAAGCAATCCTGGCTCTGGGATCCTCCTCGCTCTTGATCCCTGTTTCCCAGGGGGTGGCACTGGCAGCATCTCTGCCCCTGTGCCGGTGCCGCCCTCACTCCCAGCCTGGATCCATCCCAATTCCCGGCTCTTCCCTCCTCGCACTGTCCTAATAAGCGATTTTTTCCCCCATTTTTCTTTTTCGGCTGCCTGTTGCAGAGCTCGCTGCTGATTTCCCAGGAGAGGAATAAAAGCCAGAGCACAAACCCAGCCTGGAAAATCACGGCCGGCGGGCAGATCCAGGGATGGAGCCTGGACTGGAGCCGCAGGGATCATCAATACCCCAAACTGGATGCGTGTATCCATCCAGACGGGCTGGGAGGAGAAGGAACCTCCAGCTCTGATTCCCCACGTGTTTCCCCATTCCCAAGCCCTCCGTGTTAAGGAATTTTTCACCCTGAGTTTTGATGCTACCCAAATTCTGCTTCCGTTACCAGCCCTCGTTATTCCAGGAGCTGTCATTCCAGGAGCTGTAATTCCAGGATGCTGTTATTCCTTTTATTCCAGGAGCTGTTATTCCCGTTATTCCAGGAGCTGTTATTAATTCCAGGGTGCTGTTCCCATCAGCATCCATCGCTCCCTTCCCTGGCGTTTGGGAAGCAGCTGCTTGGAGCTCTAACAGCTTTTCCTGGTGGTTTTTAGGCTGTTCCACCTTCTTCATCCAAATGTTGTCCCCAGTGAAACCAAACGCCTCAAACTCGTTTGGGAATCTCAGGGAAAGCTGGCATAAGGAAATCTGCTTTTCCAAAATGTGCCCTGATTGGCACTAATTAAATCCCACTTCTTCGTTAGGCAAGTCCTGTCTCAGGTCTTGCCTTGGTTTTGCCTGGCTTCAGTGTCAACCCAGCAATTTGGATTGTTTGAATCCACAAGGAAATAAATAACCTGTCTGGAATTCAAAGCAGGCTTTAAAAAAGGCTTTAAAAAGCAGGAAAACAATTAAAATAATATCTAGAAATAACGCCTTGGCCAGCACTTTCAAATCTCTTCAATTCAATTGCTCCAGATCTTGCTGATTTTTGAGAAGTTTGGCATTAATAATCTCCATTAATTGGTTTATTTTGGTTTGTGTTGCAACACAAAATATCTCATCAGGCTTTGGCACAAAGGCATCATCTCAGTCTTTATCTCCTGTATTAAATAACCCAAATTTCTCTGTGTTTTCAGCAGCATTTCCAGCACTTGTTGGCTCCAGAGCTGGACAGGAACCACGGATTTCTTCCAAGCACCTCTTGCTCTCATTCCTTTTGCTCCCTTTCAAATTAGCAACTACTTTGTCCTGTATATTCTACTTTTTAAATTCAATCATTTTAATCCTGATTACAGCTGCCCCCTTAGCGGGGCTTTTATGAATTTGTCTCTGCAGCTTTCACAATAATTAATTGTCCCTGAGCAGCGTCCAGCTCTCCCTGTTTCCCATCCAATCCTTTCTCCAAGCTGGCACCTCCCGGTTTTTGTGTTCTCAGCCCTTTTACAGCAGAGAGAGGAGAGGTTTTGTCAGATCAGCCTTTGTTGTACAACTCAACAAAGCAATTCCAGAGGCAGAATCCTTTGGGATCCCTGTGGAGAGGCTTTGGGTTTGCTGCTCTCCTGGCCTTGGGAGAGAGGAGGGAGCTGAGGGATCCTGAGCCGAACTTAAATTAAAACTCAGGGCTTGGAGCAGCCTGGGATAGCGGAGCAGCCGTGGCAGGGGGTGGAATGGGATGAGCTTCAAGGTCCTTTCCAACCCAAATCGTTCTGGGATTCTTGGATTCCTTCATTCCCCCTTGGTTCCCTTGGATTAAATCTGCTTTTTGGAGCTGTTTTTCGTCCCGGGGGCTGCGTTCGTGGGGAACAGGACTGGACCTTTGTCATCCTCTTGGACTTTGCGGAAAGCTGATGGTTGTGCGGGTTTTGGGATGGGGAACGGGACAAGAATCCAACCTCGTGTGCAGAGGATTTTGGAGGGGGGAGCAGCTGCATTCTTATCCCTGATTCCCTGAGCAATTCCTGCTCAGGGCGGGGTGCGGGCGCAGCGGGGGAGCTGCTGACAAACACATCCCATCAAATCTGCCCCTGGCGAGGGCTTTTACGCCTTTGGATTCTCCCGGTGCCTCTGGAATGCCATTAGCGGATCGTTTTCGGGAGAGGAAAAAAGCCCCATCTCCTTTGAGAGGCCGCGCTGCATTCCCGGAGCGGCGCCGGGAGAGCTCCGAGCGGAGGGATTTGCTCTCAAATATTCACTCGCTTTGTTCCCTGCTTATTTTTCTTTTCTTTTGGAGTGGAAAAAGCAGGAAGAGGAGGAAGAAGTGCCTCAGCCTTGGGGGCGAAGATGCACAATCCGTGATTGTCCTTGAGGATTTTAATATCCTTTAAATTTCCCTTTCCTTCCTCTCTCTGGAAGCCTCCAGATCTTGGCTCAGTGGGGTGAGAGGTTCCAGGACTCCTGGGAGGCAACTGGAGTAAGAAAGAGAAAAACAGGCTGGAAAAAAGAAGTGGAAGGAGAAAGAAGAAACGAGGAAAAAGAAGAAAGAGGGAAAAAAAGAAGAAAAGGAAGAAAAAAGGAGGGAAAAAAAAGAAGGGGGGGAAAGAAGAAAGGGAATAAAAAGAAGAAAGGAAATAAAAAGAAGAAAGGGAAGGAAATTTGGATCCTGTGATCTTAGAGAGGCCTTTTCCAACCTCAATGATTCTATGGAAAAGAACAAAGGGAAGAAAAAGGCGGGAGTGTAAAGGGAAAAAGAAGAGAAAATAGAAGAAGAAAGGGAAGATAAAAGAATAAAGGGAAGGAAAAAAGAAGAAAGGGGGGAAAAAAAGAATACTATTTGCTTTCTCCTCTTGCTCCTTGTCTCGTTTTTCTTGATTCTGGAGTATTTCACAGCTTGTCCTGGAACGTGGTTTTGGGCTCAGTGGGGTTTAGGGGAAAAAAGAGAGAGGAAAATCCCTGGGATCTCTCCTTCCTGCACGGAGGCTGTGCGGCTCTGGGGGTGCCCGCTCCCTATTGATCAGCGAGGCAGGGATGAGCCCGGCTGATCCCACCCCAAATCCCCGGAGAGAATCCCCTGGGAA
>VZTF01001678.1:424957-436150 GCA_013397755.1 Cnemophilus loriae
AGGAGAGGAAAGGAAAGGAAAGGAAAGGAAAGGAAAGGAAAGGAAAGGAAAGGAAAGGAAAGGCACTTTGAGCACTGGGATTTATTTCCCTCTTCTGGACAGCCCCGGTTCCCATCGTGTCACGGGAAGCGCGTCCCTGTGGCCGTGTCCCCATCCCTACCCCCATTCCTAGTGGAAGGTGTCCCTGCCCTTGGCACCTGGGTGCCCCTCTGAGCTCAGCTCCATGCGCAGCTCCTTGCCTGGCTGTGCCGCTGGCTGATGATGGGGAATGCCCACCCCAGTGCCCATCCCAGTGCCCATCCCAGTGCCCATCCCACCCACTGGAGCCATCCCAGCTCCCACAGCTCCCCGCCAGGCTCATCCCCGCCTGAGGAATGCTCAAACCAAGCAGCGGCCCCTGTCCCCTCCGCATCCCGGCCTTTCCCCAGGACAGTGCCCCGGGGCTGCCGCTGTCGCTCTCTGGGAACACCGGGAAGCGAGGCAGGAATTTTCCCCGCTGCTGGAGGGGATTTCTCCGTGTGCCCGGCAGCAGAGGAGCAGCGGTGCTGCCGAGGGAAGGGAGGGATCGCTGCGTCACCCCTTGATTTACTCCATCCCTGCTCCCGCTGCACTGCGGAGCAGATGGAGCCGCTCCGTCCTCCGCCTCGGGGGCTGTGCAGAATTCCACAAACCCTTCGGTTTTTTTTTCCTTAGGTCTTAAATCCTTTGGAGCTGGGAAGCTTCAGTGAATTTTAAATAAGCTCTGGAAGCTGTGCATTAAAACCTAACGAGCCAGAATATCAATTATGCTGAGGGGAATGAGGAGTTGCTCCGGGGGCAGGAAATGGTGGTGTTGGGGTGAGGGACCGGGACCCGCTGAGTGATGGGGGCAGAATTAAATCCAATTCCTTCATTTCCCACCAGCAGGATCAGGGATGCGCAGGGGGAGCTGGAACAGTTAAACCCTGGAGGGGAGAAAGGGAGCTGGAATTTCAGAGAGGAGTTAAAAACTGGATTAGCTGGAGATGCCGAGGTCTCCGGTCTCCTGGGAAGCCGAGGATGTCACTGAGCATCACCCTGCTCCCAAAATTCCCTCACTGCCTCATTTTTGGCCACTTCAGTGCCTGTGCCAGTGCCTGTGACTCAGAGAGGATCTGGCTGGGTCTCTGTCCTGCAGGTGAATGCACCAAAATCCTGCTCTGAAGTCCCCATCAACTCTGATTAGGGAACAAGAGGCGTCAGTTTTCCCTGCGAGGCTCCTGCCCGGTGCCAGCTCCTCTGGGATTATTGATGTTCTCTTTGTCCTGGGAGTTTGGGAGCTCAGGAACATTTCACCCCCGAAATTTCAGCTGCACTCTTTGCTCCGAGCTTGATTTTCTGTCTGTCAAGTTTAATTGTGCTGCTGGTTTCTCTCTTGGAGCAATTAAACCTCAAAATGTTGAAGCAGGGGGATGTTGGCCCCAAACTCCACATGGCGCCGTTGGATCCAGCCCTGGCTCTGGAAAATCCTCTGGTTTGGAGGTCACCAGGCACTGTTTGGATGAACTGTTGAAAGTTTTGGGAAGGAAACCTCTTTATCAGCCAGTTTTGACAGCACAGAACTGAATCGCTGGAAGAGACAAACTCTGGGTGACTGAGTTTAATCCCCAGGCTGGGCTCAGCAGTGAGGGATGTGCTCCAGGATCTGGGACAGCCCGGATGGTTCCAAGATATCCCTGGTCCAGCTGTGCTCCTCTGTCCTTCCTTGGCGCTGGATCCCTCTGGGATCTGTCCCGTGGATGCAGGAGTCGTTTCTGGAGCGTGATGCTCACCCCACCCCAGGCTGTCTGGGGAAGGTGGGATGTCTCCAAAACCATCTGGATTTCTGCCAGTCTGAGGAGAGGAACAGAGTGTCCCTGTCACGGGAAAATCCCTGGGGAAGAGTTTTGGCACCTCCCAGCAGCACCTGCCCTGGCTGTCATCGCACCTTTGCTGGGTGGACGGGATGAGAATCCCTCAGCTCCTGGGAGGTGTCACAGCGGGGCCCTGCCGCCCTCTCCAGGGGAATTCCAGGCATGGGGACCACCAGGATTGAGGCAGCACCTTCCAGGCTTTCCCAGCATGGAATCTGCTGTGTCACTGCAGGATCCACTCAGCACCCCGCAGAAGTGGGGAGGAAAGGCTGTGGGACCGCAGGTTCTCCCAGGAAACCCCCAAAATTAGGAGAGGAGTGGGGCTGACCTGTGGGGAATCACTGCTGGAGATGCCACAGGGCGAAAACTCGGCTTGGAGGGTGGGAAGGAAAGGAAAAATCCGTGTTTAATTCATTTTGGGGAATGAGCCGAGGCAGGAGAAGCGGGATGTGGGTGGGAGAGGCCGGCAGCACATGCTGGCTGTCATAAATTGCCTTTTCCAACCCATCCCAAACTTTTGTGTCGGTTCATTCAGTGCCCGACTCTGCAGCGGATAAATCCAGGGCAGGTTTGTAAATGCTGCATTGCTGGCAGCCAAAACACAAATACAACCTGAACGGCTGCCAAATGGGAAAAAGCAGGGGGAAAAAAAAGCTCTGTGTCAGGATTTACAGCCCTGGAAAAGAACAGGCTCAGCTTGGGTGGCTGGGAAGGGGCTGGCACGGCTCCTGCCTTCCCTCCCGGGGCACAGATTTGGGAAAAAGAGAAAGAGAAGCTGTTTTCAGGCTGCCCGGAGCTCTGGAGAGGGTCCTGGGAAGGGATTTGGGTGGGTTTCGGGTCTCTGGGATGCTACAGGCTCAGGGAAAGGAATGTTTGGGAAAGGGGTAAAAATGGTGTAAAATTCCATCTGTGGTGGCAGGATTGGTGATTCCTGTCCTGGCTGGAGCATTGCTCGCTCCTTCCTTCCTTCCTTCCTTCCTTCCTTCCTTCCTCTCAGGTGATCCCGGAGGTTTCTCCAGCTTGAGCCAAAGTCTGAGGATGGGCTGGGAAGGACCTTCCCCACCCGTCAGCAGGACAGGATTTCTCCAAGATGGGGAAAGCTCCCCTGGGATCATGTCAAGGAGTGAAAGGAAATTGAGAAGTCCGGGGAAAAAAAGCACAGAGCAGCGCAGGATTGGGGTGACTTCCAGTTCTGGTTGTGCCTTGTCTTGGATTCAGTTTGGATTCACACCTCGGAGGGACCAGGGGTTGTTTTGTCCCTTGGCAGATTGATCAGGAGCTGGTTTGTCCCATGGAGCAGGACCAAGATCCGGCTGCTCCGCGTCCTACACGTTGAATTTATTTCCCTGCAAAGGCACAGAATGATGCAGACGGAAGTTATTGATCCATCGGCGCTGGAAGCAGCCGTGTGCTCCACCCTGCTGTCCCCGGTGCCACCCTGGGGGCTGGGACACGGTGGCAGGGGGTGACAGTGGGTGACAGGGGGTGACAGCGGGTGACAGAGAGCCACCCACGGTGCGGGGACTGTGGGAGAGGATGAGGAAAAGCAGCGCTGCTGAAGACGAGGTTGGATTCACCAAACCCCCAGCTCTGATCTGCTGAGTTCCAAATCCCACTAAGGTTTTGGATGGAAATTCGGACTTGGGCTGCGGTGGGGGGTGTCCAGGGAGAGAAGCTCATCCTGGGTTATTTTAAGATCATTTTTCCTTGAGTTTTAGGAGGAGGAGCTCTGGGACAGGCTGGTTCTGGTGGTGGATGGCCTCATCCCAGGGATCCTGGCTGGATGTGGCCATCACGGTGCTTCCACGACGTTCTGGTCACCTTTCCTACCTCTACCCTTCCCACCAGCGTTAAACCCCGGGCTCCTTCCTGCTGGATCTCCCTTCCTGAGCAGGAACTCAGGGTTGCAGGGATGCAGAGATGTGGGGATGCGGGGATGCAGGGATAGATCGGATTCCCACCTGGAAGCCCTGGATCCGTGGATGTGCAGTTACAGCCACAGCATTCCAGGCTGTCGCTCCCGATCCATCGGCCGGAGCGGGGCTGGCACTGCCCAGGTGCCTTCTCCTGGCTCTGCCGGCTGCTCCAGGGATCTTGTGCTGCCTCAGCCAAATCCCTGTGGTTGGATGCAGGCTCCAGCTATTGCCAAGTCATTTCCTTTTCCTCAGTTATCAACAGGAGATGTTTTTTATCCCTTATCATATCGCAGAGCAGGACTTGGAGCCGAGCATCCATCTCTGGTTTTGGCTGCGTCTGCTGGAGCAAAGATGGAATCTGCCAAACGCCCAGACCTGATCCTCTGGGAAAGATCAGCCAGTTGTGGTCAGGTTTCCCATGGAAATTCATGTCAGGGTTTCCAGGTGCTTTTCCGAGGGTGGGAAGGTGCTGCCCATGGCCCTGCAGCCAGCCCAGCTCGGTGTCCTCACGCTGGAGCACGCTTTGGGAATGTCTGGAGCATCCCTTGGGAATGAGATCGATCAGATCTGTCCGACCAAGCCTGAGCTGCGTCCTGCCTTAACCCTTTCCCTACAATCCCCCCACATGGTGCCAGGGAGAAGGGAAAATCTGCCTTTGCAGCAGGAGCTGAGGAGATGGGAAATGCCTGGAAATCCCCACGCGGGAATGCTGGGCAGCAACCACAACAATCAACCCCTGGCTGCTGCATCCAGGAGGGATCCTGGCCCTGTGTCCGTGTGTCCGTCCAGAGAATGCCCAGCAATACATTCCAGTGTGTGGCCCTTTCCTGGGTCACAGCTCCAGGAGCAGCATTTTATCCTCAGGAGGAGCCCTGGGAGTGATAAATCCCAACCCAGCGGCCGCAGCTGCCCGGCCGTGGGTGACCTGCGTTTATTGGGCTGATCCGGGCGAATATCCCTGACCTTCTCCACATTTCTCCTGGAAAAGGGAAGGCACAAACACCCTCCTGGGAGGATGCTCCGGAGGTTTTCCCACAAAAACCTTCTTTATTTCACAGAATCCAGTGGGAATACACGTTAACTGCTGTTTTCTCCCAGTGTTTGTGCGTTCAGGGATATTTTCTCCCGGTGATTGTGTATTCAGGAATATCAAAGCCCAGAGGTTGTTTTTCCTTTAAGCAGCAGTGAGATGACTCCACTGAAGATCAAAGCCACGGATTTGGCATCTCTCAAACCCTCTCCTCTCCCTCCCCTTCGGAGGAGATGCAGGTGTTGGAGAGAATATTCATGGAGAGATACTCCAGGATTAACCCTTCCCAGGGGCTGGGGAATTGCAGAGGCTCCGGTTTGCTCTGTGAGGAGCCACTTGTCCTCGCTGGAGCATCCCAGCAGCATGTTTTGCCTGGGATGAGGGATATCTGTTGAGTCTATCCCCAAAACAGGGCACTCAGGCAGCTGGAAACATCCCATCCCACATCCTGCGAGCTCCAACCAGCCCCTTCCCAGCTCCCAAATTAAAGCCTTGTGCTGCAGGCCCAGCAACCTTTCCATTCTCCTGTGGGAATCGCAGCTGCTGCTGCTTTAACTCCTCAGAGCAGCAGCCTGAGCAGGGATCAATATCCTGCAGGATTTGCTGGGAAACCAAACAAGCCGGAACACAGCCCTTGGAACGAGATTGTTGCTGGTGGCTCCATGGGGTGCTGAGCTGGGCTCCCAAATCCAGCGCCTGGAGCCTCTGCCTGCCCTGGGGCTTCCTGGCCAGGCTGGGATTTGCCCCTGGATCGATCATTCCGTGCTGGGAAGACTCGACAGCCAAATCCCTGTGCGGCGGTGCCGGACAGGACTCGGTGACAGCATCGATCCCGGAGCTTGTTGAACAACTGCGTGGCTGGGAAAGGTTCTCCTCGCTCATTCCCATGTGGGAACGGTGTGTGCTGCTGGAAGCTCCTGATCCAACAGAGATTTCCCCCCCTCTCCATGGGGAAGTGGCATTTTCATGGAATCCCAGAACAGTTTGGGTTGGAAGGACTGTAAAGGTCATCCCATCCCACCCCCTGCCATGGGCAGGGACACCTTCCGCTATCCCAGGGTGCTCCAGCCTGGCCTTGGACACTTCCAGGGATGGAGCAGCCACAGCTTCTGTGGGAAAGCAGGGGCAGAATGCCCAGGGTGTGGGAAAAGGGATCCTCTAAAAATCAGAGAGAAGAGAAATACCAACGAATGGAGCCCAAATCCCACCGCGTGCTGCCAGGGAGTGTCTGGATGGGATAACAACAGGATGGTCACTTGGAAAAACCAGGAGGTGATGAATCCCATGGATCCAGCTCAGGGCAGGTCCCAGTGCTTGGTGAGCAGTGCCATGGTGACCTGGCACTGCCACCACCGCTGCCTGGCAGCCTTTGTGCCTCTCCCTGTGATCCATGTGGGATGCTCTGGCTGGGAAGGGTCCGGGGAGCCGCCGGCTGAAATCCTTCTCCCTGTGCTGGCAGAACAGGGGGATATTCTTGGAGCCGGGCTGGGGAGCCGGCACACACCTGCCGGGCCAGGCTGGGCTTTTCTTTCCCAGTGTAAAATTTCCGTTTGGGAGCGAGATAAGAGCGGGGCTCTGCTTCCCTGCTGCGCAGAGGAGCCACCCTCTCTCCATGGGAGAGCGTTCCCGGGTTTCTGTGCCGGCCGGGAATGCCGCCTGGACACGGAGTTGATGATTGCAGGTGGATCAAAAATCGCTGCTGGAGGCGGCTCCTCCCGGGCTGAGCTGGGATCTGGGATCTCTTTAGATCAACTCTGGCACGGGCGGATCGTGCTCGGCCGCCGGCTGGGGCACGGAGGTGCCACCCAGTGCCACAAGGGGCCGGGGCTGGGGACAGCAGCTCCTCCAGGAGCGGGACTGCCGGGTTCCCGTGAGCCACGTCCTGCTGTGCCCACCCTGCAGCTGGAGATTTTGGGGGTGCAGCGCTTCCCCCCGGCATTCCCACACACTCAGTCCCGGGACTGCAGCCTCCCTGTCCCCATCCCTTCCCTCCGGCTGGCGGCTGCCACAGCCCGGGCACGGCAGCAGCCCCCGGCCGTGGGAATGGGAAGTGGAGAGGCTCTATTTTAAACCACCGCTGTGGGTTGGTGACCTAGAAAAGCAGCTCCGGGAGCAGGAGTGTGAAGTCCAACCTCCCCCGCTGCGAGCGGGGCCGCCGAGCACAGAGTGACCTAAATAAAGCCACGGGAGAGGTGTCGGGGGTGCTGCTCCCCTAAATAAACTCATGGAGAGGTGTCGGGGGTGCTGCTCCCCTAAATAAAACCGTGGAGAGGTGTCGGGGGTGCTGCTCCCCTAAATAAACCCATGGAGAGGTGTTGGGGATGCTGCTCCCCTAAATAAAAGCATGGAGAAGTGTTGGGGGTGCTGCTCCCCTAAATAAACTCATCGCGAGGGGGAAGGGGTGCTGCTCCCCTAAATAAACTCATGGAGAGGTGTTGAGGGTGCTGCTCCCCTAAATAAAAGCATGGAGAGGTGTCGGGAGTGCTGCTCCCCCAGCCCCGGGTTTGCAGCTCAGGACCCTCCCAGCTCCATCCCTGCGGGTTTCAGAGGGATAAGAGGTGGATAAAATGGATAAATCCCCGTGTTCGGCCACGACGCAGCAAGGGCCACTCCAGGGGTTTTTTATTTTGGAATTTATCTATGGAATATTTCAGCAATGGTGTGGCACAGCTGATGCTCCTTGTTGAGGGGTGGGAGGGGAGATAAAGCTGAAGAGAAAGCTCCTTCCTCCCCTCTTTTTAATGCGCTGTCAGGAGGAATTTCAATTATTTAAAGCTCACAGGTACGTGCTCCTCGCAGCCTCTGAAATAAAGCAACGCCCAGCTCTCCTCAGCCCCAAACCCACGAAGGTTCTGAGCCGCTGCCTTCAGCTGAGCGCAAGACAGGCCAATTAATTAAATCAGTAAATAAGTTCTCCTAATCCCATTAACAAAAGAGGAGCTGGAGATTAAATCTTTGATGGCGCTCACTGCAAAATTAATGCAGGCAGTCTGTTAGGGAATGTATTCTTCCCCTCACCTCGGCAAGGATAACAGCGCAGTTTTATAGGACAGGGCGTTATCAGGAACGGGAAATGGATGTAAAACCAGCACGGATCTCATTAAAAGGCTGTAATGAGCTGCACACAGAACGAGCTGGGCCTGCTGAGCTCGGAGCTGCTGCCAGGCCAGATCCTGCCTGTGCCACCACGGGGAGGGGACACGGGGGTGCTGCCGAGGGATTTGGGGTCCCTGTGGGTTTTCTCGGCTCTGGGGTGAGGCGGGAAGCGGCTGGGAAGGGGGATTTTTCACCTGGGATGAGAGGGAGCAGGGTGGGTTGCCGGAAGCTCCCTGGCATCCCTGGCAGGTTGGGAGCACAGGGAGGAACAGGGGGTGGTTAAAAACATCCTGGAATCCTTCCCAAGGTGCTGCTCCTCCTCTGCTTCTCCAGAGGAGAAAATCCCTTCCCCAGCCCTTGAAGCAGCTGGCTTCCCTGTGGCACCACCGGAATCAAGGGACAAGGGCAGAAATTTCCTTTCTTCTTTTTCCATGGCTTTTTTTTTATTCCAGCACTTTCACCGGGGGGATAAAACAAGGATGTCTCCTCTGGCTTGTGCCTTGTTTGATGTTTTGAGGGTGGGCTGGAGGGGTTGGAGGTGTTGGTGAAACAGGGAGGATCCCTCGGAGGTCCTGAGGGAGAATCCCAGGGATGGTTTTCTCCTGCTCCAGCCTAAATTTTGGCTTGGGGTTTTTTCTCCTGGGAAAAAGAGGTGCAAAGTCTGTGGTCTCTGAAGTTCTGGGACAACCTCCCTAGATTCAGCTGCTGCTGCTTGGAGAGCTCGGGCTGTGCCCATCACTCCTTCTCCATCCTCCTCCTGCTCTTTTCTCCTCCCCCCTCTTCCCAAGCGTCATTCGCAGCGAGGAGCCGCTCTGGGAGGCTGGCTATGGATTTGGGGTGCTGGATGGTGAATCCTTTCCCATCTCTCTTGTGTCTCCAAGAGCTGAATCCCTCCAAAGCCCTTGGTGGGTGTGATGGGCAGCACGTGCCGAGGCTGAGTTGAGTTGCAGCCAGTCCCTGTCACATTCCAGGGAGATCCTGGAGGCAGATCCATCGGGATCTGTGGCCAGGCCAGCTCGGGGGAAAGCAGCTCAGTGATTTACAGGAGTGAGAAACGCTCCCCTGGGTGCCTGAGCTGCCATCAATCCTTTTAATTTCACTCTTTGGAGCTGCTCAGGGAGGGCCTGACGTGCTCCTGATTTATTTTCCCTGTGTCAGAACCACCGACAGCAGCTGTTATCCCGAGTTTTTGTGTGCCTGAGCTCCGAGAGTTTATCCACTGCCACTGGAACACTTTTAATCTTAATTAAAAACGGAAGACAAATTGTTGTATGGAGCTCATATCGCATTTTCTATCAGATTCTGCTGATACCACAGGGATAATCCCGACCTGGTGCCGGCCCATCCCTCCCCATCTCCTGTCTGGTGCTCCAATTAGATGCCACTAATTGCGCTGTAAATGAGGGGAGAGGTTTCCCCATGGATCCTCAGCTCCATCCTTGTCTCCGTCCCCATCTCCATCCTTGGATCCATCCCCAGCTCCGTTCCCAGCTCCATCCCCATCCCCAGCTGCACCCAAGGCCGGGAAGCAGCTGGAGGTGAAGCAGAGCCCAGCCCTGCCACCTCCAGGCCTGGATCTGACACAGATTGGATGCTTGGAGCTGCCTGCTCCCACGAATTTGGTGTTATCCCTCAATTATTCCCCCAAAAATCAGCAGGGATAAACCCAACACCACGGGGTGGAGGCTGCATCCAACCTGGAGCAGGGAAAGGCTGCACAGCCCTGAGAATTTCCAGGATTTTTTGCCTCTGCGCTGGAATTTGAGCATCCAGGCAGGATCTGCCGTGCCTGGCGCTCCATCCCAAGGGAAATACAATTCCTGGAGAACCAAAGAGGCAGCGAGCACAAAGATAAAGCAGGGAGGAAATAAATGTATAAGTGAATCTAGAAATAAATACATAAATGAATGTATTAATAAATATATAAATGAACCTAGAAATAAATATATAATAGAATGTATTAATTAATATATAAATATATAAAAATGAATTTATAGACGAATATATCAATGCATGTATAAATGGATATGAAAATAAATATATAAATGAATATGAAAATAAATATATAAATGAATACATAGATTAATATAGAAATGAATATATAAATGATTATATTGATGAATATAAAAATGAATATATAAATGGATATATAAATTAACACATAAATGAGAATATAACCCTCCCTGCTCTGATCTGCTGGAGGATCTGCCAGACCACCAAACTGTACTACCAATTCCACCAAAAAAAATTCCAACTGGCCCTTTTATTCTCGAAGAGGGGCTAAAAAAAGGAGAGTGGAAGTGCCAGGGATTCAGAACAGACAAGTACAGGTGCTGCTTTGTTTCCTTTCTGGAAGGCCACTTTTAGATCTGTTTTTTCAAATCGCTGCTGCTTTTTGTGAATCTCCGAGGAAGGTGTCAAGACAGATCAGCTTGAAAGTCCCTGTGCCGCTCTCTCCGAGTATTTTGCATAAGTGAGGCAATTCTTTTGCTAAATAAAAACACGGAGTTGGGCCTGGAAGAGAAGAAAATGTCCATCAAGGATGCAGCTGATGCCAATCAACACTCAGCCTTGAGTGCTGGGATACTTTCCCGGCTCAAGGCAGGAAAACGCTCCATCCTTCAAGGATTTCTGTCTCTTCAGGGATTTCTGTTTAAATCCTCCCAAAACGAGGGTTTTCACAAGAGGTTTACTTGCAGCTGGGAGAAAAACCTTTTACAGGAAAGTGGGGAAATCCAGCTGGAGGAATGAGGAACTTTCCTCCTCCAAGGTCTTGGCCAGAGGCAGCGTGGTCCTGGCTTGTGCCTGGGGATTTAGGATCTGTCTGGGAAAGGGCTGCCAGGTTGTGGGATTGGCAGGAATCAAGAACTGGGAGGGGCAGCAGCTCCCACAGCTTTTGGTGGATGCTGCAGGCGAGGAGGGTGTGGGACCTTAAAGCTCATCCCATTCCTCTCCCTGCCACGGGCAGGGACACCTTCCACCATCCCAGGGTGCTCCAAGGCCCGTCCAGCCTGGCCTTGGGCACTGCCAGGGATCCAGGGGCAGCCACAGCTGCTCTGGGCACCCTGTGCCAGGGCCTCCCCATCCTCCCAGGGAACAATTCCTTCCCCATATCCCATCCATCCCTGCCCTCTGGCAGTGGGAAGCCATTCCCTGTGTCCTGTCCCTCCATGCCTTGTCCCCAGTCCCTCTCCAGCTCTCCTGGAGCCCCTTTAGGTCCTAGAAGGGGCTCTAAGGTCTCCCTGGGGCCTCCTCTTCTCCAGGTGAGCACCCCCAGCTC
>VZTF01001678.1:436308-459320 GCA_013397755.1 Cnemophilus loriae
CGCCGCCCCGCGCCGTCCGCAGTGCTGCCGCCGGAGCCGCGCAGCGCCAGCGCGGCCGTGCGCGGGGAGCGGCCCCGGGACCCCCGGCACCCCGAAACCCGGGGACCCCGGCCCAGGTAAGGGGGGGATCAGGGGTCCCCTGGCGCCGCAGCGGGGCGTGGCAGCGGGACAGGGCAGCGGGGGTGGTCTCAGGAGGTGCCGCGGGGCTCCGCAGGGACAGGGATGGGGATGCAGCTCTGGGGGGTCGGGATGCACGTCCGGGGGTGTTCCTCGCCCCCACACCCCTCTCCCGGCCCGGGGAAAGTTGAGACATCCCTGAGCGTGCGGGCGGTGGGTGACACCCCCCACCCCGCGACCGCGTCTCCCGTGGGTGGCCGGTGGCAGCGGCTGGAGCGGGTCCCTGGCGGTGCGTGGGGCTGGCAGCGCCCGTGGGTGCGGGTGGAGGGAGGCTCTGGGTGCCGCTGCTCGTCTTGGTCGTGTGCGGACAACTTTGAAGTGTGTTGGGCGTCCGCGGGGGTCGAAGCCCCCCCAAAACTGGCTCTTTGCCCCGTCCCCGGAGTGCGCCCGGTGGGAGCTGCGGTGGCACCAAGGCTGAGCCCCTTCCCAGAACCCTGGCAGCGGGGGGATGTGGGGAGCGCCCTGACCCTGCTGCGGGGACATTTTGGGGTGCTCTGCTCCCTGCTGGGGCTCTGCAAGGGCATCGCTGCCCGGCTCAGGGTGGCCCGAGGGCTCTGGCAGGTGCTGCTCCTTTCCCAGGATGGAGCGAAGTGGTGCAAACGGCATCAAAAACCTTTCCGGAGTAGCCTGGAACCTCCGGGAGGCAAAACCAGCTCGGGAGTGAGGCTGGGGCTGCTGGAAGCTGCCGCTCCCAGGGATGGGTTCTTCCAGAAAAGGCACCCAATTGTGTCTCTTGCCGGTGTCTTTCTAATAATTCTGGTTATGAGCTGGAGCGCCAATTTGTCTTTGTGCGATGATGAACGCTCCTTCATTTCCCTGCTAAAACAGCTCTGAGCGAAGGCAGCTGCCCCGGCCGTGGCTCTGCTCAGGGCTCGGGCCGTGCCACGCTCCTCCCGGGATCCTGGGAGTGTGTGTGGATCAGCCTGATCCCCCTCTTCACATGAGGTCGCAATTTAAAAAAAACAAAAAAAAACCAAAAAAAGGTAACACAAGGCTTCCAAACACGGCCAGTTGGCTCCGGGGATGCAGAGATGAGAACAGATGAACCATTTGCTTTAATTACTGGTATCAAAAGCCCAGGCGGCAGCTTAGCCCGAAAATAAATATTGTTAATGTTGTGACACTGGGCTCTATTTGATGATGCATCATTCATCCGGGAGGGATTGAGCGAGCTGCGAGCTGCTGCTGGAGGGCTGACTCAGATCTGCCTCGGGGGTTCCGTGGGGAGGGATCAGCCTGGGGAACGCGGAGCCGTGGGGCCGAGCCCCACACGCGGCACCGGGAATTGCTGCCGCATCCCGTGGGCATCCCGCAGGAGGGGAGCGCTGGGTGGGCGCTGCCCGCCCGCAGCAGCCTCGGGCAGCGCTGTGGCAGCGCCGGGCGATGCGGTGGGAGCTGCTCGCTGTCACCTGCAGGGTGGGAATCCAGCGAATCGCAGCCCCACCGCCGCTGCTCGGAGCCCCCGCCTGGGTGCAGACCCCATCCCCTGCTCCGCTTCCTGCTCCTTCACAGGCTCCCCCTTTGCGCTGCCCTGGCTGCTGCTGGCTCTGGGAAAGGCACATTTGTGGTGTGGAGCGCCCTTTGCAGCGAGGGTGACAGCCCGGAGCCCGTTGCGGGGCTCTGCGCGGAACGCGTGGGGGGAAACATTCCCGGCTTTGGGAAGGGCGAGGGGAGGAAAACTGCTGAGGAAGGGCGAGGGGCCTCAGCCTCGCTTCGTGCTCGAGTTTGGAGGGACTTTCCGTGGGAGATGACAGTGAGCCGGTTGCCCGTGCCCCCCGCGGGTCCCGGGGCTGTGGCAGCAGTGGTGACCCCCGTGCCAGAGCGCTGGTGGCCCCGGCTCGGTGCCCTCCTCCCGCCCGCAGCCCGGTGACGCTGTCACTGCAGTCACTGCCAATTAGCGCTGACAGTAATGAACCGCTCCAGGTGGTCCCAGCCGAGCGCTCAAGGGCTGGGAAAGGAGGGGGCTCTGCTGCCCAAGGCCGCGCTGATTAATTCCCCCTCCTCCTTAGGCCGGGGAGTGGCTGTGGGATGAGGCCGTGCTGGTTTATAAAGGTTCACGTGGTGGGGGCAGTGGTTCCTTCCTCCAGCCCTGGGAGGTTTGGATCCACATCTCCTGTTCGGATCCACATCTCCGGTTCGGATCTGGGGTGCCAGTGATGGGGGCACGTCTGGCTCCGTGAAACCAGGTATTGAGGGGGGTTTGGGGGTAGAGGAACTGGGGAAACTGGGAGCCCAGAGTGTCCCAGGCTGGTGCAGACCCCGAGCTGGTGGCCGTGTGCTCCTCTGCCTGTGGCCCTCGGGGACGGTCACGCTGCGGTGCTGAGGGATCCCCACCAGTGAGACCCCTCCCCACAGGCCTGGCGTGGGGGGCCCGGCCCCGCGTGGCTCCTCGGACCCAGCCTGGGGATGCCACCCCCGCTATTGCCCCTGCGGGGTGACACCACAGCCCTCCACCATCCCTGGGGCCACTTGTGGGGACTGTCACCCTGCCCTGGCAGCGAGCAGGACCCGCCACCTCCGAGCTCCCCTGGCTGGTTCTTCCCAGCCTTTTCCCATCGCTGAGCCTCCCTCAGCCGCTGTCGCTGCTCGAGGGTCCCTGCGCTGGATCCCAGCTGGGATCCCGGTGGCTCTGGCCATGCTCCCTGTCCCTGGCATCGAGGGTGCGATGCCGGCTCCCTGTGCCGGAGCCGTGCAGGGATCTTTCCGTTGCTAAGCAGCTCCTGAGCAGCTCCGCACGGCGTGAGGAGCGATGGCAGCACCGGGTGGGCTCGGGGTGTGCCCAGACATCACCTGGATCTGCCCCTCTGGCAGCCCCTGCTGAGCCGGATACACCCAGGAGCGGTTTATTTATTTAATTTTTTTCGCCATTGTCTTTCCTGTAATTAATCACGGGGAGTAAATCCTTGTGACAGCATCCTAACGGTGTTTGGTTTGGGAGGGAGCTGCTGGAGGAAATGTCAACGTGCTGCTTAAATAAAATTGACTGAGCTGCTGCTCAGCTGCCTTGGGATGCAGCTTTGTCTGGAGGATGACGGGGAGCTGGGAATTCAGGGGGAGTGGAATAAAGGCAGTTCTCAGCACCTTGTG
This sequence comes from Cnemophilus loriae, assembly GCA_013397755.1. Lineage (NCBI taxonomy): Eukaryota > Metazoa > Chordata > Aves > Passeriformes > Corvidae > Cnemophilus > Cnemophilus loriae. Next base: position 439,573 of record VZTF01001678.1, read on the forward strand.
GGAATTTCAAGGCAGCAGTGGCATTAGCCAAGCCGGGAGGAATTGGTGTTCCCAAAGATTCCCAGCGGCCGTGGAGTGGATTTAACTGGAGGGCGGTGGAGGCATTGCTTTGCCTTTCCTGTCTCTGGTCTGTCACTGTCACCTGTGGACTGTGGCTGCCACATTGAGCTTTAATTAACCAATTAGTGCCACACTGACCCGGGAAGCTGTGGGGCTGCTGTTCCCTGCAAGGGTTTGGCATGGGGCTGAAGGATGTGGTGACCCCAGGGCTGTGGGTCTTTCCCAAAAGCTGCATTCCCAGGAGCCCTCAGCTGCCATGGGGCAGTCCAGGGTCTGATCCCACCCCGTGGCTGTTGGAGGATGTGGGAACACGCAGCGTGTGCTGCCACGGCTGTGTCACCTGCTGCTCCCTCTGGGATTGTCCCGTCCCTTGCCCAGCTGTCCGGGAGGAGCTCCAGCCCCAGCAGCTTCCTGCCAGCTGAGCTCTGCCTCCCTCCTTCCTGCTTTTAAAGGCAAGCCTGGGCCGTGGGCTGTTCCCTGAGCACCATCCCTTGGGCAACTTGCCCAATTTTGCCCGAACTTTCTAAAAGAATTTGCACGTGGGATGAGACGAATGACGGAATGTCGGCATTGGAGGGAGTTTGGGTGTGTGGGACCCCACGGGGCTGGGCTGCCCTCCTGCCCCTCCCTGTCACCTGCTGATCATCTCACGCTGTTACACAGCTGCACCTGCAGATGTTTTGGGGACTCTTTTCCCTTTTTCCCCCCTTCCGCAGGTAAATCCAGCAGTACCAAATCCTACCTGGAGCCAGAGGATGGTGAGGACCTGCTGCCTGCCCCTATAGCCACGGACGTGTTCCATAGGGCGTGGTGTGGGTTGTGCGGTGGGCAAACCCCTTTTCCCGGGAAAGGACGAGCCTGGGTGTTGGGAGATGCTCAGGGCACAGCTGGATGTGGGCTGTGGTGTCTGTGCCAGCTGTCTGGGCAGGACTTGGAGTTCTCTGTGGTTTGCAGCCCTTCCTGGGATGGAGCAGGGCAGGATCTGGTCCCGATGGACTTGGGAGATGGCTGGAAATATCCCCAGGAGCTGGGAGAGGTTTCCAGCCAAACTTGGTGTTTCAGGATGTGTGCCCTGAGTGCTGAGGAGATGCTTCCATCCTGGCTCATCCCAACTTTGGTATTTGCTCCTCGCACTGCTCCTCTGGGGGGTCTCAGTGGGTCCTTGTCACCTCAAAATGAGCCCCATCAGGCAATTCCATCCTCATCCCCTATTTTTCCATCCCCGGCTCCAGCTTGTGGAGCAGAAACCCGCTCCGGTGCCAACGTGCAAACCCCACCATCCCAACAGAGGACCAGTTTGGATCCATTCCACTTCCCAACCTCCTGCTTGGCGATGACACCCAATAATCTCCCACTTGGCACCGGAGCAGCAGCTTGGGTTGGTTGGTTGGGGTCTGGCTGCTGCCGCCGCTCCGCGTTCCGGGTGAGTGGATGATCCCCAAAATCTGCCTTTTCCCACCCGGATTAATCGCATCGGGCTTTGTCAATGGAAAAATTACCTCATCATTGGCACTGGCAGGTGGTGAGAGCAGCAGACTTATTCAATATTTAAGAAAGCTGCATTGCAGAGCTCAGAAGGCTGGAGGGAGAAATAGGTTGCCTGTGTCAGTGTCTGCTGCTGGAGACAATCTCTGCAGGCATCGGCTGGCGAGTGCGGAGCTCACCGGAAAAACCTCACCCTTGCCCTGGGAGCCTGGAAAATACGGAATTTTCTCTCTTCTCCCCTGGTTTGGCGTTTCCAGGTGGCTCGAGGGGTGCGTTAGGGCAGCTCTGTGCTGGGCTCTCTGCAGGTGTTCACTTGTGGGTGGCTCCGGGCCCTGCAGCGCCGGTGCCGTGGGGCGGGATGGGCTCATTCCATGGGGATCCCGCTGCCTTTCCAGCCTTCCCACAGCTGCTGGAGGGCGAGTGGGACCTGCTGGCTCCTGCCACTGCACCTGCCAGATTCTGGGTGCTGGAGGTGGGGCTGGTGAGTCAACAGCTCCTGGAGCCGACAGCTCCGGGAGAGGGATCCACGGAAGGCGCTCGATCCCGCTTTATTAAGGCACGATCAAATCCACGGGCTCCGTCACACAGAAGCAATGGAGCGGCGTGATTGGAGTCATGTGGCCCTTCCTCAAGGCCAGAAATTAAGACCTCACTGCTATTCCTGGCTCTGCCCAGGACGCGCCGCGTTGGCGCCGGCGGGAGCTGCCGGCATCCATCGGAAAACCTCGGGATGAGGCAGCTCCTCACATCCCCGCCGACACCAGGGCAGCAGATCCGGGACCCTCCGGGGTCAGCCAAACCCCAGAAGGTCTTGGCACCCTCCTAGGTTGGGATATTTCCATTTCATTGAGGAAATGCTGCTGCATCCCATCGATCCCCACTTGGATGGCCACATCCTGGTGCTCGGGAGCCAGGATTTGACAGGGGGTGAGGGAAAAGCCACCCCAAGCTGTTATTTTGTTCTTTCCCGTGCGCTAAAAATGCCGGAGGAAGCATTAGGGCAAGCGGGGGTAGTTGCTGGAAGTAATGCAAAGTAGATTTTCCAAATCTATTATTTATAGGCGGAGAAAGGGGTTGTGTATTCCTTCAGGAACCGGCCCCGGGCTCGGCTCCATCCGCAGCAAAGCGGAACGCTCGCTGGTATTAGCAGAAAGTTCCAGCTGGGGGGAAGGAGTTTTCCTTCCTGATCCCTTTTCGCTAGGAAAACCCGGGGATTGTCGCCACTTTTCCCCACTTTTCCCCAGCTGCAGGGTTGGGGTGGACGTTCCTGCTCCGTGTGACCTTGGGAGAGTCCCTAATCCACCCGCACCTCCCCAGAAATGGGTGGTGGCATCGTGGCGCTGCCCTCGCTCCCCGTTCAATCTGCGCCCACCCCCGGGACCCCCCGGCTGTGCCGGGACGCTTCATTCCCAGCGGGAATTTGCTGCTGCAGTGCGGATTGTGGAGGTGGCACGGGGGACTTAAATGAACAGTTTGCTTCGTTAAGTGACCTTGTTAATCAGAGCCTTCTGGTTTGGCACGGGAACAGGCTCCGTGTGAGCCAGCAGAGCACTAATTACCCACGTGCCTCGCTTCTCCTGCTTTTCCAAAAATACTTTTTCACATCCCGAAGTTTTCCATGAAGCCAAGGTGAGCCTCAAGCCTCCGCTGACTCCTTAGGGAGCGATGAGAAACCCCTGCAATACTGCAGAGCGGTTTTTCCCCCCTTTTTTTGGGAAAGTTGGGTGTTTTTTCGTGGCTCGGAGCTGGTGATTTCAGCGGGGCAGTTTCGCAAGCTCCCGTTTTCCATCTTTTCCTTGGTGTAATCTCCCCAATTTCTCTGCTGGAGTTTTGCTGGAGTTGCTTCGTGCCCTGCAAAGGTGCATTTACCAGTTTGGCCAGAGCTCTGGTCCTGCTGGGATGCTGGTTTTGGGATCTGGTGGGATGAGGGGAACTGAGAGGTCCCTTCCAGGCAGGGAGGACTCCAACGCAGCACCATCCCAAGGCAGCAGGGTGGGAAGATGAACCATCCATGGGCTGGGAGCAGCCTCATTGTCCATGGCTGGGCTCTGCAGAGGGTTTTAGGGGGTTTTTGTGAATTTTTTAGTTCTGCTGCAGGCAAATCTATCACATCCCTGGTTTTCCCTCAGAAGGTATGAGGGATGAATGGATCCATCCATCCCCATCCCCCTGCAGTGAGTAGGGGCAGTGGGTGGAGGGGCAAAACCCCTTCAAAAAATGGGAATAAAGCAGCAGTCGGGCTGTGGATTCAACACCCATTTGTATCTTAAGGAGAAGGGTTTGAAGAACCCTCTCTGGATGAACCTTTGGAGAGGAGTGGACAGTCCTGGTGCCATGTTTACCATCCTGGATCCACTTGGAAAAACCTCAGGAAACCAAAATGGAAAAGGAGGATTTTTTTTTTTTTTTTTTTTTTGCAGAGGGAATATGGTTTGGGAAAGGACAGCGAGACGTGCTGGACTTCGGGGAGAAAGTTTCCTTGTTTGTAGCTGTTTCTCTGGAATGAATCCCCCTCTTCCTTCCTGGCCCTGAAGCCTCATAATTAATGTGAGGTCGGGGATTCATTAATTACATCCGGGCTGTGCTGCCCTCCTGGGAAGGAGGTGACCGGAGGCTCCTGCATCTCAATATCCGGACAGTCACTAAAGCGACACTCCTGCTCCAAACCCTCTTAATCCCACAAACAAAGCCTTTCCCAGGGTGACTTCTAGGGATTTTTTTTGTTGTTTTTTCCTTACAGCCTGGCTGGAAGCTCCACTACTTCATTGGCATCTAGGAGCAAAGTGACTGAAGTCCCTGCTGTGCTGGGTTGGTGACGGTCAGCGGGGCACCAGTGTCCCCAAACTCGTGCCCGCGGTGGCCGGCGATGACCGACGCGGTGCTGGGCGGCTCCTCTGACCGGTGGATGTGCCCCAGCGACAGGACCATGTCCCTCCGAGCCAGGTGAGAGCAGGGCACGGGGACAGTCCCCAGGGTGGGTGGTGACACGGCTTCTTCCCGTGGGGACACCAGGAATGGGTTCAGTGCTGTCGGATGGGGACATTCTGCTCCTGAACCCCCTGAGCGAGGGGGTGGGGACAGAGCCGGGGTGTGCAGGGAGCTGAGGAGCACTGTCCCTCTGTCCTGTCACCCTGCCAGGTGATGCCACATCCCACTCTGGAGCACATCTCCAGCCCGGATGGGGGCTGGGTTTGGTGCCTGGATGTTTGGGAGCAGTGAGGGTCCATGGGGAGGGACCAGGAGTTGGGGACTGTCACCCTGAGCTGGGGGTGTCACTGGCTGTGCCAGGCTGGGCTCTCCTCATCCCTGCTCTCACCTAATTCTTGTTCCATTTCTTTCCCTGTGCTTCCCAGCAGCGAGAAGGAGCAGTAAGTATTGCCCTTGCTTTTATTTTTCACTTATTCCTCTCTTCCTGCTGCTTTGATGGTCTGAGAATAGGAAAAAAACTGGGTTTGGATGCCAAAAAAAAAACCAACACTAAGTTTGGGAAGTGTCACACAGGGTTTTAATGAATTTAATGCTCAAGGCCACGTGTGTCTGTTCAATCCAGAAGGGAAAAGAGCCAGGAAAGGTCTTTGGATGAGCAGGAAGGTGAGGAATGTTTGCCTTTTGCATCCCCGAGTGGCAGACGTTACCCTGTCACCAGGTTAGCGCTGCCTGACACCCGGGCTGGGAGAGAGGATCTTTGGGAACGATCTTAGGGGGAGAAACACTCCCATGTTTGGCAAAATGTTCCCAAAAAAAAGCCACCCACTCCTGTGCCACCGCCCCGGTCCCGCGGCTGCCAGGCAAACCTGGCGCTCCAGCGTGCCAGAGGGATGAAACGTGGAAATAATGGGAATATTTCTGAGAAAGAGCTTTCCCTCCGTACGGAACCAGTGTTTCCATATGAAACCCCCTAAAAACGGGGATCAGAGCTCCCAGCCGTGGGTGAGGGCTCATTTCGGGCTGGGTGGGATCTGGAGGATGGGGACGTGGGCTGCGTTTGGGGTTTGGGAATTGGTGCCCGGGCACATGCCGGGTTGGGAACGGTCCATGGCTGCATCCCTGCTCCCGCTGTCTCCGCAGGCTCCCGGCGGGCTGGGCAGCTCAGCCCGAGCGGCAGCGCAAGGGCGAGGAGCTGACGGATGAGGAGAAGGAAATCATCAACCGGGTGATCGCCCGCGCCGAGAAGATGGAGGAGATGGAGCAGGAGCGCATCGGGTAAGGCGGCGCTGGTGGCACCGACGGCCACGGACGGGGCAGAGGGACCCCGAGCCCGCCGGGGCCGCGGGAGAAGGCTCTGCTTGGCTGCTTTCCTGGGCAGCAGCCTCTGCACTGCGGTGCTTCTCCTGAAAGGAGCCTGCGGGGGATCTTTGGGCCTCGGCCAGGAGGAACCTGCGCGCAGGGGAGGGAGCGGCTCCGGGTGCCGCTGGCACTCCGTGTGGCACTGCCGCTGGCACTCCGTGTGCCGCGGGGGGCTGGAGCCAGGCGTTCTGCTCTCATCCCGGGTTTTTTCAGTATGAAAGGGATCATTAACAGCAGCTCACTGCTTGTCCAGCGCTGAGCCAGAGCACCGAGGAGTTCGGTCCTGTTCTGGGAATGGTGTTGGAGGGGTGATGGATCCATCCCGGTGGGTAATCCCAGCCTGGAATGAGCTGTGTGCGAGGCTCAGGAGGGCTGAGTGATGCTCAGGGCTGCTGGGGGGTCCTGGGGTCCCCACGGCCACTGGTGGGTGCAGAGGGTGGGAAGTGCCCGTGTTTCCTTTCCTGCCTGGATCAAGGTGCTCCGGCTGCGGAGAAGTGCTGGGTTTATTCCCTCCTTTTTAAGAAATCCTCGCTTAGGAGGGGTCTGTGAACATCCTGGGAAGGTTTTGCCCCTCCAGCAGCCGTTCTCCCTGCCCGGGCTCGGCACGTACCCCGTGGATGTGCTGCTCCCTCAGGCTAGAGGTGCCTGCGGGGCTCGGCATCGCTTTCCAGCACGCGGCGCTTCCCTCTCCCGGCTTTTTGGCAGAAGCCAGGTGAAAGCGGCTCTGAGTGGCGCTGATTCACGCCCAAGAAGTGCTCACAAACAGCTTTCCCTGGCGTTGCCCTTTTGCAGCCCGGTAAGAATTCCTTTCCGGCGCGGCGCTCCTTGGATGAGGCGTAAATCATCGCGGGGAGTGATTTATTCCGTGCAGCTGTTCTCCAACCGCAGCAACTCTTCTCTTTCTCCCTCTTTGCCGAGCCGGAGGAGGTTTGCTCGTCCTCATTCATGAAAAGCCGGGCGGAGGGGCTGGGAGCTGGGAATTCTGGCGGATGTGCGGCCGCAGCTGATTTCCCTCCTGCGCGGAGGCGCAGCGGGAGCCGCGCCAGCCCCTTTGTGTTTGTTGGCTTGCACAACAAGAGCCGGGGGATGTTCAGCCCCGGGAATGTGGGACAGCGGCTGGATCAGCCTCGTACGGAATCATCCGTTCGGGAGCTGCTCGGATGTTATCCAGGATAGCTCCTTCTATTACAAAATAATCCGGGTTTGCCAGGCTGGCCTCTGGCAGGGAGGCAGCGGTGGTGGCTGGCCCTCGGTCGGCCAGGCTGCTTTAGGGAGCTGCTCCTGCGAAGCCTGATTTTCTGGGATTTTCTGGGATTTTTCTGTTCCTGTAAAGGGAGAAGTAAATCCGTTAAAACTAGCCCACAGAAGCTGTGGCTGCCCCATCCCTGGAAGTGCCCAAGGCCAGGCTGGAGCAACCTGGGATAGTGGAAGGTGTCCCTGCCCACGGCAGGGGGTGGAACAGGGTGAGATTTGAGGTCCTTTCCGACCCAAACCATTCCATTATTCCATGAAATCCCTGCTTTTGGTTAATATGAGGAATAGCTCACATGGAGTGAGTTCCCAAAGGGGGTGAATGCTTGGAGCTGTCTCAATCAGTGGAGGGGTTTGAGGAATTCATTTGATCTTTACACCCAGTCCTTGAGGAATCCTGACTCCCACGGCCGGGGCTGAGGATGAACCTCCTCATGCCTCAGATCCTTCCCAAATTTTTGCCCTCCATCCTCTGTATCCTCTGTCCCGCCGGCCTCTTGTCCTGGGAACAAATCGATGCCTCTCGTGGAGCCGTTGTTTGTGGAATTGGGCTTGGTGTCAAACCCAGCTCAAATTAATCCCCTGAAGGAGTATTTTTAGCGCCGAGGGTGGACGGATCCTGCGGGATACGTGAGCTGGGTGCTGACGAGGGCTGGAGGACAGGAATGCTTCGTGTGGGGGGGATTTTTTTGGCTGGGCTGTTGTCTCGTGGCGCAGAGAAGGACGAGAGGAGCTGGAATCATCTTGAACATGACACAGCAGGAGCACGTTTGGCTGGAGCTGAGAGACCTTAGAGCTGCTGGATGATCAGGATCATCCTTCGGGATGAGGAGAGCTGTTGGGAAGAGGGATCATCCATGCTGGCAGGGATGGATCCGTCCTTGTCCTGTCTGTGCTTTGGGATCTCTGTGCTGGCTCTGGTGACACTCCAGTGACAATTCCAGCTGCAGTCCATGAGGATCCTGTTTTCCAGCTGCCACAGGAGCACCTGCAGGCACTAATTGACTCCGTTCTGCACCTCTAATTGAGGGCCATCAATAACCCAGCCAGGCTGCTCCGCTGCCTAATGAGTTCCAGCACGCTCCTGGCATTGAAGGAAAGATCTGAAACCATCCCAAGGTAGAAACAGATATTTCTGGAGAGCACGGAGCTGCCTCTCCCAGAGGGAAGGTGACAGCTGGCTCCTGGCTCTGGCCATGGCCCTGTGGTCCCCTCTCTGAGTGCGGTGGCTTGGCCGTGTCCCTGTGGGTCCCACCTTTGCTCCGAGAGGAGCAGCTCCGGAGCGGGATTGGATTTTAATTGGGCTGCTCGTGGCTGGGATGACACAGGGATAATGCCGGAGCAGATGGAATCCCCGGGGATGGAGTCATCAACCTCGGTGGCAGGGATGCTGTCTGGGGACCACAGCCTGGCATCTTCATCCCTGTGTGCAGACAGCACGAAAATAAAACTCGGGCTCAAGGCAGGGCAGGGAGGTTGCTGGAGACAGCCGGGAATGTCTCCTGGGATGCCAGTTTCTGCAGGAGATGAGGTCCAGTCATGAGCAGGGGACAGCTTGTGCTGCTTGGTTGAGCTTTTTGCCCCAAAAAACCCCTCTTCTCTTGTTTCCAAGACTGCAAAAAGAACCGTGCTGCTGTAGCACATTCAGCAAGCACCTGGGTGAGCGTGGAATGGGACACTTGGAAAATCTCCGTGGGTGTCTTCCCTCCATGGGTGAGGGCTCAGCCTGGAAAAGCCTCACTGGTGCTTTACCTTTAGTCTCCTGCACACTCGTAGGGGAGGGAAATTGCTTCTCCTTTCTCATCCCAGTTTTAATTATGTTTCCCTTAATCCGGAGCTTGGCTGCTTTTCTTGTCCCTTTTCCACCAGGAAAATGAGCCTTAATTTAATATTCAGCCCTTTAAGGCACATGAATTCCCCAAGGAGACGAGGCTGAGCTTCATTCTGGAGGCTCTTGGTGACCTCCTTTGTGTTTTACTGGAATTTTTTCGCCATGGATGTGGTGGCTGAGCCCATCCCTGCTGCTTCCTGCACGGCACTGAGGAGCACGTGGCTCACGGTGGCCTGGATCAGGTCCTTCCTCACGGATCAGCTCCTTCTCCCACCCTTTTTGCTGCATTAAAAGTCCTCCCTGCCACAATTTAAAGCCCATTAAGGACATCTTGGCCTTTCGTTTCTGCGGTGCTGATGAATATTTAAACACAGCAAACTACTGCTCCGTTGTTTCCTGGGATCATCAGCCCTTCATTCCGGTCACTCTGTCCCTCTTTCCATCCCTCTGCTCCTGCTGCAACGCTGAGACTTTCATGGACTCATTCATGTTGGAAAAGACTTCTAAAGTCGTGGAGTCCAACCCCAAACCCAGCACTGCCAAAGCCACCAGCAGTTCTGTCCCATCCAGGACTGAGCCCGGCCTAAGGTGATCCCTCATCCCTGTGGGATGCTCTTCTTGCCATAGATCCTGGAAAATGTTTGGATGTTCCCGTGTGCCCTTCCCTGCCTGCTCCAGGGCTCTGGGATGGGGCAGGAGCGGCCAGGGATGTCCTTCACCACCCTGGGACCGCTCACTCTCCCCCTTCCAAACCACATTCCTGGGATTGGGCTGATTTCCATCATCAGGGCCTTGTTTCACTGCTCTTATTCCAGGTGCACGTGGAACATTTCAGACAAATGTTCTCTCCCATCAGTGACTAATCCCCGTTTCCCCGGCAGGTGACGGATGCTCTCCCGCTCCCTGGGAGCTGGGCTGAGCCATCTCCCTGCCACCAGCTCCAATTACTCCACTCCCGGATTTTTCCCCCCTTTTTTAACAATTGGAAGGATATCTCCCGCTCTTTGAAGTCGGCCTCGCAGAGGCCAGAGGGATGGGCACTTGGAAGTGTGGATAATGGGGAGGAAGATGCTGCTGGAGCCCTGGAGCTGCGGAAGGGAGAGAGATGAGCTGGTTATGTGCAACAAAAGTGAGAAGGAAATGATATCTAGTGGAGAGAAAAGCTTTTGGGAAGGCAGCTCATTCCTGGAGAGGGCAGAGCTTCCCTTGGTTGTTGGTGGGAGAATGGGATGGATGTGGAGCTCTGGAGGTGCTGGATTGAACTGGAGACAAACCTGGGCTTTTTTCTCCCAGTTACTGCCTTTATCAGGAGCTTCCCAGCCCAGGGGTCTGGGCACAACCTCCCCTTTCCCAGGGCTCCTCCTGCCGGGTTCACACCAGGACTTTAAATTGAACTTTTTCTACGTTTCTCTCCCAGCAGAGTTTGAGTCATGGAGGAGAAAAAAAAAGCCCAATTTCTCCCTCTTGAATGGATGTTTTAATTAGGGAAATGTGCTTGGCTTGCAAGTGGTGCCACAGGTGTGTCCTGGCTGCTGAGCTCCTCCAGTGGTTCAAAAATCCCACTTAAGGAGCAGCTCCTGGTAAATGAGAGCCTGGGAGAGATTTTTGCAGCTAAATAATGAATCTCTTGAAATGCAAAGGCTTTTTCCTCTTTTTTTTTTTTTTCTCCCTCTCTTTGATTGTGCCATTTGTTCCAGTTTCTATAATAAGTTTGTTTGGGCTTGCAGATTTCCAACTGGAAGCTGCTTTGCTTGGAGCTCCTGCAGCTCAGCGGGAGGAATCGCAGGGGATCCGGGGTTTGTTCCTGTGCTTGGCTCCTTGGAAAAGAGAGGTTTTTTTCCCCCAAAATGTTCCCCCTTGGTGAGGTGGGGATGAGATGCTGTGATAAAAGCTGGATGTTGTGGGGACCGTGCATTCCGTGGGATGTGGGCTGGGATTAATTCCATTTAAATAACACTTAGGGAATGTCCAGCTTCCAGGTTTTAACTGGAATGCTGCTGGCTGGGTGTTTATGGGGTGATGCAGCTCTGCTGAAGTTTTTGGGATTTCTGTGTTTGCCACAGGCCATGGAGCTCAGGAAGGCACCGGGGGCGGGTGGTGGCTCCAGAGCTGGGTTATTCTCTAGGAAGAAATCCCCTATGGATGTGAAGGGCAGGGACGGAGCACGGCACCTCTCCAGTAAATCCCAGGACGGTTCGGGCTGGAACGACCCCAAAGCTCCTCCTGTTCCATGGGCAGGGACACCTTCCACCAGCCCAGGTTGCTCCAAGCCCCATCCCACACTGGAGCAGGGAGTCAGGCTGCCAGGGAACTTCTCCCTGAAGCAGGAAAGCACAAAATCCCCCCGCTGCGGTTCCGAGGATGGCGTTTTTCAGCGCAAGGATGAGAACCAGGATTGCTGGATTTCGAGCCCCTGTGCTCCTGGTGCTGTCAGGAACTCGTGAACTCTCCCATCTGCTGTCTGGTGACACCAGAGCTGTGAAAACGGAGCCTTGTCCCCGCTGCTGGCTCTGTCTGGCTCCGCTGCTGCCCACCCAGCCCAGCTTCCCGCTGGGAACAGGCTGCAGGTTCTTCAGGAGCTGTCAGGAGGCACCTCCGCAGCGGCAGCCGGAGCCCAGCGGGATCGGTCCCCGCGTGGGGAGGAGTGGGAGATTCCCGGCTGGGTTTTGGCAGAGCTGATGTGTTAATGTGGCTTTGCTTGGACAATTTGCGGAATTATGGATCCCCATCCCTGAGTGTGGCTGGGCTTGGAGGCTTTGAGATGCTCCTGTTGACTGCAGCAAGGTCTTTACGAGCTGAGATGGGCTGCACGTCCTAAAATGCTTCTTTTGGGAAGAAATTCCTCCCTGGGAGGGTGGTGAGGCCCTGGCACAGGTTGCCCATCCCTGGAAGTGTCCAAGGCCAGGCTGGAGCAGCCTGGGCTGATGGGAGGTGGCCCTGCCCGTGGCAGAGGTGGCACTGAATGATTTTAAGGTCCCTCCCAGCCCAAACCATTCCATGCTTGTATAATTTCCCCTCCTCGTGCTGCTGTTCCTTTACCAGACTTTTCCCTATGGAATGCTGGCTGCCCAACACCAACCCCAGAGGCATTTTGCGTGCAGGGAACTTGTGGATTGGTTTATGAGCGTTTCAGAGGCGCTGGCAGCCGAGTCACCACAGATCAGACGCTGTCACCAAACGTGGGAAAACATTTTTTCAACACCGGGTGGTTTTTTTCCGCCGCAGCTCCGTCGGATTTGGGTCAGGCTGCCACGGGGGGCTGCTCTCTCCGGTGGGCTTGGGTCTCCTCCTCCTTTTCTTAGTTCCTTCCTCACTGAATGGCATAAATAATGCAGCTTTTTTTCCCCTCGCTGTGCTATTTTTAGGGCCGGGATTCTGGGTTAGCTGAGCGCACGATGCCGCCGCCAGCTCCCGGCTGCTCGGCAGGCAGCTCGTTCCTGCTTTCCGAACTCCTTTGGCCAGTGCTGGCTTTCCAAAACTTCCTGAACTGGTTTTGGTGTTTTTCTTTTCACCTTTTCCGGGACCAGGTGTGTTTTTGCAGCCTGCTCTCCAGCGGGCTTTCATTTCAAGTATTCCCATCAAATATTTGCAATATTTTTCCTCACATAACGAGAAAATAAATTAATTAATTCAGTCCTCACCAGAGCCCTTCCAGGATTTCCTCTTGCAGCTCTTCATGGGCAGCTGCTGGGACTGGGTGGAAAGGTTTCCATTTGGGGACCTTTGGATGGATTTTCCACGTCCACGAGGCTGGGGCCGGTGTCAGCTCTCTGGCAGCATCCCTGGAAGTTACCCCTGTGCCACATAAACCTGTTGGAGTCTCATTTCCCGCTGGGATGTGGTTTTGTCCCACGGCTGGAAAGGGAGAAGCTCCACGGGGAGCGACACCAGGGAAAGGAACAGCCGGACCAAAGGCAGCGGCCGGCCCCGGGGAGCAGGGCCCTGCCCCGGTATCCTGGCTTTCCCAGCGCCTTTCCTGACGTTCCCTGTGCCCTCTTGCCAGGCGCCTGATGACCCGGCTGGAGGACATGCGCCGCAGCGTGCTGGGGGACGGCGTGAACCGCTGCATCCTCTGCGGGGAGCAGCTGGGGACAAGGGGCTCCGCCTGTGTCGTCTGCGAGGACTGCAAGAAGGTGAGACCCCCCCCCGCCCCCCGAGACCCACAAACCGCCCCCAAACCCGGGGGCACCGCGGATTTTGGGTGCCCGTTTCCACAGCCCGGCATCCCCGGAGTCGCTGGTGGCTGTGCTGGCAAAGCTCTCGCTGGTGTTGGGGACATTTTGGTGGCCCCGGTGCCACCCAGCTCTTTGTTTTGCCCGCAGAACGTGTGCACCAAGTGCGGGGTGCAGACCACCAACAACCGGCCCCAGGCCATCTGGCTCTGCAAGATCTGCAGCGAGCAGCGGGAGGTGCGTGTGTCCCTCTGTCCCCCCGTCCCCGCTGTCCCCTCCCCACACCTCCGAGATGGCACCGACTCAACCTCCCAGGGTCCTCCAGCACCCCTAAGCCTCGCCCAGCCGCTGTTTGAGCTTGGTTCTTTCTTCCAGGATGCTTTCGTTTTCTACACAAAAACGACATTTTATTTCACCAAAACAAAGTTCTGGGGTCCAAGGGGGTGTTGTGGGCAGAGATTGGCTCCCTGCTGCCCGCAGCGTGAGCTAGGGAGTTAATTGATTAATTAATTAGCAGGATGGGCTGCAGGGTGGGGGTGTGGGGTCGTGCATCCTGCTGGACGAGGACCGCGGTGGAGCAAGGGGTGAAGCCCTGAGAGCCTCGGCCCTGCTCCCGCAGGTGTGGAAGCGCTCCGGTGCCTGGTTCTTCAAGGGTTTGCCCAAGCAGATGCTGCCGCAGCCGATGCCCGTCAGCAAGAAGGGACCTCAAACCCCGAGCGAGCCCCGCCCGGCCGAGCCGCCCGCCCCGGACCCCAAACTCCCCTCCCGGGCACCCACTCGAGGTAAGTGACAGCGGGTGCTGACCCCCCCCAGCACTGCCAGCGAGGCTCTGGGGCTCCTCCCCATCCTTGGCAAGGGAGAACTCTGGGGAAAAATCATCCAGAGCAGTCGTGTGGCTGCTGCCTGTGTCCTAAAGGGGACAAAAATGGAGCCTGGAGAGGTTTTATCCAGGATTTCCAAGTGGGGATGGATGGGGTGGCAGGACATCCTCGGGCAAAGCAGCCCCGCGTGGGGATCGGGGCTCCCGGCTGAGAGTTCGGGCAGTGCGTGGGTAGGGATGCGGTGATGGAGAAGCCTTAAAAAAACAGGGGTAAAAAGGGAAATCCGGGGAAACAGTGGCAGCGTGTCCCGGGATGGGTTTGGGGGTGCGTGGGCCGCAGCTTCACCCCCTCTCGCTCTGTTTGTGCCCCCAAGGCCAGGCGGATGCCGAGGACACCGAGGGTAAGCACCGGCCTCTCTCCCCTCCCTGTGCCGCCTGTGCTGAGCCCCGTCCCTGCCTTCCTTCTATTCCCACGGCGTTTTCCCGCACAGTTTTCCCCGGGATGCTGCAGCAGGACCTCTCCTTGCTGCTGCCGCCCACCCTGCGGGGGGGGCCCGGGTTATTCCAGGGCTTCCCCACCTCCCGCACACGCCGGGGCTGAGCCGCTGCCGCTCCAGAGCCGCCTCCGTGGGTGGTGGGTCCTGCTGGGAGGGGCAGGTGGGGGAGGGTTTTTTTTTCTGGTTATTTAACGGCAGTCCTTGGAAAACCTCGCGGGGAAAGTTTAGGAGGCTTGTGGGGGCTCATGCGTGTCTGTGGGGGATGGAGCAGCCGAGCCGTGTGCTGCGCACGGGAGGCAGAGCAGGGCGAGGATGCAGCAGTGGCGTCTTCTGGTTATTCCTTGCACCCTCCAGCACTTCCAATCGTGGAATCTTTCCGTTTGGAAAAGCCCTCAAAGCCCATCGAGTTCCTCCAGCACTGCCAAGGCCACCGCTGCCCCGTGTCCCCAAGTGCCACATCCACACAGCTGTTAAATCCCTCCGCAGAGATGGGGACTCCTGGGCAGCTTCTGCCAGGGCTGGACAATCCTTCCAGTGAAGAAATTTTCCCTAATATCCAATCTAAACCTCCCTAGGTGTAACTTGAGGCCGTTTCCTCTCTTCCTGCCGCTTCTCACCTGGGAGAAGAGCCCGAGCCCCATGTGGCTCCTGGCAGGGAGTTGTGGAGAGTGAGAAGATCTCACTGGGAGCTCATTTTGAGTAACAGCCCCCATTTTCACACTTCCACATTGGATGCCAAGGGGATGAGGATCCCTGACCCCCCTCCAACACCGTCTGCTCCCCATTTGGGTGATCATTAAATCGGGAGCAGCTCAGTGGCTGAAAACCCTTCTCTTTCTCGGCTCCATGGAACAGGCAACGAGGCTGAGGGGACAGTTGTGCCCTGGAATGGTCCCCTCCATGCCACCATTCCTTTAGCCCAGGTTCTGCTGCCCCCAGCTGATGATCTCCCTCTTCCCGTGCAGCAGCAGTTGGGGAAAGCACTTAATTAAGGCGATTTAATCACGCCCGTAGCTGGTGCCGTTAAACCTCGCAGCCCCATAGGCAGCATTTATTAATCCGACGGCTCCTGGAGCCGGGAAGGCTTTGCCAGCTCCGCACGTCCCTCCCGGTGCTCAGCATGCTCCTGCCGTGCCCATGATTTTCCTACGGCTCCCTTGGAAAATTATTTATTGCACCGCTCTTTCTGCACCGCGGGGCTCCCGCTCCTGGATGCTCATTTCCCTCCCTCTCCCTGCTCTTCAGCATTCCCGGCGTTTTTCCCTCTCCCCCTCCTCCTTTCCCCCCACAATCTGTTGCTTTGTCCTCGCGCCCGGTGACCCTGAGAGCCCAGCCAAGGAGAAACAGCCCATTTATGTCACGGCAAAGATTTATCCCTGGCGTCTCCAGCAGCAGCCAGGTGAGCGCCGAGACCTTCTCCGTCACGTCCGTGGGGTTGCAATTCATCACCCCGGAGCGCTGGGCTGGGATTTATCCGCTGGGACGGCGGCTGCTGGGTGATGGAAGGGAGAGGCAGAGGCAGCTGCCACGGCTGTCTCCTTAATGAATGGGAGATGATCAGCAGAAAGAAAATACGACCCCCTCCCATCCCAGGAATGCGGAGCTGTGGTGCCGTCAGGGGTTCGATGGGTGCTGATGGATACCTCAGGCCTTGTTTTGCCATGGGACTCCGGTGTCCCCAGGGTCCGGTGTGTCCTTGGGGCTTTCCTGAGCACTGTGTCCAGGTTTGACGGTGCAGAGCCCTCCCGCTGCAGTGCCCGGAGCTCGGGAGGTGCTGCTGCGGTGGCTGTGCCAGTTGTCCTCCCGCTGCTGGCACCCAGGCTGCGCAGCACCCAGGGGTGGCAGCTCGCTTTTCCAGCCTCACCGCTCCTTCATCCCTCTCCCTGCAGGCACCGACGCCACAGCGGCCGCCCGGGGGAGCCGCAAGGCGGCCGAGGGCCGGCCGGGTCCGTGTGGCAGCGAGGACACCGGTGGGGACAGCGACAGCCGGGACTACGCTGCCGAGAGCGGGGTCAGCAGGAGCCCCGGTGAGAGCGGTGCTCCCGCATCCCTGGAAGGAGAGCTGGGGGGACACAAAGCCGGGAGCCATCCGAGGGTGGCTGATTGTCCCCTGTCCTTGCAGGTGTGAGGAGAACCAGCTCCGTGCAAGGCCAGCGGCCACCCCCGCCAGCCACCGCCGGTCCCGCTGCCGCATCCGCCGCTGGATCCGCCCCGGCGGCAGCACCCGCAGGTGGGATGCGATGGGAACGCGGCCAAGGCGTTCGGTCCCTGGGGACACCCCAAGGACAGGGACCCTCTGGCCTGGCGCGGTGGGAGAGGGAAGGAGGGAATGTCCCAGGCCAAGCCCGGTGATGCCACCTCTGTCCCCAGCGCCGGCGGCAGCAGCAGCAGCAAGGCCGGGTCCCGGTGGTCCCGCCCGCTTCCCGGAGAGACAAGGTAACCCCGGGCTGGCTGCGGGGGGCTGGGGGCAGAGCGGGCTGGAGGCTAACGGGGTCCCTCCCGCAGCGAGCCCTCCGCTGGGACCCCCGGAGCCGGCCCGCGCCGCCGCCAGGGAGGAGCGGGGAGGGGGCTTTGCCGCGCCCCCCGGCAGGGAGGACAGGCCGGCCTGGCAGCCCCCTGCTGCCGCACAGCCCCCGCCGGCATCCGCGGCTCCCCAGCGGCAGCAGCCCCGCGAGGAAGAGGAGGAGGATGCCAACAGCTACGACTCGGATGAAGGCAGTGCGTACCCCAGGAAGGGAGGGAGGGAGGTTCTTTGGGAAATGTGGGGTTTGGAGGGGGTTGCTGGGTGGGCGTGACTTGCACGGTGAGGCGGTGGGTGTCCAACGCGGAAAATCCCTGGGTAATGTTGGTTCCCTGCGGGGTTTGGAGCTGAGGTGGGGATTTGAGGGGGAGGAACTGTGGTAGAACATCCTGGGTGGGAAGAGCCTCTCGGGGCCGGGAACAGGTGCTTGGATAGGAGCAGCTGATGCCCTCTGTGCCTGCTCTTCATCCCTGGGATGAAGGAACACGAGCCTGAGCTGGTTTCCAACAAGCCAAAACAGGGGCCAGATGCTGGGCCCAGCTTTGGGAGGAGGTGTTGTCCCGAGCTGGAGCACCTCCTCAGGGTGGTCCAGGGTGGAACTGCTGTGGGAAGGGTTGGGAGGGTTGTTACTCCTGTGCCTGGTGAGTACTGCAGTCAGCTCTAAAGCCCCAGGCTGCCCTTCCTGGGCAGCCCCTGCCCTGCACAGCTGCATCCGCAGCCCCCGGATCTGCCTGGATTTGTGGCGCTTTGGCCGCTGCCAGCACAGTCTCACTGCATTAAACAGCTTTTACATTTGACCCGCAAATCTTTCTAATTATTACTAATCGGGGATGATTAAATGCAGTTATTGGCTGGGGTTTTAACGAGGTTGTTTCCTCCTCCCTCGCTGTCAGCCACGCTGGGAGCCCTGGAGTTCAGCCTGCTCTACGACCAGGACAACAGCTCCCTGCACTGCACCCTCATCAAGGCCAAGGCAAGCGCTCCTCTTTTTTCCCCCTTTTTTCCTTGATTTTAATCCATCTAGCTCCCAGTTTGTCTGGTACAATGGGATGGAAGCCATGGGGCTGCTCCCTTGGGAGACCCCTGGCACAGCTTCTCCTGGCTGGGGAGGGTTGGGGAGCTTTTCCTTGAGTGGTCTGTGGGGGTGGTGATGCCCTGGAACTGTCCTCCCAGAGAAGCTGTGGCTGCCCCATCCCTGGAAGTGTCCAAAGCCAGGTTGGACAGGGCTTGGAGAAACCTGGGATAGTGGAAGGTGTCCCTGCCCATGGCAGGGGGTGGAACTTGGTGAGGTGTGTTCCAACCCAAACCATTCTGTGATTCTGCAGAATTTTCCAGGGGTGGATCAGATGTTTCAGCTCATCCTGGCACCCACAGCTGCTCAGGGCAGAGGCTCCAGGGTCACTGACCACGTTTTCTCTTTGCTGAGTTTTTCATGGGCACCTTTTCCTCTTCCTGGGCTTTGCTGAAGGAGGATTCATGTCCTGTGTTTCCTTTATCTTTTTCTAGGGCTTAAAACCAATGGATTCCAATGGCCTGGCTGATCCCTACGTGAAGCTGCACCTCCTGCCCGGAGCCAGCAAGGTGAGGCTTTGCCAGGTTCGGTACATTTTGGGCTGGGGATGGAGCAGAGGTTCCTCAAATCCCCCTCAGGTCCCTCCCTCGGATCAGGTTTTCCCTGTTGATTTCTCCTCTCGCTGCTGTTTTCCCCGGGGGTTTCTCAGAGCAGGGAGGATGCTCCCAGATGCTCTCCCAGAGCCGAGGAACAGCTCATCCTGCAGGCAGGAATCTGCTCAGGGATGGAGGGAAGCTCCAGAGGAGGCACCGCTGTTGATGCATCGCAAAACATCTGCCCAAAAATCTAATTATGGCCAGGGCTGGAATTATGCATTTGCTTGGAAGCTGCAGCACGTTCTTGTTGGAGCTGTGGGGAGAGAACCGTGGGGGAAAACTCTGGCTCCATCATGGAAATTCCTGGAAATCTCCCTCCCCAGCCCAGCTGAGCTGATCTTGGTGGGCAAACCTTGAGGAAGGGATGACCACCAGCAGGGCTGCCTCTTTGCTCAGCAGCTGCAGCAGCATTTTGCTCAGAGGAACCAGGAGTAAAACCAGGGCAAAACTGATAATAAAATCATTGGATTGATTTTACAGCTTTGCTTTACGCACATGGGATTCCTGGTTTTGTTCTGAGGAAATCCAGGTGTGATGTTGGGAATTTCTTTGATTTCTGTGGCTCTCATTTGCTGATATTTATTTTAATTTTTTTTTTATTTTATTTTGAATGTGTGGTTGTGAAAGACACACAAGCAAGTGACAGCTCCTCGATTCCCCACTGTCACCTCCTCTAGACCATGAGAGCTGTGACCTGAGCCCCCTGGGCACCTTTTCCTCTCTCCTTGAGGGAATAAAACCCAGGGCGTGACAAAACCCAGGCTCTCCCAGCCACCACTCATCACCACGTCCCCGGTACTTGTGCAAAGTCCCACCTTGATGCTCCTCTGGAGCTGCCAGCTCTCTGTCACCCAGATGTGCCAGATGTGACGGAGCACCCCCGCCAGGAGCTGAGATTTGGGCGGGGAGGAATTCCGGGGTGTAATTGCTCCGTGTTTATTTGACCCCACAGTCGAACAAGCTGAGGACGAAGACGCTGCGCAACACCAGGAACCCCGTGTGGAACGAGACCCTGGTGTACCACGGCATCACCGACGAGGACATGCAGAGGAAAACCCTCAGGCAAGCCCAGGGATCCCACGGAAGGGTGGGGTGGGGCTGTGGGTGTCCTCACTCGGAGCATCACCCCCAGGAGTGCGGGGGGGGGGGGGGGGGA
>VZTF01001678.1:459355-479684 GCA_013397755.1 Cnemophilus loriae
GTGGGGGGGGGGGGGGTGGGTGTACTGGGAAATGGAGTTTTTGTGTTAAAATCAACATGGATTTGCTCGTTTGGATGGTTCTTTTAAGAGAGGCAAACTGGCGTTTTGACCTTGTTGTTTAATAGTAAATTATTGATATTGCTATAGTTTTTATCATCGCAGAGATGTATACTTTGTGTATCTCAGCTGATTTGACAATATCCCAGAAAAAAAAAGTCCGTATAAATATCTCTCAAAATTTGTAGCTCTTTCCCTCTTTCCTCCCTCAGGAAACTTCTACCTTTTGATTTCTTGCCTCATCACAAAGCAAATATTTAAAATGTTGTGGTTTTTGGTTTTGTTTTTTGCGGGTTTTCTTGGTTTTGATTTTTTGGGGATTTTTTTGTGGGTTTTTTTTGGTTTTGTTTTTTTTTTGGCAAACTAGAAATTTGGGGGTTGATTACTTTTGGTCAGAGGAAACCCAGATGTCCCCCTTTCCCTCTTCCCTCCAGGATCTCCGTGTGCGACGAGGACAAATTCGGCCACAACGAGTTTATTGGAGAAACCAGAGTTGCCTTGAAAAAACTCAAAGCCAACCAGAAAAAGAACTTCAACATCTGCCTGGAGAGAGTAATACCGGTGAGTATCCATGAGAATTCCATTGGGATTGCAAACAAATGGCACCTGAGGGACGCGGGGATGGGTTGTGGGGGCTGGAGGTGCCCGACTTCCCTGGCACATTTAGGAGTTGGATTCCCACCCGTGCCTGGGCTGATGTGACATCCCAAGTTCAGGAGATAAGAGCGTGGTGGGAATCCATGGGAAGTGGCTCCAGGGACTGCTCCTGTTGGCATCGCCAGCCCTTGCTGGTGGATGTCACCGTGGAGGAGGGGACAGGTTGCTCTGTCCGCTGTTGAATCCGCTGGGGTGGAGGTTGGTGGAGCAGACGGGCATTCCTGAGGTCCAGTGCTGGAGCTGGGCTGCATTCCCAGGGATTTTTGCTGTGGGATTGTGCCTCTCCCAGTCACTCATGGCAGTCTCCTTATCCCTTTCCCATCCCAGACGAAGCGCACCGGAACAACCGGCGCATCCCGTGGGATGGCTCTGTACGAAGAGGAGGTGAGTCCTCGGAGCGGGACAAGCTCCATCCGCGTCCCACCCACCATCCCAACCCCATTATCCCCCCCACATCACGGAGATCCGACATTCCCTGATATCCATCTCATCCCTCCTGCTCCGCCGCCGAGTTTTCCTGTCGCGGCTCCTCCACACCCACCTCTGGCGGCTCCCTCCCGCAGGTGGATCGCGGTGGGGACGTGGAGGAGCGCGGCAAGATCCTGGTGTCCCTCATGTACAGCACGCAGCAGGGCGGGCTCATCGTGGGCATCGTGCGCTGCGTGCACCTGGCGGCCATGGACGCCAACGGATACTCGGATCCCTTCGTCAAGCTGTGAGTGAGCCGGGAATGGCTCCGGGCTGGAGCACGCGGCCACGGAGCCACCTGCTGTCCTCGGGAGCTCCTTCCTCTGGAGCCCTGGAGCAGCAGGAGCTGTCCAGCAGCTGTGGTGGTGTCCCCGTTGTGGGCGCTGACCCAGCCCTTGGGTCTGGAGCTCCCCGGAGTGCCCCAAATGCCCAGATCCTGTGGTTACCTCACGGAGAATCCCAGAGTTGTTAAAGGTTGGAAAAGACCCCAAGGTCGTGGAGTCCCACCTTTGATCATTTCATGTCTGCAAACAAAGGGCACGTGAGGGACGTGGGGATGGGTTTGGGGCTGTAACCCAAGGTGGAGGTGCCCGACATCCCCGGTATCCACAGGAGTGGGATTCCCACCCGTGACTCGTCAAGCGCGTGGTGGGAACCCAGGCACAGTGGAAGCTGGGGGACAGGGGGTCCTTCTCTCCACCTCTGAGCCACCGTGGCTGCAGGACAGAGGTGGCTCCATGTCCCTCCGTGCCCCATGTGCTGCCCTACAAACCCACGTGGCTCCTGGGAATGTGGGGGAATAAGGTTTTTATTCCAACCTCATGAGCTGCGCCACGGAGAGGTCCCCGCAGCCATTCCTGGTGGGGTTTTTGCTCCTGTTTCTTTCCTTTACCTTCAGAAGAAACCTCTGTTCTCCCCAAAACTCATTCAGTAACTCTCACGTTGAACATATTCTGCTCATCTTTTTGTAGCTCAGTGGAACGGAGCAGTTTCCCTTCCCAGTCTCTCTCTTTATGTGTTGTATTCTCCATTTCCACAAACAGAAGATGGTGGCTTTCCATTTTTAAATCAGCTTCCAACAGAGATCTAATTAATCCTAGTCCTAAATTGAGTTCCGGATCTGCAGCCAGGCTGCACAGCCCCAGCCCCACACTTTTCCCACATCCTCTGGAAGGTGGGAAGGGAGACTGGTCCTAAATAAATCTCTTCCAGCCCAGAAACTCACTTGTTAAGTTTATAAACTCCCACTGTTCTTGCACTTGAATTTCGAGCTGTTTTCTGTTGCCCTCAGTTGGCTGAAACCTGACATGGGAAAAAAAGCCAAGCACAAGACGCAGATTAAGAAGAAAACGTTGAATCCTGAGTTTAACGAGGTATGGATGGATATTTTTGACACTATTAAATCAATTTACCGAATACTGTGTTGAGAGGAGGAGGTGGAAGACAAACTCCCCAAGCTTTGGCTCTTTGCTCAAGCTCCTTTCCCACTCCAGTGCCCGGGAATATTTTGGGAATGACTTTGCCACGGCAGCACCACACACCCTGAGAGCTCCCTGCTGCCAGCTCCGTGTCATCTCAGCTGGGGATGTGGGTGGGATGAGCATTCCTGGGGGTGGAAACTGGAAACTCTCCACTGGGACACCTGGAAAGGGCTCACGTAGGTGCAAGGGGTGAGCTCAGCTCCTGGGTGCTGTAATCCTGGGGAAAGAGGAAGGGAAGGAGCAGTTTTTCCTTCATTAATTATATTTTAACCATCCTCTCCTTGGATTTTGAGTACAACCTGAACAGAGATCGTGTCCAACCCCTGAACTGCAGCTTTTGGGGTGTCTTTTCCTTTGGGGTGTGACGTGGGTGTTCCCATTTCTGCAGGAGTTCTTCTACGACATCAAACACAGCGACCTGGCCAAGAAGTCCCTGGACATTTCCGTCTGGGATTACGACATTGGAAAATCCAATGACTACATCGGTGAGCTGGAAGTCTCTGCCCTCTGGGGCAGGGGTTTGGTGCCTGGAACGGGGTTTGCTGGATGGGATCCGGGCCTGGGTCACCTGCCCAGGTGGGGTGATGGAATTTGGTGGGTGCACCCCCTACACTGCCCCGCCTCCAGCATCCTGGGAGATCTTCTGGGCAGGAAAAGCATCTCCAGGAGTTTCCATGAGGTTTTTGATCCAGGAGGTGGAGAAAGCATTGCAGGGTGTGAGCTGTGTCCCCGTGGCAGGATTTCCTGGAACGTCAGCATCACCTCTGGGTACAAAGTCTGCTCTTCTCCCCTTTTCCCAGGCGGTTGCCAGCTGGGAATCACGGCCAAGGGCGAGCGCTTGAAACACTGGTACGAGTGCTTGAAGAACAAGGACAAGAAGATCGAGCGCTGGCACACCCTGCAGAACGAGAACCACGTCGCCAGTGATTAAGGGAGCCCCTCCCCGCCCTCTGCCACGCCCCTGTAGGTCCCCGGTGTCCCTGGTGTCCCGTCTTCCAGCGCAGCCACGCCTTGCTACAGCCTCCGATCCCAGGGTCCTCCGCCTCCTCCCAGCCCCCTCCATCCTCCCCTCCACCGCAAACTCCCCCAGATCTTTTCTATTCTCCTTTATTTATTTTCAGCTGGGGGAGGGAGGCCGTTGAGTTCCCCTGGTGTGTAATTCTGGCAAGCAATAGTTCCCTCCTGACTGTTCCCCCCTCGGTCCCCGTGGCAGCGTTCCCGTCGCGTGTCCGACGCTCCGTGTCCCTCCAGCCTCCGCTCCTCGCGGCTCCCGGCGGGAGATCGGAGTGCTGGGGTTGGGAGCGTCAGCCTGTCCTGCTTGTGTGATCTCAATACCTCAGTTGCAGTAACGAAAAAAAGCTCCTTGGCTTTGGTGTGGGTGTCGCCGTCGCCTGGTGTCCGTGTCGTCGTGGTTAGGCCAAATCTGGTGTCACCGGCGTCATCCTGCGAGTCCCGCTTGAGCTTCACCTCTGGTTTGGCCCACCTGAGCAATGTTGTGGCACATCCTTTGCTGAGAAGATCCACCACCAACACAAGAACAGCGACAAGGAGGGTTTAGGGAGCTCTGTGCTCGCAGGGAAGCAGGTTTGGGTTGGTTCGTGTCGTTTCCAGCTGCCGCGGGCGGTTCCTTCGCCCGAGGAGTTCGGGGGCTCCGCTGCTGTAGGGGCCCAGCTGTGGTTTAGGGCTGTGACTACCTCCTCTTCACCTCTGAGCTGTGTAGGAGTGACCGGCCGAGCCCTCAGGGCAGTCCCTGGGTCCCTTCAGACCCCTCCTGCTTCCGAGGATTTACTGTTCCTCAGGAGGGAAGCTGAGGGAGCTGCTATTCTCCCCAGCCCCGTGATGCGTGCAAGGATTATTGCTTTAAACCACCACAGCTCCTGGAATTAGCTGGAACAGTCCGAGATCTTCCAAACTTGGGTTGTTTTGGTTCGGTTTTCTTTCGTTTTTCCCAATTCTGTACAAGAACCTTTGCCCTCAACCTGCGCTTTAGGGATGGCCCGGAGCTGTTGGGTCTGCCCCGGACAGCAGGAGAGCACAGGCTCTCTGCTGCTGCTGGGCTCTGGATCCATCCCCTGGCTCTGGAACCATCCCCTGGCTCTGGAAAACCCCAAGTATAGCCCTGTGGATAGGAGCACAAGAAGCACTATGGAATATATGGAATTTTTTGTCACCTTGCGTGTGTTGTGTGAAACCTTTCCCCCCACCCCGAGCCCACAACCTGCAGCCGCTCGCTCTTTGAGTTGGATGAGTTTAATTTTCCTGATGTTTTCTTTATTTTCCGGCCCCAGCAGAACTTGTTGATGTGCCCTGAGTGTCCCCAGCCCTGGGTGACACAAATCCCTCTGTGCTGAGCTGGCCCAGCCCAACATGGGCTCCGCCCTCCTTGGATCTCCAGGTGGGAAAAGCCAACCCAACCCACCCCGTGCATGCCCTGCTCTGTCCAGCCAGAGCTGGGGATCCTCTTCCATCACCCCAGGCTCCATCCTGGGCTTGGGCTCGTGGCTTGGTGCACAGAGGTGTGGAATGGAAGAGGACAGCTGGAAGTTTTCCCGTTTTGTCATGGAATTCTTTCGTCTGTGCCAGTCAATGTGACATCCCTGAGCCACTCTGGCCAGGACCCAGACTGAAACAATCCCGTTCTTTTGGATTGTTTCCCTCTGCGTCCTGTGCTGCAGCCTCCCTGCTCCAGGCCCAGGAGAGCTGTGGGATGGTGGGATCCAGGATCAGTGGTTGGACTCTCCCTTTTCCAACCTCAATGACTCTAAGCTGCCACCGTCCTTTCCAGAGGGATGGACCTGGCCCAGACATTCCTGTTCATCCCCAAGCAGCACTTGGGCACGGGAAATGTGTGGCTGAGGGTAAAAATACCTTTAAAAATCATTATTTAAGCAATTCCTTAATTTCTCCCAGCCCTGCAGCAGCCCAGCCTCCTCTGTATGTGCAGAACAACTCACTTAAGGTTACCTTTATCCCGTCCTGTATTCCCAGTCCCTGTTCAGCCTGCTTTCTTTGGAAAAAGGATACTCAGATCATCTCTTTGCACCTCCAAAAATCAAGTGCAACTTGCCAATCTCCTCAGTATTGTGCAAAACCACGGCCCTGGTCTCTGCCTCAACTCTTCTCAGTTTTTCTGATGGTAATTCCTGCCCGCAATGACTTCTTTTTGTTGTAAATAAAGCATGCACCTATGGATTGGGAATGGTGAAAAACAAACAAACAAACAAAAAAAAGCAAGAAAAAAAAGAAAATTAAAGCCTCTTCTACTGCTGTTTGCATTCAGACTCGCATGCAGTGATTTTACAGCCAAATATCAGTTTACAACTGTTAAAGAGAAAAAGAAAATGTTACACAGGAATTAGAAATCCTCCAGTCTTCCGCTGCATGCAGCACAACATCCTCTCTTGATGTGGTATCTAATAAAGTGAGACTATTGGAAAAGAACAAAAAAACCCACGAGTTTTTGGCTTCTTTCGTTCCCCGTGGGAATCGGAACCTCGTGGGGTGGGCAGAGGGCCTGGTTCTGGGACTCCGGGGTGGGTTGGGGGTGCTGGGATTGAGTTGGGCTCGGGATGCTGAGGAGTTTGGGGTGGCTGGGGGAGAGGTCCTGGCTCTCCCGTGGGTAACAGGGATCTGAGTTTGGGAATATCCTGGTTCAAATCGTGCAGGTTTAAGTCATCCATGGGCTCCTCCTCGCTTGGTGCCCGGGGCTGAATGCCCCGGGGAGAAGCAGGAGTGGTGGTGGGAGATTTTTTTTTCTCCTCCCAGTTCCCTCCCTCACCCCCAGTTTGGGGAGCAGGAGCCGCTCCCTCGGGTGGTGGCAGCTCCCGTTGCGCCGCTGCTCCAACCGAGCAACGATTTCCTTTAATTTCCTTTTATTCGGGCGTTTTTAGGCTCAGTTCCCAGCGCAGGGCTGGTGGGAGCCCCTGGACGCGGCGGGCGGTGGCTCCACGGAGCCCTCGGTGGTGACATCGCCCCTTGGGGACATCGCTCCCTCCGTGTGCCCAGACGGGGCGGGGGGGCGGCGGTGGCCGGGCCGGTGGCGATGCCCGAAGACAGCAGCAGATGTCACTGGAGCTCCAGGGATGCAGCGGGAAGGAGGCGCCGGAAGGATGCCCCGCTAATCCCCAGGGATTTGGGAATTTGGGGGGGAGCAACCGCACCCCACTCCTGCCGCTCGTAAAGCCGCTTCTCTTCCAAACCTTCGGTGGCAGGGAGGAGTTGGGGCTTTGCCCTCTGGAAAAAATGTTCCCAGGGAAGTCCAGCAGCCTTAAAACTGAGCTTTTACTTCTTTTTATTGTTTTTGTTTTCCAGCGTTGAGTTCTTCCCGTCGATTTTTCCTCCTCTCTCCTGCACGGCAAGTGGCCAGCAGAGAAGTCCCAGTGGAGGAATTCCAGTCCCATCCAAGAGGTCCCAGGAGAGGTCCCATCCAAGACCTCCCAGCCCAGAAATCCGATCCAGGAGGTCCCAGCAGAGAGACCATCCAGTTCCAGATGAGGACTGGGATGAGGATGCCCCACGTTCCCTGGGATGAAGGTGCTGCAGTGTTCGTGGATGAGGCAGCACCAGCCGTGGTTGGTTGTGAATTCCTGAACAAAAGATGATTCCAAAGAGGGAAACAGGGATTTTGAGCAAATCCATGGGAATAAGAGAGGATCTTTTGTTCCCCCTGATTCCTATTTCTCCTCCCATTTTCTTCTCAGCCTCTCCGGAAGGAAAATCCTTGGATTGCAAATTGGGCTTGTTCAGGACCATCCTTTGCATCTCCTGCTTCTGTAGGTGGCTTCCCAGTTTTAATTCCATCTCAGCACTACTGAATCATTCCACTCTTCCAGCCACTTTCCTCGTGTGCTAATTGGATTTGGACCTTTGGAGCAATCAATGGATTCTCATCCTGGTTCTGGCCAGGCCAGTCGGGAGCAGGAATTTGCAGTGGTTGGGAAACCAATACCAGTTTGCTCTTCGTCCAGAGGACTGGGAAATGGGGACGGCAGCATCACCTTAAGCAGCTGCCAGGACCTGAGGCAGGTCCTTGGCTGATCTTGGAGAGGGGCCAGGACCATTCCTGGAGAAAAGCTGAGGGATGGAGGTGTTGGCAAAACACTGGGCTCTTGTTCCACTCCTGCGAAATCCAGCATGGCCAAGGCTCCCGTGGCTCCAGGAGGTCACAGCAGCACCCAGACCCAAATCACACCCTGCTCTGCTGTTTTCTGATTGCCTCCTGCAGGATAATTCATTAAAAATTCCACGCTGTGGAGCTCTCCTCATGTCCTGCCCGATTCCAGTGCATCAGGAGCCCACTGAGCGGGAGAGAAACCTTCCCTGGTTTTCCATCTCCTGGTGGAAAAAAAAAATAAAATGAATAAACCAAGCTTTTCCTATTTAAAATTTCACTTAAAAAATAGAGGAGCTCAAACAAATAAATCCCTCTTCTATCCTCTTTCAAGCCCAGCTTTTCCAAAAGCCAGCAGGGAGAAATCTCTTTATCTCCCAGGGCAGAGATAACAATGTAATTACGAGCTGGGATCAATGGCTTTCATCTCATCAGTCCTCAGCCTAAAATAAACTCTTCTCTTTCCACTCCAATGCCCAGAGTTCGGCTACCACCTCCTCCGGGCTACTGGCCACTGCAGTGGTGAAGGTCTGTGGTGGCATCTGGAGAGACCATGAAGATTTTCCTGGGGGAAGCTGAGTTTTGGGATGTCTTTTCCACAGGGGAATGTTGGATCTTGAGTGGGAGAGGCCAGCGAAGACCCTCAGGGGATGCTCAGCTCCTCCCGTGCCCGTGAAATACGGAGCCGTTTTTTAGTGGTTGTGTGAATTTCCCGACTTTCTTGGGGAAGAAAAATCCGAACAATAAATATCATCCTTTTTTTTTATTGCAGGCTGCAGAACGGGAGCGTAACTTACGGCCTTTGGAGAGAGGAGCGGTTGGCAGCTGCCGTAAATCTCGGATTCCAACGGACTCCCCACTCCAAGAAAAGCAGCAGTGGATGCACGGGATAACGGGAAGCGAATTGGAAAAGGACAGGGAGTCTGATTAAGCACAGCTTGAATATGAACTGGGCATGACGGTGACTGGTTTGTACTGGGAGGGGCCCCAGGAGATGGAGCAGCCTCCTTCCTGCTGATAGAGTCGGAATGAGGAACGAACCCTGTGTAGAGGTGTTTGGGATGGGATGGGATGGGATGGGATGGGATGGGATGGGATGGGATCTCCAGCACACGGCTCCACGCCAGGCTCAGCTGGGATAATTTGTGCGCCTGCCCACGCTGCCCAACGTGGAAAGTGGCATTTCATTCGAAACAAGCAAACAAATCTGACCTTTTCCACCCTGCTCCCGTCATCCCACGGCTTTGCTTCCGTGGCTTTGCTGTTTTCCTGCCAACACCACTCCATCCCAGCCTGGCTGTGGCGCTGAGCTCATCTCAGCTGCTCCCTGGGTGCTGCATTTCCAAAGGGCAGCGTTGTCCAGGACGCGGGGAATGGGTTTAAACTGGGGGAGAGCAGGTTTAGGAGGGATGTTATTCCCACAGTCCTGCAGGGGTGGGAAGGGGATCACTCCCTCCCCCAGTCTCTGCCGTGTGGATCCTGCCCTTTCCATCCTGCTGCTGCACCAAGAACTGGAAAACTGCGTTTTCCTGGAATCTAGGTGGGGTTGAAGTCAGCTGGGAGCGGAATGTGAACCTGGCAGGAGCAGGGATGGGAGCTGGGAAGCAGCGGGTGCTGCGCCCTCGGTGTGGGGCACACGGACACGGCTCCTTTTGGGACATTTTGGGAATGCTGGGCAGTGAATCCAAGCCCCCCGCCAAAGGTCCCAGGCAGGGAACAGGCGGATTGGGAAGATCAGGCAGTGGGATGCCAGCACCTGCCTTCCAAGCTGGATTGAGCAGCTGGAGTCGGGCTGGAAAACTGCGGTTTTCTGCTTTCAGAGATCTGAGCAGTTCCCTGAATCCATTAGGGCTGCAGAGATAACGGATTTCTCAGGTTTGCTGGGAAAAAAATCCCAACAAACTCCTTTCAAAAGCTGTCCGAACAAAAAGGCTCGCCTTGGTCGGGGAATAAAATCTGCTGTGGCAGACAAAAAGGAGCAAAAGAAATGAATTTAGGTCGGGTCGAAGGGAATTGCCACCGAGACGCCTTCGGGGTGTTTGTAAACAGGATGGGGTGAATTTGAGAGGGAAGGAGCCTGAGAAATCCACGGGTGTCTCTGTCACTCCTCTTTGTCCCCTGATGAGGGTCGGCATCGTTAAGGAAGGGCCAGAGGGGCAGAGCCGAGGAGCTGATCGGTATCTCCCTGATAAGAGCCCTGCCATGGAAACCCTGAGCGCCACAGATCTCCAGAGCCTCGGCAAATCAGGGCTTTATTCAGCGGCTAACAAAGAGTATTTTCCTTTCAAAATCCAAGTCATTCAGCTCCGTGGGACTCCCGCTCCTTTCTAAAGGCAGGTGGGACTTCCAGATGGGGAATTCAGGCGCTGCCTTATCTCCAAAGCTCTCCCGAAGAATGAGTTTCCAGGAGCTCTCACCTTGCTGGAGCTCACACCTTTCATCCCCAGCTGCCCTCGGGGTGTTTGAAATGTCTTGGCCTTGCAAATTGGCTGTGATGGAGCAGCTGGGAAGTTTTCAGGGAAAAAATGTTTTGGAGACCGGCAGGAAAACTGGGAATGTAAACCTGCCTAAGGGAAAGCTGATCTGCCAGGCAGGACAGAGGGTAATCAAGGTAGGTTATATCCCTGAAAAATGCGCTCCTTCCATCCCTGGAAGGGCTCAAGGTGAGGTTGGACAGGGCTTGGAGAAACCTGGGATAGTGGAAAATAGCAGGGGGTGGAATGGGATGGATTCGAAGTTCCCTTCCAACCCAAATTTTCCTGGGATTCACGGTGGAAGCAGAAGCACGAAGCAAAGCCCATAAAGCAGCTGCTGAATTCAAAACCCAGCAAAGAGGAAAATAAAGCCCAGCAGGTCCTTGGGAAGGTTCACAGGAGCTGGCAGGCTCTGGTGCACCGGGATAACCCCGGGCCGGAGCTGCTCTCCTGGAGTGGGAATCTTATCGATCTCCTTTGTTTTACAAGCGGCGCTGACGTGATGATATTTGGCAGCAGCGTTAACACTGAAATATGAGCTGCGCTCGGGCCTCTTTATCTTTAATTGTTTGAAAAATGACACGGGGATGGCGTTGGTGCCCTGGAAATCATCCCGGGGCTGCGGGGGAGGTGCTGATCCACAGGTTGGGGACCTGCTCGTGTGACACGGGGACCCGTGTGGGTGACTCCACCTTTTCCCAGTCCCTGGAATCTCATGCTCCTGCAGCGGTGGCCGAAGGTGCTGGAAAGTCTCCTGTGCTTGTGGAAGTGGCCACCGGCTGCTGTCCCCGGGGCAGGGTGTGACAGGAGGAGGTGGGGACAGCAGGGCCACCCATCCATGGGGACAGCTGCTGGTGGTGGAAGCGCAACGTTCATCCGTCCCGCGTTTATTTTCCATGTCTTTTATCCCCAATCGGCTTGAAGCCCTTGTCAGCATCCCACGCAGGAGCTGGGGAGAAAGGCAGAGGGAGGTGGGGTGCGCTGACATTTAATTCAGACAAGGATTTAAGGATTTACGCTGACATGGAGTTAAAAAATTCCTGTCCTGGTGCCAAGCGGCTGCAGCCAAGAGCTTGGGAGAGCCACGGGCAGGGAATGCCGGTCTGTCCCTGGGATGGGGAGGATTTACACCCCAGGTGTGGGGTATTCCTGCTTTTAGAAAGGGGTCTGACACCTCTTTAGGCTCTCTTTAGGCACGTCCCTCCCTCCATTTCGCCTTTTGTTTTCCCTGCCTGGGGGACGATGGGGTGGGAATTCATCCCTTTGCTTCAGCTCCTGGGAAATCGGTCCCTGCCTGATGGGGAATGTGCTGACCCAAATCTGCACCTCCTTAAATCCTCGATGAATTTGTGGAAGGGCCACAGATGCACTGAGAGGAATTTTTAAGCATTAGTGTGGAAAGGAGCCTTTTAAACACCTCCACTTATTTTTGATGGCTTTGGCCTCTGCGTGGAAAGGAAACACAGCAATTTATTGACTTCGACTTTCCCCCCCGCCCCGTTTTTTATTCAGATATTTTCGACAGACACTCCTCAGGCCAGGTGTGACCGGCGCCGTGGATCTGTCACTGCTGAGCTCACGGCAGCAGCATCCAGCCATGGGACAAATCCCAATCCACGGAGCGGCTCGGACGCTCGGGATGGGAGCCAGCCCCGGGATGCAGGGAGGGCGCTGCCGCAGGAGCTGGCCCCGGGAGCAGCTTCCTGGGTCCCCTCTTGCTCCAGCAGCCAATGGTCCCTCCTGGAGCTGAATAATTCAGGCTCTGCAGCACGGCCGGGGAATGGCAATGAGCCGGCGCTGCGGATCCGAGCTGCCTGGGCTCGGAAAGCTGGGAATTCATCCTTTCCTCCTTCCGAATGATGCCGTCCCGACCCTCGGGGCATGTCCCCTTCCCAGGGGGACCAAGCCACGTGTTGGAGCCCTGGAGCCAGGTTGGATGGGCCGGGATGCGGAGCTGGCACAGGAAATCCGCTCCTGGCGTGGCTTTGAGATGAGAGTGGCGCCGTGGCCTTGGGGACAGGACTGAGGACACGAGGTGGCTTCAGGACAAGGCGCATCCAGGAGGCTGCTGGGCAAATAAACCTTGTCCCCAGGTCCTTGTCAGCATGGTCCAGGTGTCCCCAGGGCTGGAGCAGAGCCCAGACACCCTGGGCTGTCCTTGCAGCACCCCTGTCCCTTTCCTCCCGTCCCTGCCCTTCGCATCCTCCTGCTCTCCCGGGATTCCTCTGGGCTGGGGCTTTTCCAGGGAGAGCTCCCAGCACTGTGTGGTGCAGGAACAGGTGGGAAATCCCTATGGAGAGCAGAGGGAGTTGATCCTTAAACTGGGAAGCAGGAGCCTGGAGGCTGCAGGTTCGTGCCCTCCGTGTGTCCCATGGATGCACGGATGGAAGGAGGGATGGATGGAAGGAGGGAGGGATGGAAGGAGGGATGGACGGATGGATGGATGGATGGATGGATGGATGAATGGATGGATAGGATGGATGGATGGATGCGGTGGTTCTGGCATCCATCCCTCCTCCAGCTGATGGAGCTGCCGACATTCCTGCTCCATTTTTGGGTTGAGCTAGGCTGCGGATGAAATAATTTGCTGAGAATCATTAACCTAATGATGGAGGCTTTGGATAAACATCTTAGCCTGGCTGGGGGGGAAATGGGCTTAATGGTGGCTCTGGAAAAACAGGGAAAAGGGATTGGGATGAGCGGTGGGGGGTTCAGGGATATCAAGGCTGGGGTCTCCTCCTAGCCCCCCCTGATCCCAAGGACTTTGAACCGCATCCCACCCCTCTCCATCCCAGAGATGGAAAGGAGCAGGAATGCAGTGGGAGCACCAGAATCCTGCCCAGCCACGGGATTTATGGATCAAACCCCAGGACCACATCCCAGCACTGCTGCAGGGTCAAAGGGGAAACTGAAAAGCAGCTTAGAGACCTGAAGCTTTTCCTATTTTTGGAAATACTGGAGATGATGGGAAATGGCACCAAGCAGGAGGAAGTTTGGGGTGAATATTCCCATTTATCCCAGAATTGTGCCAGACAAGCAGGTTTTCCGGGAAGCTTTGAGCAGGCAGAGAGAAGGGAAATGTCACCAGTCTTCAGGTGTCTTTGCAATTTTTCTATCTGGATCAGAATTAACTTTGGAGCTGGGCGAGCTCTAAATGCCAATAATTAAACCCAAACCGCCCCAGGATCAGGTGCCACCGCCTGTCCCCGGTGGGGCCCTGGCCCTATTATTTGAAATGGATTCAATTATTCTTCTGGCAGAGTAATAAATTTCTGTTCTGCGGTGCCCAGCGGACCCTAGAGCAGAGCAAATGCTTTAATAAACCCAGGCTGGGCCTTCCTGGAAGCTGGAACGTTGGGTTATTAAAGAGAGGAGCAGGTTTGGGAATGCTGAATAAATGATTGCCTGATATTCCTCACTTGCAACATACCTCTCTGATTACTAAATGTTTTCTGCTCGCTGATTAACTTTGTTTATTTCTTAATTAGGTTCAGCGCTGGCTGTCTCGCGCTTCCCAAATAATTGTTTGATTAATGGGCCTGGATTTACATTTTCATTAAGGCCCCCCCCAATTAGCAGTGCCAGAACAGGCAGATCTGGGCCCTCAGAATGACAATTTTAGCCCATTAAGTAATAACTGTTCTATTGATCGGGGATAATGGAGCACAGGCAGTAAATCCATGGCTGAGTCACAGAATTCCCGGGGGGAATGTTGGGAACGCACCCCAGCAGCACCTGCTGCTCCAGCTCCCTTCGCCTCACCGGTGATTAAGGGGCTTTAATTGATTCCAGTTTGGGCATTGATTGGTGAGGGAGGACTCCCAGTCAGGGAGTGGAATCACCATTTCCTGGGATGGGATGGGATGGGATGGGATGGGATGGGATGGGATGGGATGGGATGGGATGGGATGGGGAATGGTGAAAGATGAATGGGATGGAGGGGGATGCGGATGGGGATGAGAATGGAGGTGAGATGGGATTGAATGGGGAATGAGGGATGGGAATGGGGTGGGGACAGGGATGGGGACAAGGACAGGAATAGGGATGGGAACAGGAAGGGACACAGGGACAAAGAGGAGGACACTGCCAAGGATCCTGAGGGAAGGGAGACGAGTCCCTGCTTGTGTCAGCCAGCCTGAAACGTGTCTGGAGATGCTTCCCCAGTGGGGAGGGGGAGAGGCTGGGGGTCAAACAAACCCTTTCCCATATTCCCAGGGGACGTGCCGGGCTGTGGGGATGTCACCGTGGTGAGGATGTCACCCTGGCAGGTGTCACTTGTAGCACTCCAGAAGAGCCCGTTGCTATATTTGCTCTCACCACAACCGTGGCTTTTTTTTTTTTTAAATATGCTGGATTCTGCTCTCCAAAAGTAGGACACAGCCATTCCACATGTCTGCTCCAAAGCTCCGTAATCTCCTGCCGTTGGCCAGGCTCGGGAATCGTCGTGCCGGGAGCCCTCCGGCCAGGAGCAGCTTTGCCAGGTGCTCCAGGGCTCCGTGGGCTCTGGATCCAGCGAGGAGAGGTTGGAGGGGAGGGACACCCCCAGGAACCTCTGGCATCTCCTCCTGTTTTGTGAGAGCAATAGCAAAATGGGGCAAAAATGGGGATTTTGGAAGGTTTTCCTGAGTTTCCTCATTCCATGTCGGAAGAAGTCTGGATTTGCCTCACTGTTCTCCTTCTTTTTCCTCTCTGGAGTGCAAACCTGCCCCAGGGCGGGCGAGGAGCAGCTCACAGCTCATTTATCAGCCAGAGCTAAGGGAAGAGCCAAAATCCTGTGGCAAAGCCCCAGGAAGCAGCTTTGCCCCTGGATTCGCTGCTCCATGGAAGTGTCAGGATGATCCCTGTGCACGCAGATGGTTCCTCTGCTCCCCTCCAGCCAAACACCTGCGCTGCCTCCCCTCAGCCGCTCCCGCCACCAGGATTTGGGGACCTGCTCCAGCTGGGAATGTCCTGATCCAGACCAAAAGCACCCCCAAGGCCATGGCTGGGAGCAGCTGCTGCCTCAGGCCGAGCCCAAAACTCCAAGAGTTCCCTGGAAAATTTCCAGCTCTGCCTTGTGTCCTGTCCATCCACGATCGAGGATTTACGGAGCTGCCTCTTGCCCAGGTCAGGGGCAGATCATCATCCCTGCGTCTGCTCCGGCCCTTCCCCACATCCATCACCATTATCCCGGGTATTTAACCGTGGATAACCCATTCCCGAGGCTCCCAGGAATTGCTGGAGGATTTATTTCCCCACATCCCAACGCTGCATTTGGGACACGCTGCCCTTTCCAAGGATGGGTTCAGCTGGGGAACCCCTCACTGATCCAAACCCCTCTCGCCTCCAAAGGGCCCAAAAATTCCCTCCTTCATTTTTCCTCCAAAAGCCCTGAGTCTGCAGGGCAGGAAGAAATTCTGGGAGCCGTTTGGCGGTGCCTTCCATGGATTGTCCCAGCACAGCCACGTCCCGGTGCCTGCTGCAAATTCCAACACGTGAAAGGCAAACCCAGATCCATGAATTAGTGGGAAGAAATGGAAATTAGATCCCTTTTTGAAGTTTCAGGGAAGGTGCTGTGCCGGGCTGCGCGCGAGGGAGGCTGTGGGAACGGGAGCTGCAGCCGGGATGTGCCTCCCGCAGTCCTGGAGCACCGGGAATACTCAGGACACCCCTGGCAGGAATCTCCACCGCATTTTGGACTTCACCAGCCCTGGAAGGGGCCCAAGGTCTGCATGGATTGCAAAATGCCCATTCCTGGGGAATTCCTGCCTGGCTTAAGGAATGCTTTGTGTTTAGGCTCTGGCTGAGGATAAGGGGGGATGGTTTTAAACTAAAAAAGGGGAGATTTAGGTTGGATTTCAGGAAGAAACCTTCCCTGGGAGGATGGGGAGGCCCTGGCACAGAGTGCCCAGAGAAGCTGGGGCTGCCCCTGGATCCCTGGAAGTGTCCAAGGCCAGGTTGGATGGAGCATCCCTTTTCTTTCTGAGCCATCCCCTCCCCCCCCAAACCATCCTCTCCTGCCCTAAACCTTTCTTTCCTGCCCCAAAATGCCCCTCATGCCAGCAGCACAATCCTGAAGTGTTGGTTTTTATAATTTATTAGCAGGACAATCTGATTTAGGCCCTGCTGACAAACAGGATGTTGTATTCCAGGAGTTTATCCCCGGGGAACAAATAAATAAACAGAGCGTTGGAAACCTCATGAATTTTTTAAAGAGCTTATTAAAATCTTTCTTTTTTTCCCCGCCTTTCCCACAGGCAGAGTGGCTGAAAGGGGAAATATCCCCTCCATCTGCATTCCCAGCACTTCTTTTCCCTTCAATCCCTTAATCCTCTTCTTTCCAGCTTTAATCCACACCGTTGCCTCTTTCTTGTTTGGTTTTTTATTAATTCCCCCCACTCCAAATAATCACAAAACCGACACCAAGGCTCCGGAGCTCCGCGTCCAAACTCCCGGCTCCGTGAGCATCCACAAAAGCCTGAGCATTGCATCATCCCGATTCCTATATTTTTTCCCCTCTTTTTACCCTGGAATGACCCTGGATTTGCAGCCCCGGGGCTGCAGGCAGCGGGAATTGGACATCCATCACTGAGAGCAGCTGCCCCCTGGAGACATCCCCGCCAGCGGCATCCTAATGAGTTAATTAAGGAAAAGCAGGGCGGGAGAGGTGCGGGCCCTCCGGGAATGCTCGTGGAATTCCCAGGGAACCGTGGCTGCTTCCCGGGGGAGCAGGGAAACGCCAGAGCTGAGGAGAAGCCTCGAGCAGCTCCAGGGCGTTGGATTCCCATTCCGAAGAGGTGCTTCCCGATACTCCCGCTCAGCTGCCAGGGGCTGGTCCATCCTTTTCAGCTCCAAGGGATGACTCGCATGGATCTCCTGCCTCCAACCCTTCCAGATCCCAAAATTCATCCCTAAAAGCAATCAAAACCCATCGGGAAAACTCTGCTCGCTCCCACCTCGGTGATTCCAGCTTGTTCCTGCCCAAGTTGTACGGCTGGAAAATGAATGTGGAAAAGCAGAGTGGGAAAGGCCGGCAGGAGCTCGTTGTTCCACAGCATTCCTGATTTCTGGGCGTTATTCCCTTTCCTGCCCCACACGGCTCAGGTGGAGCAGAGGCACCGAGAGTAGGAGATTTGCTAATTATTGGCTGTTAATCAGCTGCTCTCTGATAACTCAGCCCAGCTCCCCAAACCAGGAAAATCGGGATTGCGGGGACGTTTTCCACCCGCAGAGGAACGCCCTGGGAGGTCAGCGGGGATATAAATCAGTCAATAAATGAAATGAGGATCCTTATCCTGCCCTCCCCTGGATGTCACCTCCTTAATAACCCACACCTGGAAGCACAAGCACAGCCTCATCCTCGGGAGGAAGGCAAAATCTCTGGAAAACCTCTGGGATGCTGCTCCAGCATCTGCCTTGGGAATGTTGGGGACCAGCAGGAGAGAAACTCCTTTTCAGCTGTACCTTGCACTCCTCAGGCGAAAAATGATCTCCTAAAAAGCTGAATTTCCAATCCCAGAAGGCCCCAAATGGGACTTCAATCCTAAATTTGTTTTCCCACATCCCAGCTCGTTATGGAGCGGAGCATCCCATTTAAATTGGAGATTCTGACCTTTCCTTCCTCAGGATCTTTCCAGCCATCCTGTTTCCAGCTTTTTTTTTTCGTGTGTGTGCTGGCACTTCCTAATCCTCCAAATAAGATTGGATGCAGTTTTTTCAATATTATAATGCACTGCATCCTGTTTTTCCTGAGCCCTCGTGCGACCTTGGGTAATTAGAAGGTTTTTAAACACCCATAAACAAGGGCTGCAGTGGTGGTGGGGAGAGGACAGTCCCTCCAGTGTCCCCACCAGGGTGGGGGCCCAGTATTTGCCCTTTTCCAGTGAAAGCCACCCCTGTGCCAGGCCACTGGGAGCCACTGGCTCCGTTTCCCTGGATAAGGCCGGCGCCAGGAACCTCCACAATCACTTTTGGCTCAAAATCCAGCGTCCCTGACGTAGGGATTTATCTGGGGACAATGTCAAAAGTCCCTTGCCAATAACCTCGATGTCTTTGGGATAAAAACCTCCCTTTAAACCCTGCGGAACTGGGTCCTTCTGGTGCAGGGATTGGGAGCCGCTTCCTTTACACCACAGTCCAGAAGGAAAATAGATCTGATATCTCGGGAGGATCCTGGGAAGCCAGACTTTATCCCAGCAGATGGTGCTCCCAGGGGAAGGCACCGTGCCTCCCATCAGGAGAGCTGGAATTGTGAGCACCCTGCCGGGGAGCTGTGCAGGGAGAGGATATCCCCGGTTTTATAAAACACAAGGAAGAATGGCTGGATTTGGGGGGAATATGGGAGAGTCTGGAAAGCCCTCGGGTGGTGGGATCCACTGGCCCAGCACAGAGCAGCTGTCCCCAACCCGTGGCAGGTCTCATCTCCGCCCATTCCAGCCATTCCCGGAGCTTGACCGGAGGGAGGGAACAGCCAAATCCAGGGAACAAAATCCCGGGAGGATTAAAATAGTACAAAACAGCTCCTCAGCCCCCAGACTGGAACCGAGGCAGCATTCCCAGCCTGGTTTCCTATGGAAACGAGCGCCGCGGTCCAGCCGCTTCCCTGCGCCTGCCCGGGGTGGTGTCGGGTGGCTCCCGGCACACGGATGATGCTCCCGCATCCCGCACGGATCCGGCCGAGGCTGCGCTTTCCCTGGGCAGGATCCATCCCTCCCTCTCCCACCACGGCCCCCAGGAACGGGGATCCCAGCGGGATGAAGGAACCTCTGTGGGTGTGTTGGGCCCTCGCTTTCCCTGGCACCCGGAAAATTCCGCGCTCCGAGCCCGGATCCCTGGCTGCGGCTTTGGGAGCAGGAATTCCAAGGCCGTGGAAGGGGCTGCCTCGATCAGCCTCAGGCACAGGTGTTTCCTCTGGAGGCTTTTGGAATTCTCTCCCTCACCTGGAGGGACTCGCTGTGTGCCACAGCCGGGACTGCTCAGGGATTGGGGTCACAGCAGAGCCAGCACCAGGCAGGGGATACGGGTCCCAGCTGCCACCAGCACCCCTAAAAGTCCCCCCCAGCGCTCAAAGTTGGAAGTAAAAGGGGTGGGGAAAAAAATTCCCGCTCATTTTAATCTGTTTAGAGTCGCAATTTTTCTTGTTCCCAGGGTCGGGGAGTTTTGAAATTAATTTTTAGTTGATCTGACAGCACAAAAAAAAAAGAAAAATCCACATATACAAACATACCCGTAGATATGTCCCATGATATATTTATACGTCTATTTATTTTGATATATTTAGCTATGATATATTTATTTAGAACGCTTATTTAGATCATTTATATACATTTACAGCTATATATGTAGCTGTATATTGTATGTGCGTACTTATATTTATATTAACATATCGATGTACTTATTTATTTATATTCTAAATGTAGGTTTAATCCTTGCTGGCTCCGTTCAGTAATCCTCTGGCCGGTCCCGAGCACCGGGAGGTTGGAACCGGATTCCCGGGGGGATCCAGATCCTCAGCATCCCTCGCTTTGCGCGCAGCGGCGGGGCCGGGGCCACCCGGGAGCTGTTTCCTGGCCCTGAAAAACAGGGAAATCGAGAAATAAATTTTGAAAAAAGATCCAGTCGGGGCGGCGGGAGGGAAGGGGTTAAGGCCGGCAGCCGGCGGAGGGAGCGGAGCCGCTGGATGGAGACGTTAAGAAGCGGCGCCCGGCAGCGGCTGCGGGCAGAGCCGAGCGGCAGCCGCCGGGCTGGGCTCCCGTCCGGCCGGTACCGGCAGCACCGGAACCCTCCCGGGTGGCACCGGCACCGTCAGAGCCCCCCCGGCAGCGGGGCCGGGCCGCGGGCAGCGCCCGGAGCTCCCCCGGCCCTCCCCGAAATTAGCAACCAAAAAATAAGAGAAGAAAACAAACAACACCCGCCACCCTCCGCGCCAAAAAAATATTTAAAAAAGAGGAGAAAAAAGGACCACGAAGCTCCGGGAGCGGGGGGTCTGCGGGACCCCGGCCCGCCGGGAATTGTGCGTGGGAAGCGGCGGCTGCGTGTGCGGGAAGTTGGGGGGGCAGCGGGGCCCCCCCGCGGCTTTGCGGGAGGTGATGGTTCCCGCCTCC
>VZTF01001678.1:489494-526269 GCA_013397755.1 Cnemophilus loriae
GGGGGGGGTCCCTCCTTTTTGCCTCTCCCAGGGGGACATCGTGAGCTGGGGCAGTGATGTCTGAGCTGGTTTTGGGTTGTGCATCCCTGCCAGGACCACACACTCCCAGGAACTGTGTAGTTATTTATTTATTTATAAACCACGTGCACGCGCTGCTGGAGCACAGAAGTTTTCTTCCCACATCCCACGGGAATGCTCTGGGGAGCAGCCCCCCACTCTGGAGAACATCAGTCCAGAGGATATTTCCAGAAGGATCTACTCTCTCCTTCTTCACTCCTTCCCCTGCTCCCTCCTTGAGTGCCAATAATCCACTTTTATTTTTTTCCATCTTCTCTCTTTCACCGTGGTGCATCACCGAGCTCCGACTCCCCCTGTGTTGTGACAGGCAATTTTGGAGGTGGCAGCTGGGGGAATGCTGTGCCTCATCTTCCTCCCACCTTTTGGTTCTGCCAGGGGCCAAATTCAGTTTTCATTCTGTTGGCCTGAATCAACACAAAATCCAGGTTTGTGCGGGCATTGTGTGGAGGCAGGAGCTGGCTGTGATTCCCATGGAAGTGCAGCCAGGGCTCGGATGTGGCCTCTGGAGCCAGGAGATCCCTGCCTGGCTGGGGTCTTGTTCCGTGGGTCCATCATTAATGATCAAGGATAAGCGAATGGAGTCGTTGCCATCGATTTTTAAAATGCCATCTATTTGTCCTGAAGGCAGCCAGAGCTGCACATTCCATGGGGTTTGGGTGGCTGAACTCCAGCAAGATCCCCCAACCCCACGGAAAACTGGGGCCTTTCCCAGGGGTCCAGGCTTGATCCTCCCAACCTGGGCTGCTCCCAGGGCATGGAGGGCTCCTCCTCTAGCAGGAGGTGGTTGTGTTCACTCCAGGAAAGATGCATGGTCCAGGCATGGAAGCCAAAGAAAAAGTGATGCTTGCAGGATTCTCTCCTGCTAGAAGGAGCTGGAGGGGTTCCCCCATTGTGACCCCGCTCCGAGGGGTCTCTGTGGTGTTTTGGTGGCCACGTCTCTCCATTAATGCAAACTGACTTTAGTGCAGCCTCAGCAGATGGTCCCTGAGCCCAGGCTGGCTGTCCCCATAAAGGCCCCAAGCAGTGCCCGTGTCCCCGGCCATATGTCCCGTGTGCTCCGAGATTAACCTCATCCAGCCCTGCCAGCAGGGATGGGATGCTGGGCTCGGGATTTGTGGGTTTAGCTGCTCCCAGGTAGTCTGGGAATATCGTTTTCCCCTCGGAGCATCTTGGCAGCTCCTGAGCGTGATGGTGTGAAGAAATTGTCCAGCTTGAGAAATCCCACATGCCCGGTGTTCCCAGTGTGGCTGGAGGGGCCTCAGGAGCACCCCCTCACTTCCCTGCTCCTCTGGAACACCGGGATATCTGGCAGGAGCAGGCGGATTTAATGGCACTGGTAATTAAGTGGGGACGGCTTAACGAGGCGGCTGTGGAGGCTCTGCCACGTGAAATCATTCCAGAGGGAATACTGCTCCAAAAATCAGCTCTGGTTTAGAGCGTGATGTGCAGCTCCCTCTTCCTCCTCTTCCTCTTCCTCCTCCTCCCTCTCCCGGCAGTGTCAGGTGAAGGTGTGGGCCGAGAACAGCCCTGTCTGCCAGGGAACGGCCTCATCCCCATGGGAATGCAAATCCTCGTGGGAAGGGGCATCTCCTGCCTCCAGCCAGGGAGGATTTTTAGGCAGTGAAGCCAAGGGGAGCAGGAACAGACCCCAGCCCTCAGCCACGTCCATCTCTGGTCTCTTCCCAGACGTGTCCAGCCATTCCCACCTGTGACACACAATTCCATGAGGAAGGAGGGACCAGCCACCCCAGGCGGACAGCTGGAGCCATCCCCATATCCCTAGCTGCTGGAAAAATGGGATGTTTGGGGAATTTAATGACGATCACTGGGTGGATTCGTGTGTCTGCTCACACCTGTGCTTCCAACAGGCAAAATTCCTCACGGAGAGGTTCCCCTCTCCCTACAAACTGCCAACCCCACTCTCCCCCCCTCTCAGCATCTCCCCCTTCACTCGTGTCCTTGTCCTTCCCTAATTATTCCGGCTGGTTTCCCAGTAAGTGGCAGCACGCGTATGTCAGGAGCACTGGATTGAAGGTAATGCACATCAGTCACTGGCTCCGTGCAAGTGTCTGGAGCCATCCCACACCCGCTGGATCCGGCACGGCTGGAGTGCACTGACCTGCCAGGACCTGCTCAGCCCTGCAGGAATGCCGTGTGGGATAACTGGGAGTTATGGCTCCGGTGGTTGAAGTTATCCGGCAAATTTCTCTCCATCTTCCTCTTCTGCTGGCCTCCAGGCTGGCTTGGGAAGGTGATTCCAGCACTGGTGGGGTCTGTGCCGTGCTGGGATAATTGGGAATGGGGGGGTCTGTGGTGGGGGCACACCATGGCTCAGGTGAGCTGGGTCAGGGACCCCAAGGAGGTGTGGAAAGCAGGGAGGAGGTGAGAAGTGTTATCCCAGAGTGTGGTTTGGAATGGGAGCGGCACAGGGGAAGAAATTCCTCCCTGGGAGGGTGAGGAGGCCCTGGCACAGGGTGTCCAAGGAAGCCGTGGCTGGAAGTGTCTGAGGCCAGGTTGGACAGGGCTTGGAGCAACCTGGGATAGTGGAAGTTGTCCCTGCCTTGTTTGGACCCAGAGTTTCCAAAGCAAACGAACAGGGAATGCTGCTGCACATCCCTATTTAGGGAAAAATCAAGAGGGGTGGGATCCGTGGGTTGTGACCCCCTGTCCTCTCTGTCCCCAGCCCGGTACATCGGCTGCTACGAGGACAACACCCGGCGGAGGACCCTGCGCGGGATGTCCTTCTTCGACTACAAGAAGATGACGGTGTTCCGTTGCCAGGACAACTGCGCCGAGCGGTAGGGACGGAGACAGGGGCTCCATGAATCCCTGCACACCCCATCAATCCCTGCACACTCCATCAATCCCTGCACACCAGCTCCATGATTCCCTGCACACAATCTCCATCAATCCCTGCACTGCATCCCCATGAATCCATTCCCACCGTCTCCATCAATCCATTCCCACCATCTCCGTGAATCCCTGAACACCGTCTCCATCAATCCTTCAGGATAGGACAGGATAGGATAGGATGGAATGAAATGGAATTATACTATATGATATGATAGATTAGGATATGATAGGAAAATAGGATAGGATAGGAGGTAGGATGGAGTGGAATGGAGTGGGATAATAGCATAGAACAGACTAGAAAAGAATAAGGATAGGATAGGATAGAATTGCGGAATGGGATGGAATAGAGGATAGGATAGGATAGGATAGGATAGGATAGGATAGGATAGGATAGGATAGGATAGGATAGGATATTTTCAGTTGGAAGTGCCCTACAGCAATCACTAACCCACAAATGAATCCCTGGGATGCCGTGCTGATCCCAGCACTGGCCACGAGCAGGAATGCTCCTCCCAAACCCCCTGGAGCCGGGGGGATGCCAGGGATGTGCTGAGATCCCGTCTCCCTCTCGGCAGGGGGTACCTGTACGCGGGGCTGGAATTCGGGGCTGAGTGCTACTGCGGGCACAAGATCCAGGCGTCCAACGCCAGCGAATCCGAGTGCAACATGGAATGCAAGGGAGAGCGGAGCAACACCTGCGGCGGGATCAACCGGCTCTCCATCTACCGCCTGGAGCTGGCCCAGGAATCCGCCCGCAGGTGTAAGTTTGAGGCATCCATGTGGATCCCAGCTCAGCCACGGAATGGGGGAAATTCTCTTGGTGGTGGAGGGGTGATCCTGGCGTTCCTGAGCCGGGTCATGGATCCGTGGAGGTGCTTGGAGAGTGATTCTTGAGTCCAGGATAGTTTTGCTCCTGTAAACATCAGGAATCTCCCTGTGGGGAATGCTGCTGGCTGGGGTTGGGTGGAATGAGGAGCCCCAAGGACTCCAGCTGGAATTCAGGGAATTTTGGGAGATTTGGGGTGGAGATTTCTTTCCCGATGGCCAAACAGGACCATCAGTGTGTGCTGCGGGATGAAGGATGTGTGGGAATTCCAGACAGAGCCAAGGGTGCTCCCTCGTTTGGCTCCCAATTAGGTAGCTCTATAATTACCCACATTCCCTGTTCACCCTTCCTCATATCCAAGGAATGGGAAAGGGGATGGCAACAACCAGGAATGCACAGGGGCTGAGGGTGCTGAGGACCCGGGATGGGATCCCAGTGCCGGGAAAGACCAGATCAAACCCAGCCCCTCTCTCCTTCCTGGCTCCATCCCTGGGATCATCAAGCTGATAAAAACAGCCAGGAAAAAAATATCCCTGACTTTGCTCCGGGGTTTTGCTCTGATTTTGCTCCATCAGCAGCCGGACAAGTGTTATCCAACGCAGCTGCACTTCCAGAGGGGCCAGGAGCCGCTGGAGCAGTCAGGAATGCTGTATCCCACTGTGTCACATGGAGTGGCAGTGGTGTCACTTTTGGGGTGTCACTGAGGCCTCTCTCTCTCTCTCACTCTCTCTCCTCTCCCAGATGGAAGCGCGATATTCCGAGGGTGCTTCCGCCGGCCGGAAAACGTCTCCATCGCCCTGCCCGCCAGCCAGCTCATGCTCAACATGTCCGTGGATAAATGTGTGGATTTCTGCACGGAAAAGGTACCGGGATGAACTTCACTTCTTCGTCTTTGTTTCCATCATCATCGTCAGAGTCACACCGGCAGATCTGAACCCAGTTTGGGGACATCATTTTTGTGTATCCGAACAGCAAAGGGATAAATGGATTTGAGTCCCTG
Organism: Cnemophilus loriae; assembly: GCA_013397755.1. NCBI lineage: Eukaryota > Metazoa > Chordata > Aves > Passeriformes > Corvidae > Cnemophilus > Cnemophilus loriae. Next base: position 494,252 of record VZTF01001678.1, read on the forward strand.
CCATGGGAGGGACTGGAGCTAGCATCCGCCCTGGGAAAGTTTGGGAAGGAGCATTCCAGAATCATAATTTGGGTTGGAAGGGACCTTTAAAGGTGCCACCACGGGATCCTGCTCTGGCTCAGGGGTCCCATCCTGGGGCGCGGTGCCTCCGAGCAGGGAGGGGAGAGGTTGGCAGTGGGAATTGCTGGAGGGTGGATGCTGGAAAGGGCTGGAATGATGCTTGAAATAGGTTGGAAGGATGCCGGAAATAAGGTGGAAAGATGCTGGAATTGGAAGGATGGTGAATGGACTGGAATGACTGCAGGAAAGGGCTGGAAGGAGGCTGGAATGGGATGGAATGGGCTGGAACAATACTGGAATTGTCTAGAAGGATACTGGAAATGGGCTGGAAGGATGTTTGAAACAGGATGGAAGGATGCTAGAAATAAGGTGTAAAGATGCTGGAACGGTCTGGAAGGATGCTGGAACTGGAATGATGCTGGAATGGGCTGGATCAATGCTCGAATGGTCTGGAAGGATGCTGGAACTGGAAGGATGCTGGAATGGTGCTGGAATGATCTGGAAAGACACAAACCACCCCACACTGCCCAGCGGGGCTGGGACAGCGATGACGGGTGCGGGGGGCGAAGGCTCTGCCACGGGGCGTGGGGCCGGTGCCATTCCCTGTCTCCCTCTGCCCATCCGTGCAGGAATTCCCGCTGGCGGCGCTGGCGGGCACCACGTGCCGCTGCGGCTTTCCCAGCACGCTGTTCCCGCTGCACGAGCGCGAGGACGAGCAGCTCTGCGCTCACAAATGCGCCGCCGAGGAGTTCGAGAGCTGCGGCTCCGCCGAGTTCCTGCTGGTCTACCAGACACAAGTGCAGGGTGAGCTTTTCCCGACCTTTCCCCTGGGAATGCCGGCAGGGAGCGCGAGCATCCCGTTAAAAATGAGCGTTTCTTTTAATTCCCTGGGAAATCAGCAGATTCCAGCGGCCTCTGGCAGGATTCCTCCTTCCCAGGGCTTCTCCCACCTCTCCAGGATCCCATGGGAGTCTGCTATCCAGAGGGGATGAGCTCCAGGGGAAAACAGGGGTGGGGAGAAAAGGCAGAACATTCCCGAGAGGGCTCTTGTCCTCCAGCAGTGAGAGCAGGGAGCCAGGGAAGCACCGGGAGAAGGGAAAACTGTTCCTGGGAGAGGAAAAGTTTGAAGGGAGCGAGTGAGGACCCAAACTCGGGTGGTTTTTCTTCAGAGCGGGTCAGTTTTGTCACGATCCTCTGGTGTTTGGGGCTGCGCTGGAAACGCTGTTCGTCGATCCATAAAAAAAGCAGGAACGTTGCTTGGCACAGGAATCCCTGTTAGTTACTCCTCCCTAAGCACACAGGTGGGAATGACAGAGAACCCTTTGGAAACATCCTCTTAGGACTTTTCGGGTGTTTAGGACTCTTTGAGGTGTCCAGGACCCTTTTGGGATGTCCCTCTATGCCTCAGGCAGGGCACCTTTCCCTGTCCAGCCACCTCCTTGCGCCTTCCCCACCATTTTCCCGGGAGCAGCAGCGTTTCCCGAGATATCCCTGTGGGAAAAGCCGGTTTCCGTGACACATTCCTGCTGGCTCTCCCTGCAGACAACCGCTGCATGGACAGGAGGTTCCTGCCCAGCCGTGCCAAGCAGTTGGTGGCCCTGGCCAGCTTCCCTGGCGCCGGGAACACCTGGGCCCGGCACCTGATTGAGTTGGCCACCGGATTCTACACCGGCAGCTACTACTTCGATGGCTCCCTCTACAACAAAGGTAAGGGGAGGGTGCTCCCGGGGTCCCACCCCGGCTGGGGACAGTCCTGGTGACATCCTGGGGGGCCGCAGGAAGCGGGGAGCAGAGCTGGGTGTGACCGGTGCTGCTCCATGGGGTGGTTTGATCTGGAGTGTCCTGGTGAGGGAATTCCTCCCTGGGAGGGTGGGGAGGTCCTGGCAGGGGTTGCCCAGAGAAGCTGTGGCTATTCCATCCCTGGGAGTGTCCAAGGCCAGGTTGGACAGGGCTTGGAGCAACCTGGGATAGTGGAAGGTGTCCCTTTCCAAGGGGGTTGGAATGAGATGAGCTTTAAGATCACTTCCAACCCAAAGCATTTTGGGATCCTGATTCTAATAATTCACCCCATTCCCAGTTCGCCCAGTTTAGAACCACTCACAGCAGTTTTATCTGGAGACCTTGAAGGTTTCTTCTGTTATTCCTTCGCTTTTTGTGACTTTGAGAGGAAATTCTCCGTTCCTCCTTGGCTGTGGTGGAGCTGGGATCTGTACCGGAGGTACCCACGTGGTTGGTGGGGTCTGTACCCAGGGCGTTCCCTAAATCCCCATTTTCCCACCACCACAGGCAGCACATTCCTTCCAAATTCCTGCCAAATCCAGCCTTCCAGAGAGGGAGATGCTCAGTGAGGGAGCACTGTCCCAGCCCCCAGGGTGCAGCAGCACCTCAGGGAAGGGAGCAGCAGTGGGAAAAGCCTCGGCTGGGTTTTGCTGAGCCACCCGAGCGTGGGTTCCGTGTTCGTTCCCTGTCGGAGGGGCCGGGAGGTATCCAGGCAACCGGCAGATTTATCCATCGCTGAGAGCCAATTACACCTCTCTAATTGATGGAATACAGCTCCTTCCAGCTTATCCCCCACTCCAGGTGCATTCCAGGGGCTCGGATTGATCCACGTTCCATGCAGGAGTCCCCCTCTGGACCCCCCATGCCATCACCACCACTTTGGGCTCACCAGCTGCCCCACAGGATTTATTGGGAGAGTTTAAACTGTGCTCAGGGAGATTAAAGCCGTAAAATCTGTCCTTGACCCCTCAAAACAGGCACAAGAGCCGAGTGTGGCTGGGGAGATGTCACCCTGAGGGGCCCCTGTGCCTGTGAGCCACCCACTCATCAATTTTACGAGACTCACAACATGGGAAAACAAATGATTTCCATCTGGGAGAGGGATGCAAATCCTCCTTCACGCCCCAGCTGCTGTCATCCAACTGGATTTTGCAACCTGATATCCCTGTGATGTTGCCTTTCATGGAACCATGGGGTCGTTTGGGTTGGAAAAGCTCTCTGAGACCGAGTCCAACTGTTCCCCAGCGCTGCCAAGGCCACCACGTCCCCAAGTGCCACATCCACACAGCTTTTAAATCCCTCCAGGGATGGGGACTCCATCACTGCCCTGGGCAGCTGTACCAGGGATTGGCCACCTTTTGAGTGGAGATATTTTCCCTGATATCCCATCTAAACCTTCCAGGCACAGCTTGAGGCCATTTCCTTTAATCCTGTCTGGTTTTCCCCGGGAGCAGAGTCCAGCTCCCCCCGGCTGCTCCCTCCTGGCAGGGAGTTGTGCAGAGCCAGAAGGTCCCCCCTGAGCCTCCTTTTCTCCAGGCTGAGCCCCCCCAGCTCCCTGTTTTACCCCCATTAATCCCAGCTCTGTCCGGGCAGGATTCAAGGGCGAGCGGGATCACTGGAGGAGCGGAAGGACCATTTGCATCAAGACCCACGAGAGTGGGCAGAAGGAGATCGAGTCCTTCGACTCGGCCATCCTGCTCATCCGCAACCCCTACAAGGCCCTGATGGCCGAGTTCAACCGCAAGTACGGGGGGCACATCGGCTTCGCCGCCCACGCCCACTGGAAGGGCAAAGGTAGGGAAGGAAATCCGCTGGGAGAGCTCCAGCCGGGCTGCTGGAGCTGGGAAGTGGTTGGGAAAGCCCAGCAGAGCTGGAGCTGGGTGTCCACGGGGGAATCTCGGGCTGTGCCACCACCTTGGGGCCATCTCCTGGTGTGGTCTTGGATGGCCAAGGGCTCCCGTGTTGGGTGGGATGGGATGGGATGGGATGGGATGGGATGGGATGGAACAGGACAGCAGGACCACCCTGCCCTGGCTGGCCCAGGCAGGGATGGGCATCTCCTGTCCCCAGTGTGACCACAGGGATTGGTGGCAGCCCCCAGCCCATCCCTATGATATCCAGGTGTTATTTCCGTGCGTCCGGCTGCTCCCAAGCCACCACCTTTCCCACGTGCAGGCGTGTGCCGGAGGCTGCTTAATTACAGCAATTTCCAAATTGCTGTTGTGGGATTGACTTCATTGGAAAGAGTTAAAATGTTTAGCTTGATTGAACATCTGCTACCCTTAATTCCGAGTTTATTTAAGGGGAATTTTGGCTGCTGTGGCTGGGATGTGCCTGGATTTTGTTATCCCCATGTGCTCACGGTGCCGGGGACAGCCCAGCCCTGCTCTCCCCATCCTATAAAACCAGCGGGGTGTGGTGTCCCCCACTTCCTCAGCCTTGTGTCCCTGGGCTGGCATTGTCCCTACTGTGGTGGCGTAGGAGCCTCTGGGTTGATTTTATCCCCATCCAGCTGTGGATAGAGCCGGGATTGGTATCCCAGCACCACAGGGAGCCTCCTGCGCCTTCCCAATCCCAACCCCCTCCCCAGCCTGTCCCAGGCCTCGTGTCTCCGAGGGGAGGGAGATCCAGAGGGGACCATTCCCTCCACCCCAGCACGGTCTTGTTTGGATGCACTTCAAAATGCATCACCAAATTCTTTCCAGAGGATGTATGGAGTAATTAGCCAATGGGTTAATTGCCAGGTTAATTAACCATTGCTGGGAAAGATGGAGATTTTCCATTGCATGGTTGGTGACCCCACTCCCAGCTGGAGAGGCGCCTGAACATGGAGCGTGAGGATCCCATTCCCAGCCTTTTCTGCAGCCCAGCTGTCCAGATTATTTCCTTCTCCCAAGAACTAATTTTGGAGCAGATTTGGGAAAAAAATCCCCATGGACTCTCTCCAGCCTCACCCCCAGTGCTGAGGGGTTGTTTTCCCGTTTCCCCCAGCCCAATCCCAGCCCTGCAGAGGCCCAGCCCCTGTTTGGTTCCGTGGCATTAATTTTACGACGTCCCTGGAGCGGCTCCAAAGCAAAGTTTTATGTGCTGTGATTACACAAGGTGAATTGTCCTGGATCTGTTTAATGGAACACATCCTGTGGTTAACGATTCCTGGGGGAATTAAACCCAGTCCAGCTGTTAATCAGGCCTTGGTTTTGCGGGGAGGACACGAGGAAGAGGGAGATGCCCGGAGCTTTAATGCGGCACTGCCGGGAGAGATGGTGGCTGATTATTGACGTTTCATCGTCCCTTTCACCACCTGATTCGAACGGCAGGATCAATTAGCCAGAAGGTTAATTGAGAGAGGACACAGGGGACACCCACTCACGGCGTCCTCCGCTCCTTTTTCCCCAGAGTGGCCGGAGTTCGTGGCCAACTACGCGCCGTGGTGGGCGACCCACACGCTGGACTGGCTGCGCTACGGGAAGAAGGTGCTGGTGGTGCACTTTGAGGACCTCAAACGGGACCTGTTCGTGCAGCTGCAGAGGATGGTGGCCCTGCTGGGTGTCACGGCCTGCGAGGACAGGCTGCTGTGCGTGGAGGGACAGAAGGACGGCAACTTCAAGCGCTCGGGCCTGAGGAAACTGGAGTACGACCCCTACACGCCCGAGATGAGGAAGACGATCAGCGGCTACATCCGAACCGTGGACGCGGCGCTGAAGCTCCGCAACCTCTCGGGGGTGCCCGAGGATTATTACCCCAGATGATGGTGACCAAAGCGGGGGGACGTCGCCCTGCGTGGCCAGGGGTGGCCTCTGCCTAATTCCACCCAGTGGGTGGCTCCTCTTTTAACCCTCCATGTGCTGCTGTAGCTGTTGGTCACTCCCTGCATGAGCCACCACAGGTCCCCAGCCACCGCTGAGCTTTTTTTGGCCATCCTGGGGACACGGGTGCCTTCCCTTCCCTGGGGTCCCTGCTCCTGTTCTGGCTGCCCCAGCCCTCCTGGGAAGTGCAATGGGATGTTTTTGTCCCCTCGGGCTCTCCTGGGGACACCGAGCTGCTCAGGCCTGACGCACCCAGAGCTGAGCTGCCTGGGGTGGGCGTCCCCAAAATCCCAGCCCTGGAGGGATTCCACTTGTCCTTGGATGGAATCTTCAGCCTTCCCAAGGGAGGATGGACCAAGGGGGTGGCACGGTGTGGGTGATGCTCCCGTGGATCCTGTCTGAGGTTGTGGGATCGGCAAGGCCGTGCTGTGCGATGTCCCCAGACGTGGTGGCTGTGGCCCCTTGAGCCATCCTGCGGCTCCCTGAGAATTCCCTGGAATTCCTCAGCCACAGCATCAGGCAAAGTTGCTGCTCCAGCCCTTGGGGGGGCCCATGACCCCCACCAGGGTGCCTACAGGTGGGAGCTCCCCCGCTCCCTGTGGATGCTGCTCCAGAGGGGGATGTTTTCCCTGGACAGAGGAGCTGTCAGGACCCACGAGCTCATCCGGGCCTCATTTCAGAGCCCACGAGCCAGAACGGCCCCTCAGGAGCATTTTTGGGGGGCCAGGAGCAGTCTGGGGGGGCCGGGAGCAGGGTCCACACTGCAACCCAGCTGCATCCAACCCCCGCGGGAAGCAAACCCCGGGGCTGAGCTTTGGGGTGTCCCAAAGCCAAACCAAAGGATCCCACACACCGGGAATGTGCCGAGTTCCGGGCTGGCCTCGTGCACAGCTGCATGTGGTCCCTGGCTGTCCCCTCATCCCACGCCACCCTCCCCGTCCTGGCTTTGCCCCAAACGAGCTCCCCCAAAGCTCCCAACCCGCGAGACCCCCTTGGATGTAGGTGCAAAAGCCATATATTGTACGCAGCCTTTTCTAGAGTTAGAGATTCACCAATTGGCTTTTAACTCTTGATCCTGGTAGAAATGCAGGCACAGGTGGAATCCAGAGACCCTGCTCGGCCTCTGTTCCAAGAGAGAAGAAAACTCCCCGGTGAAAAAAGGAGAATTTCAATAAAAATCTATTTTTCTAAGGTGTGTGTGGAGCAGAGCTGGGCTGGGGGGCTCCTGCTCCTTGTTTTTTTTGGAGGAGGTGGGGATTGTGTTCAGAGGGAGCAGCTGCCCCGTTTTTAACTTTTCCCTGGACAAACAGCTGGAGTTTTTTTGGGATTCATGGCTCCTTCGCTCAAGGCAGCCCCTGGGTTGTCTGTCAGTCAGAACAAACCCTCAGGGCAACCCAGCTATTAAAGGAGAGGTTTTGTTGCTGCTCTGCCTCCCCGTGTGTTTGTGGGGCCACCTGAGCACCCCCCACCCATCCCAGACCAGGGATGTGGGAGCAAAGGGAGAACAGCTCCTCTCCCCTTGAATCCCATTAATTTATTTCTGTATTTAAACCCATTAATGGGTATTTAAATCCCATTAATGTCATTTCTGTGTTGACAACACCACCAAAGCGACTCCTTTTTGGGAGCTTTAGTACCTGGAGAGTGTCCTTACAGACAGATTTAATGGGATGCATGGTGGGAAGGGGGAGATTCACTGCAGGATTTATTCCCGACCTTCCTCGGCACGAGAGCGAGAGCTGGGTGCAATTCATTCCTTATTTCTAATCTGGAGTTGGTGACATTTCCTTTTTTTTTTTTTNGATTTGTTCTGACAGGCCCCGGCCGCCAAAGGGGCAGCGCTCCCTCCTGCCCCTCGGAAGTAATTAACCCCCCAAAGCCAATTAATCGCCGAGATAAAACAATTAAGGGGTGACATCGCGTGCGGCGCTCGGAGCCTGGGCTGCAGCTTGGGAGGAGGGAGGGGAGGGGACCCCACATCTGCACCGCCAGCTCCACAAACCCCTTCCCTCAAAAACAGGCTGGGAATCTCCCCAGCCACCAGCAGTATCAATTTACTTCTTCTTTTTTATTTTTCCCCGCTTTTATTGCAGCACAATCAGTTTTTTCTTTCGTTTAATTTGCACTGAAACGGAGCAGTTGGAAGACGATATGACCATGTCAGGGCATGCTGCACATCTGGCTGCACCTCTGGATTATGGGATCCCCCTTCCCCTCCTGCCAGGAGCTGCTGGCCCCGCACGCACAGCCCGGGCTGGAGCTTCATATCCTGATTTTTTTATGTATTTATTAAACGCTGGGCTGTATTTTAACCACTTGGAACTGGCACGCAAGGATAAAATTCCTATTCCCCCTGGAAAAAGGAGCCAACCACCCTTCCCGCATCGTTTTCCTGGGGAAAGCTCTTTGGCATTTAATAGCCTGCTCGGCTGCCTCCGTGATGCCTGGGGGAGGCAGCACTCAGCCTTTCCATGAGGATTTGAAAAGCTGGGAATCTTTCCGCTTGACTCAGCCTGAGCATCCCTGGGTGGGCGCAGCTCGCCCTGCCCTGGTGTGAGGCTGGGGGGACCCTGACTCGCCCTCCTCTCTGGATTCCTGTAGGAAAAATAATCTATTTTTGGCAGTCCTGGGAGCGTTTTCCTGCCTCCCGGTCCTGCTGCAGCATTCCTCCCTCCTGGGCTGGATGGGTTTCTCAGTTGTTGCCGTGGCAACGGCGTCTGCACCAAAAGCTCCCGCATTTCCCCCAGTTCCGAGTGGGTTTTGTGCTCCCTGCTCCCCGTCATGGAGGAGGTGATGCTGGAGGTGATGCCAAGCGTGGCTCGGGTCCAGGATCCCTTCGTGGCAAAGGGAGTGGATGCTCCTTTGGGGTGAATTCAGGGGGTTCTGGGAGATGCCCCCAGTGATGCAAACAATGCTGAGGGGCTCAGAGAGAAGGAGCTCCCCTTCCTCCCAAATTAAATCTCGTGAAGTTCCTGCTGTGTTTAAAATAAAGGAAATCCCCCCTCAGCAGCAGCACTTCCACAAAAACCCCACGACGGGGAGATGCGCCATAAATCCAAGAGCAGCCGTCTCCATCCCTGACAAAACCAACAGGTTGATGTATCAGCTTGGTTATTTTCCCCTAAAATTTACAGCTGACAATGTGCCTGAACACAGGAGGGATAATTTAAACCTGGCTCCAACCTGCCTGGCTCCGAGCAAAGGGAGAGGAGAACAGGCTTATTCCTTTTTTTTTTTTTTTTTAAATTTTAAATTCATTCCAATTCGGAATAAAAGCAGTGATTTATGGGAGAGGGAAAGCACGGCTTCGTTTTAGGGCCGTGACAGCCAAGTGAAAAAGAGCTGTCGTTAAGGATGGTAACACATTCCACAGGAACGGGGTTTGGTGAATTCCGGAGTGATTTCTGCCAGGAAATGAGAGCCAGCCCTGCGTTTGGGGTGCGGGGGGTAAATCCAGGGGAGCAGCAGCGGGAAGAGGGCAGGTTTGGGATGTGCTGGGTGAGGACCAGTCCTGCCACAGCTCCCAGTGGGCTGCAACAACATCACTGGGGCCTGGGGGTGCTGAATCCCACAGCACAATAGGGAACTTGGATAGGGAGAGGTGGGATGGTTGGGAACGGGATTTGGGAGGTGTGGGCTGGGGGTCCCAGGGTTGTGCACTGCGGATTCTGAGCTGAGGGTGAGAATATCCCAGGGATGTGGATGGGGGTCCTGGGCTGAAGGTTTTGGTCCCAGGGTTTGGGATAAGGGTCCTGGATGAGGACTGGGGTCCCAAGGCTGGGAATGGGTGTTCTGGGATGGGAGTTTGTGCCCCAGCTCCAAAACCTGCAGCTCTTTCCCACAAGCCCTGACCTACCCTAAAACCCTGATTCCCATGACTGCCCTAATTCCAGATTTCATGGGGATGGTGGAGGCTCTGCATCCCACTCACCCCATAATTCCGAGGTGCTAAATCCAGCTGCATCCCAATCTCACCGATTTCTGCCCCGAAAGGGGCTGCAGAGCCTAGCAGGGCGGCCACCACCAGCCCTGGAGCTGCAGCTCCCACCCAGCCCTTTCCCTGGATGCTCATTGCAGTTTGTGCACGTTCCCCTGGAGCTGCCCGCGGTCATTAACCTCCTGCTGCCGTTAATCAAGAGAACTTTGCTAATTAATAGCTAAGGACGTCTCCAGCTGAGCAGCGCAGGGGTGGGATCGGGGTCACCGGGACGCATCCGAGGATCCTTGATTTAATATATTGGAGCTTCCCAACCCCTCCCCACTATGACCAAAATATCCAGCACTGCAAAAATCCCAAGGAATGCTGACAGGATGCATCCTCAGCACCCCGGGAGATTCCAGAGCTGCAGCTCGTGCAGTATTTTGGGAATATCAGAGGAACTGGGGCAATGCTGAGCTGCATTTCTTTGCCACTCTGCCAAAAAGGGAAGAAAAACGTGGCTGAGGAGGCTGAAGATTTCTGAGGAATGTTTTTTCCCTGTTTCCACTTTATAGACGTATAAAAATGTGCATTTTTAATGCTGCCTGGGTGATGTGTTTGCTGCCTGTCTCAGCGGGTCACACGGGAACAGAAATCACTGATATTCCTTGGGGATGTTAATTCAAAGCTTACAGGGTCCAGCAGGAAAAACTCAATGGATTTTTCCCTTCTCTTCCCCATCCTCATCCCAAACCCTGCCAAGATGAGGAGAATCAGGAACAAGAGGGGACAGAACGGCAATGCTGGTGCCTGGATGCATGTTGGGTGGAGCACTTGGATCATCCATGGGAGAACTCCCAAAGCCCATCCAAGAGGTTCAGATCCCACCTCAGTCACCCAAGCCCCATCCCTCTGCTCCTGAGCTCTTTCCACAATTCCAAATTCGACACCAGGGATCAGGAATACACACAGGCAAGCGACTGCTCAGTGAAAAACCCTGGGATCCTTCCCACTCCACGCACCGAGGTATTTGTCTGGAAAACAGGGTTTTTATTAAATAAGCAAACAGCTACAACGATGGACCCAAATATCTGGGAAACTTGGCATTCCCAAGCTGCCATTACAGCGATGATTTCACCCCAGGGTAAGTACCAAGACACTGCTTTTTTTTTTTTTTTTGGAAAGCTGTTTGGAGTAATAACAGATGGGCTTGGTAAAAACAGACACCAGAATTAGTGAGGAGCATCCCGAATCCAGCACGAGCAACCCAGCACCGACCTGAGGGGCAGTGGGATGGCACCCAGCCCTTGAGGCTTCATCCCACTGTTCCCACATCCAGGAGAGCCCAGGCTGCTCCTGCTGCTCCAAACCCTGAGCCCAAAAGGCTCCAGTGGCTGCTGGCTCCGGGTACGTCCCATTCCCACTGTTCCCTAAACAATCCTCTGCAAGTTCTGTGTGTCCCTGTCACCGCCCTGTCTGTCCATCTGTCCTGTCCGTCCCATCTGTTCTATCCCGTTCCTAATAGGATCCCAGCAACATTCCAGCAGTGTTAATTAAATACTGCGGGAGATGAGCAAGAGGAGCCTCCTCCCCCCACCAGAGAGGCCCTGCAGCCTCCTCAGGCACAGCATCTTCCACGGGTACGGATCCTGCGTGGGTTTGGGGGGAAAAAATCTCTGTGGATCACGGCTGGGAGTAGCCCTGGGCTCGGCCATGGGACGTGGCAGTGCTCCCTAGGGAAGGGAGTGGATCCCAGCCCCAGGAGATTCGGAGCCAATCCAGGTGCTGAGTGTCCCATCACACCAAGGAGGTGATGCAGATCAAGGTGGAGCAGCGAGGCAGCGCCGGGGCGGAGAGGACGCCGGACAATCCACCTGAAATCCCAAAATCCAGCTCCCGCCGCAGCAGCCGCTCTGATCCGCGACGTTCCCGCGGCTCAGTTACTGGGGCTTTACTCGTACCTGTGCCTGGCACGACCTGCTGCCTGGAAATAGCTCCCTGGCTTTTCCTGGGAGCTGCCTCTCCGTTTTCATTTTCCATTTTCTGATTTCCAAGGGAAGCTATAAATAAATATTTCAGCCTTCGTGGGCACCTGGGAGCAGACTCTCAACTGCCAACGTGTCGAAACTCTGCACAAAGCTTCCCCGAGGGACCTCCTGAAATGTCCCCAGTGCCACTGGGGGCTGCCCAAACCCAGCTCCAGGGATTCCTCGCTGTCCTGGGAATGACACATAAATGAGGGTGACACCGGGGTCGTGGTGAAGGAGCCCTAATGGAGAAGGAGCTCCCAAATTAACCGGGCGTGAAATTGGATCGAGGTGGTGGCTCGGCCCATCTTTCCCTGCAGAGATCGGTGTGTGGCAGCGGAGTCTCCCACGAGATTCCCAGAGTCTCCCAAGATGGGAGAGAGAAAATCATTCCATAGAACCAACCGGGGAGCAGCTGGCAATGGAGCCAGTCCCCGCTGGACGCTGGAGGGGACAGCAGGTCCTCCCCAGGAGCTCATTCCCAGCTCATGGACCTGTTCCCGGTCCCAAACATCCGACTGCTCTGCAGGATGTACCGTGTGGAACGTGCCCATCAAAGGGAGGGTTAAAAAGACATTTCAAATTGAGCTTTCCCTCTTTTTTCTCCCAGTTTTCCATGCTGGTGATCTTGTGCTTGAGCTCGATCCCCACACTGGCAGGTGGCTCTGGGTTTGGATCGCTGGGAAGGCATTTGAGGCTTCCCAGGTCTTTGAGGTGGGATATTCCAACCCCTCATAAGGACACTTCCCAAAAAAGTCACAAACACCTTGCTCTGGTACCAAATTAGCTCAGGAATTGACCACGAGGAGCCACACATGGACATGGGACAGAGGAGTGCCACCAATTTGGCCACGGCAGGGATCACCCATGGCCCTGGAGATGCCTTCCTGATATCCTGCACCCCACCACGGTGCCTCTGGAAACACCAGGAAAGCCCTTCCCGGGTCAGGCAATGCAAAGCTTGGACAGGAATGCCCCAAAATGTTTTCTTAGTTTGGCACAAGGATTTTTGCAATCCCACACAAGATCAAGGGTGGTTGTGTCTTCTCCATGCCTCGGGGGTCTCCATCCCCTGCCAGCCCCCAGGCAGCACCACCAGTCAAAAATGGGCTGTAGGACAGCGTTGGACCGTGCTTGAGGCACACCAGGAGCCACCAACAGGGGTGGTCACCATCACAGTGCCAACACCGGGGGACTCTGTCCCTCCTGCAGGCTGAGTTTAGACAACTGTTGTCTCCTTCTCAGTCATGGAGGAGATCTTGGAGAAGCTCCTGTGCACGATGCTGGAGTGCCCTGTCTCCTCGCTGAGGGCGTTCACCAGCCTGGACAGGAGGGTCACCTTGAACTTCTTGAAGTCCTGGCCCATGAAGACGTAGAGGACGGGGTTCATGCAGCTGTTGGAGGCCGCCAGCGCCGTGGTGAGCGGGATGAAGATCTCAAACACGGACCAGGGGACTGTGTTGGGCACCGTCTCCAGCACGTTCAGCAGGTGGTAGGGGCTCCAGCAGAGGAAGAAGGTGACGATGATGGTGACGATGATCTTGAAGGGCTTCTTGGACTTGGCCAGGCGGTTCCGGCGCAGGTTGAAGACGATGGCGACGTAGCAGAAGGTGATGATGGTGATGGGGAGGATGTACCCAGCCAGGAACCTGGTGATGTTCACTGTGCGGTGCCTCATCAGAGCCAGCCCGTCGTAAGATTTATTCCTGGAGAGGGAGAAGTTGCTGAAACAAATCACGGAATTGCGGGTCTGCGCCGTGTCCCGGAAGACGAGCGAGGGGCAGCTCATGACGATGCCCACGGTCCAGATGATCACACAAACCCCGTAGGCCAGGTTGGTGGAGCGGTGGTTCTGCGACCACACCGGGAACACCACGGACACGTAGCGGTCGAAGCTGATGGTGGTGAGCAGCAGGACGCTGGTGTACATGTTGAGGATGAGGAGGAAGGAGTTCAGCTTGCACATGACGGTCCCGAAGATCCAGTGGTAGCTCATGGCCGTGTAGGCGATGTTGATGGGCAGGAAGATGTTGAAGAGGAAGTCGGCCACGGCCAGGTTGAGGAACCAGACGGCGTTGACCGACTTCTTCATCTTCAGGGTGATGATGGCGATGACGAGGCCGTTGCCCAGGATGCCCAGCACGCAGGACACGCTGTAGATGATGACGGACAGGATCCTGGTGATGTCCTTGGGGTCGTGGGACGCGTCTGCCCACACGCTGCCCGCGTCCTCGTAGGTGTAGTCGTTGTAGTCGCTGTAGTTATTGAGGCCATCCAAGTAATCGGACTGGTTGGGAAGCGCCATTATCCGTGTGAACGGCGGCCGATCCCTGTGATTCCGGCGGCTGGGATCTGCAGCCGCTGATTTTTCCCTGCTGGGCAAACACTTGGTGTTAATCGCAGCGAGGAGAGCGGGAGGGACAACAGCCCCCCGACACGTGTGGGAACTGGGGACAGGGAGCGAAGGGACAAAGCACACAGGTGTGGGGGGTCTCGTGAGAAGCCCACTGGTCCCAAATAAGATGCTCCCACAGCTCCTCCCTGATTTCCACCCCCAACCATGAGACATCAGGACGTGATTCAGTCCCTCAGCTCCACCAGGATGTGGCTGCAGCCTCATCCTGCAAAAAATGTTCATTACCCGCCTACTTCCAGAGGAAAAACCGGGATAATGCTCATTACCAGCTCATCAACAGCTCTGACCTTCCAATCTGCAACATATTATGGCTCTTCTCTTTTTTTTTGTCCTGAATTGGACTGAAAACCCAAAGGGAAGCTCCCCCCACACCCCACTGACACCAGGCACCCTCTCACCTCTCTCCTCTCTGTCGAGATGAGGGACAGGTGACAGTTCAGTGTCCCAGGGCACCACGGCAGCTCCCTCCACACCGGCCTAAGGCATGAGCTGTAACATTAAAGCCAGGATCAAAGCAAGGCCACTCACCCCAGGATGTGCGGTTCAGGGAGGAAACCCACTCAGGGTGTGGCAACAATTAACCCTGTGCAGCCTCCCTTGGGGGGCTGTGCTGGCCTGGGGACCCTCCTCACCTACAGTGTGGGGAAAGCAGGGTCCTGCCACAATCCCAGCATCTTCTGAGATAACCCAGGACAGAAATCCCACCCTGTACCCTCTGTACAAGCACCCAACAGGAGCAGCATCCACAGGTGCCCACCAAGAACCAATCAATCAAGCACAGGTTACTAATAATTAAATACTAAATAATTCAAGGTATAAATGAGGTGCACATTATCTGCATGATCTATTTTATCTCCTGGACTCTCACAGGGTTATTTTCCTGATTCAGTTTGGTGCTGTGTGTTTAAATATGTCGATCGTGGTAACCAACAGCATCATTTGCCATTGTCAGACTCTGGGCTCCAGAGCCTGGATTGAGGGAGTTCAACCTCTCCCCTGTGAACGTGGGGCAGGAGGGGTTAAAACCAAAATCCCCCAAAGCCTGAGCGAGCCCTGGCACGAGGAGCAAAGAGCATCCCACCCAGACATGTCCTCACAGGAGGGACGTAGCTCTGCCCGCCCGGGGACCCTCCCTGTTCCCAACACGTCTCACCCCAAAGGTCCCCGAGCGTCACCTTCCCGCCAGCCCTGCTTTGAAATTCCCATGGTGTTTGTGTTGGAAGCTATTGTTTCTCCCTGGGCTTTTCCTGCAGTTCCTTCCTGCCATTGCTGCTGCAGAGTCCCCGGCCGGGGGTGAAATCCCACCCTGTCACCTCCCCCTGGCCGAGCTCCTGGGGACGATAAGTGGCCAGAACAAATGAGGTTTGAGGGCAAAGCTTGGGAAGGAGTTGGAGCTGGGAAGAGGCCTTGTCCCAGGAAAACCTCGACGGTCAAAGAGATGAATTAAAGTCGATGATCCGGTGGAAGGAACAGAATCAGCAGAACTGACTCTCACGGCGATGTTAATGCTGATTAATGAGCCGTTGCTTCGTGGAACAGGGATTTCAGGTCATTCCCTTTCCAAAGGCAGAGCCCAGAAAGGTGGAGGAGCCCAGAACCCCATGTCCACCCCACCCCATTGCCTCATATCCCATCCCACTTCATTGCCTCCCGTCCCACCACACCCCATTGCATCATATCCCATCCCATCCCATCCCATCCCATCCCATCCCATCCCATCCCATCCCATCCCATCCCATCCCATCCCATCTCGAGAGCCCCAAAGCCCCCTGGACCTGTTCCACAACCACCATTTCCACCGTGGTGTCATCGATGGGGCAAATGAGACACCCCCAGGGCTGGACCTCCACCCCTCACCACCACGGGGTCACTCTGACCCCACACTCAGCCCCTGCTCCAGTGGGACAGGAGAAATTCCCACTCCTCTTCCCACAGTGTCCACCTCCATGTTTTTGATGGAAAATCATCCCTATATTATTATTTTTAATTGCTGGGCCAGATGACTTTCAGCTCATTCCAAAGCTCCGTTTATTGGATTATTTATTTGAATTCGCTGTTAATTTTGCTCTGCCAGGCTGGGCAGGGATTGGCCTGTGTTTCCAGCTGGGATGAGGATGACAGAGAGCAACGGGAACACCAGGACTCTGCTTTCCCATGGGATTTGGCAGAGGATGGGATTTGGCGGAGGATGGGTTTGTTTCCAGGGCTCATGAGGAGCAATCTCAAACTCCACGGGAGCAGCAGGCAGCTGCCAATCCCACCATGAACATTCCAGATGGGCAGGATGGGCACCAGCAGCTCAGACCTGCTGGGAAATCATCCAGCAAACTCCCGCCTGCCTCCCCAAAATCTTCCCAAGAATGGAGAGGCTCAGGGGCAGTGCACGAAACCTCCTCATTTCTCACAGCAAAAAAACCTCCAAAGTCTGGGAGAAAAAAATTTTAAAAGCCACATAATACTGAGAGTGTTTCACTGCTCCTCTCCGGCCTGAAAATTCCCAACTTGAGCCAAAACCACTGTTCTCCCTTCAATCTATTCATCTTTGTCCTCCTACCTCAACAAAAACGAGCCCAGGATTTACCCAAAATAGCCTTTTCTCTGTCATTCCCGCAGCTGTGTTTGTCTTGGTACCCAGGGAAGGCCGGGTGGGATTCCCGACGGGCGGCTCGAGCACCGGCAGCATCCCGGCACATACCGGGGGAGGATGAGGTCAGGGATGTTGTTCTTGGGAAGGCAACAGGAAACCGAGAGAACAGCAGAAAATGTTCAAATCCAGCTTTTTCTGGGCGAGAAACTCTGCCCTGGCCAAGGCAGACGGGCGGGGGACGGATGTGACCGGGGAAACGCGGCGGGATCCGCGTCCCAGGGACGCGGGCAGGGCAGGGGATGCTCGGCCCCCCTGGCAGCGGATCCCAGCGGGCAGGGCGGTGCCACAGCCCTGCTCCAGGGGTTTATAGGGATGGGCAGGCTGCCAGCACCGCCTCCTGCCTGCCCAGCGCCCGCGGGCCAGGCTTTTACTGGAGGCACTGGGACAGGTTGAGGAGAACTGATGGAACCTAATCAAATCAAATCAAATTAAATTCAATCAAACCAGCAGAGCAGCTTTTGAGCACATCAGATCCTGCCTGGGCTGTCAAAGCTCATCATGCTTTGATTCACATCATGAAACGAATCCGGGCTGGGACCTGCCAGGGCTGGGTTTGCAGCACTGGCAAAACTGGGGGAGCCCTCGGGTTAGTGCTTGTCCCCCTCACAAAATGCTTGTCCCCGGGACGGGACACTCCAGACAGGACAAACAAATCCCCTGGGAGCAGCCGGGTCCGTGCCCGCGCTGCTGCCGCCCCCTCCTCGGCAGCTGCTCTGCCTTTTCCTCCCTGGAGCACTTCCCTCTCCTCTTCCCATCCGCGGTTTCCGAGCTCCCAGCGCATCCCAAACCCCATCCCGCTTCCTCCGGGAGTGGGAGGCGCGGGCAGCTCCCCCGCAGCTCCAGCACGGCTTCCCGGGAGAGGGGAATTGCCGGCAGATGTTTGGAGTTGGGAGCTTTGGGAAGTGCACGGGGTAAAACGGGATGTCCACGTCCCTCTGGACCTGCTGGCACCTGACCCCACCGAGCCCTGCCACAGTCCTGGATGTCCCTGGAGGGCAGGGATGTTCCTGGGGACTTGTGGCAGGTGCTGGTCCCAGTTTCGTGGGGGTTCACAGGTTTGGCCGAGCTTGAGTCCCACCCCGCGGGCTGGATCCCGAGCATCCCTAGGAATTCCGTGACCAGATCTCATGCCCTAGGGAAGATGGATGCAAACCCCACCCCAAGCTGGCACCCGAGACCACCCCATCCATCCTTCTGGCACGCACGGATTTCCAGCCCAGGGTTACACAGGATGGACCCGGCTCCCAGGAATTGCTCAGAGGAGCAAGGAACCAAATGTGAAAGCAGCTCTGGGTACCCAGCTCCAATTCCCCCTTATTTTAGCCAGCGATTGCCATGGCAACAGCTGCCACGGGGATGATGCTGCTCAGCATCCCACTCCTCACCGGGATACCTGGAGTGAAGCCCCATTCCTTGGTGTAAATCGACCACCAGCCCATCAAGAGGGAGTTGAGACCTCCAAATCCCGAGCTCCAGCCTTGCCCAAAAGCTGCTCCTGGCTGTGATTCCAGCCCTGCCACCATCCCTGGCCCCTCTGTCCCACTCCAGCAGGCTGGGAAGTGGACAGGGATGTGGAGTGCCATGGGAGCAGCAGGAGAAGGCTGGAATGGGCTCCTGCCAGCAAGAATCCGGGCTGGAAACTCTCCCAAACCTCCCCCAGCAGCTGGAGACCCCCAGGGCAAAGCCGGCACAGCCACAGGGGAAACTGAGGCACGGAGCTCTGCCCCAACGGCCGTGAGAAGCTTAATCCCTACCTGCATCCACTCAGACACATCCCAGTTGTCCATCACGGATCCGGGACCCCCACACCCGGCAGCCTCCGGCATTCCCAGCCACTCCCTGCATCCCGGCCGAGGCTGCGCACCCCGCCCGTGTGAACGGCGCAGGGAAAAGGGAATAGCTGGAAAAGGCAGCCTTAAAACAGCTGCTGTGCCCAGGGTGGGACAGAAAAACATGAGTCAGTGTTTATCTGGGCAGAGCCAGCCGGGCTGCGCGAGACGGGTCGGGATAGGATGGGATGGATCCCACAGATCCTCCTGGCCACGGTGTGGGGTTTAAATCAGCGCCCCAATCCAGCCAGAAAGTGGGGTTTAGTCTCAAAAATCGGGTCATGAAAGGCCCCCCCCAGGGTGAAACTCTGGCAGAGGAACCCAGCCTTCCCTGGCACAAAGTGTTGAAAGAGCCCCCCCGGTTTGTAAAATCCCGGCCTTTTGCTCCATCCGTTCTGTTCTTGGGAAGGTTTGAGGATTAAAGGGGAAAATTTTGGGCGTTTGTACCTACACAGGCAAAGATTTTCTTTAAAAAGGGCAGTTTGTGCTTCTGAGCTGCTTAAAATGACTCGACTTCCAAGATAATAAAAGTTCTTTCATCTCCTCTGCTCTCTTCTTTTCTAATAATCCAAGGTTTCCTCCCGGCACTTGTCAGGCAATAAAAAACCCAATAAAACTCTCATTTCTCAGAGCATCCTCCCTGCTACATCCCAGCAGTCCAGTGAGGGTGTCCCTAACCACGGCTTGGGCTTCATCAGGGCTCCTTGGGGACAAAGCCTTGGGGACGTCACTCCGGATTTGGGGCGTACAAAGGGAAAGAAACCCAAGAAAACAGAAATAGGGCTGCGGGGGGGACGTGACCCCGCAGGGGATGTGGCACGGCCGGGGACAGCAGACTCGGCCCCCCCCCCGAGTGAGGAAGTCACCCCGGATCCGTGGGAGCATCCTCCCAGCTGTGCTCTGCATCCCCAGCTGAATGCTGATCAGCACGGCGAAGAAAAGCCACCCTGTTCTCCCTGTCCCCAGAGAGGGGACACTGCCACACTGTCAGGACATCAACCCCCCCCAAATTCACCGCCAGCTCCTCTCCCTTCCGCGCTGTTTTCCCACTCCACAGGCTGCAAAGCCCAGCTCCAAAAGAGGTGAGGGTTTTAGGGAAAATTAGGGGGTTTGGGGTGAAGGACAGTGGGGATCCCAGAGGTCCCAAATCCTCTGCATAATAACAAGGGAACAAAAAACCTCAAGTGGTTGCAAATCTCCAGCAAACCCCTCCTCCCAAATGTCTATAAAGTATATAAATTAACAAATATATATAAATCCAGAGGCGTTTACCTGAGCTGGATGAATCCCCAAGGAATTTTCAGCATTTAGAGATCTAAATTAGACATCTCTGCTTCTCCTACAGCCCCATCAGGGCAACGACCCTGGGCTTGTGGCTTTGGCATCCAGCTGGAGCTGCCACGGATATTGCCAAGGTTTCTCATCCCGAGCAGACACACATGGGATGGGAGGATGAGGGAAATAAATGCAGCCCGTGGAATAAACCAGCTGCTGGGGTCAGCAGAGCTGGAAGGGGAAGGGGGAAGCTGTGGGGAAGGATGTTGAACTTGCGGAGTTTAGCTGGACACAGAAGGGGATGTGGCAGCGGTGACGTGCCCTGTCCACGGCTCCTGCGCTGCCCACAGTGGCTTGGGAATCTCCTGGGAGCCTTTGGAAAGGGTTTGGGTATCCCCGGCTGTGAGCACAGCCAAAGGGTCCCCTCGGGCTCCTCCACCCTGGCTGCCCTTCATCCCTGTTCCCCAGGACCCCCAAGTCCATGCCCTGCTCCTGGGATGCTCCTGGCCTCACACACACAGGAGAGGGGTAACCCAAAGCCATTCCTGGGGTGCAGGGAAGAAGCTGCTCGCCAGGTCCTGCCTGTTTCCAGCTGTTCATCCAGCAGCACGTTCCCAGTGAGGAAATCAGCCTGTCCTGGTTTGCACTGGGACCCCAAAGAGAGGGTCACCAGTCAAGAGCCATCCTGACCTCAACCCTGTGCCTGCCAGGAGCTGGAAATTGCCAGTGGCATCCACGGTGCAGCCGGTGATCCGGCATTAGCTGAGCCTGGATGGACACAAACCCTTGCCCTGAGGCAGGATAGCTCATTCAGAGGGAGATGCACAATACCTGGAGCAAAACCTGCACCACGCTAAGCAGGAGCATCACCTGTCACCAGAGCCCTCACCTGCTCTCCGTCACCAAGATCCGTGAGTTTTCCAGCTCTCGGCTTCAGCCACACACGAGGGACAAATCCCAGTTTCCTCAGAGCTGGGAAACCACCACCCAGCTGTGACCAGGGGACAGCGGGTGATGCCAGCAGGGAGCAATGGCAGGTGGGAGCTCATGGCCACAGTGTCCCATCAGGTGGGGACATTGACCCCGTCCCATGGGCTCCCATGAGAGCCCAAAAAGAGGAACTGGGGCCACTGCCAACTTTGCACAACTCTGTGTCGCAACATCCCTGAGCTGAAAAAGGGCTGGAAAAGTGCTGATGTGCCGGCTCGTGGGGCTGCTACGGGGAAAGGAGAAGCCCCAAAAAGCCCTGACGTGTGATCTGGGCAGGGATGTGCCAATCCCCCTGTGGAACCAGGCAGGGGGGCTCGTGACCGGCTCCCTGGTGTCCCTCTCTCCCAGGGCCTCGCAAGATCCCCGGGACGGGGTGGGAGCTCCGGGATATTCCACACTTGTGGCACCTGTGGCAGGTCCCCAGCAGGGTGCAGAGGAGCAGTGCCCCAGGACAGTGGAAAATGCAGCCCAAAGTTATAAAAACCATGAGAAACACGGACCTGGCTGTGGGGTGGCAAGGGCTGGATCTGCCCCCTCGCTCTGCCAGCAGGTCCTGTCCCACCTGCTCCCGCAGTAACACCCCCCAGTGCTCCCAGTAACACCCCCCAGAGCTCCCAGTATCCCCCAGCAAGCCTTGCAGTGACCTTTCCCAGTACCTCGTGCGGTGCCAACGCTCTCCCGCTGTTCCGTGTTGGGCAGGACGAGCTCGGGGTGCCCTGGGTGCCAGCGGGATCCCATTCCCAGGCGGATCCCGGCGCGCCGGGACCAGGCACAGGCACGGTGCCGCTCCCCGCCGGTTTTAAGGCAGCGGGGAGGGAGTTGCATCCATCACCAAGGTTTTCTTGGCAGCGCGATGCTCGGCGAGCAACAGCTGGGAGAGGGTGTGACGCCGGGAGCTGGGAACGCTGGCCTGGATCACAACCCAGCGTGAGGAAGCAACAAGCCGCTTCCCAAGGGGCCTCCTTTCCTGTGCCGCCCCCCGGGCCGGCGCACACCGCCCCACGGAGGGATAACGGAGCACAGAGCGCTCCGCAGGGATGCTGCTCCAGCCGGGAGCCCAAGGCGAGGCAGGTGGCTGCCAGCCCCCCCCGCTGTGCCGTCCCCACCCTGGGTCAACCGCTGTCCTCTGCTCCCCCCACCGCCCCCAACTCCTTCCAAGACGTTGAGTCACTTCCCTTCGGCAAATCTGGCTCCCAAACGCTGCTCCTGTTGCTCAGGGGCTGCTTTTCCCGATGGATTTCATTACCACCAGGATGCTGCAGCTGCTTCCAGGCAGCCCCCCCAGCCCGCAGAGGCTCTGTGGTGGCAGCCCTGTCACCCCCAGCGCCTTTAACACCTGGAAGGAAAGTTCTTTGGGGGGGCCACAGAGGGGCTGGGAGAGGCTCTGGGGTCCCCAGGCAGGAGCGATGGGGAAGGCTGGATGCAGGGATGGGGTTCAGGGGGACAAACAGGAGGTTTTTTTGGGGCAGCCCCCCAGTTTGGGAGCATTGAGCAGTGCAGCCCCCACCCACACAGAGCAGGAGGTTTGGATAACCCCAGGCTTGATGTGGCACTGGGAAAATTCCTTCCCTCCCCACGCAGCTCCCGCGCTCCCGAGCCTCAGCCATCCCAGTCCCAGCATTCATCCCAGCGGGGTAAGAGCCAGTGCAGGGTTTGGGAGCAAAGGCAGCACAAGGAAACACGAGAAAACTTGGCAGTGATGCCCCCTCACCCTCCTCCAGCCTGGAAAAGGAGCAGGATTTGCCCCATTGTGACACCCCAGCACCGGCACAAGCACCACTGCCCTGGGTTTGCCACCAGCCGTGCCAACCTTCTCCCCAGCAGAAAGGAAGTTCATCTATCACAGGAAACTAATTAAGGTTAACTAATTACCCTCAGCTGTAAAGACAGGCCAAAAAGCATCCCGAATCCAGCCAGCAAGGGATAAAACCAGCCACAAACTGATGGGATTTCCTTCGGTGTGTCCAGAGTCAAACGGTGCTACCAAGAGATGCTCAGCCCAGGAAGCTCCGGGTGGCACCAGCCACGTGCTGGGACCTGTGGGATTCCCAAAACCACCCCAGGGCCTGGTGGGGCTGGGAATGCTTGGCCATGGATGCCCCTGCATGTAGCCTTGCCAAGGGCTGACCTTGCGACATTGCGCCGGAGCAATGACCAAAATCCCGGCAGCTCCAAGGGGTCTGGAGGCAAGAGCCAGCCCAATCCCAGTGTTCCCAGCAAGGCCGAGCTCTGCAGCCCCACAGAACCAACCCACCCCTCGGCACTGCCTCCTTTCCCAGGCACCTGCCACTTCCCCGTGTCCAGGCAGGATGCAGGATCCTGCTCTCACACGGATCCCTGTGTTTAGCGAGATGAAGGGAAAACACGCTGACTTTGGGATATGATTTCCCATCCCGAGGGTTTGTGGGTTGGGGTTTCCCTCCGGGGCACTCGGCATCGCCTGCTCAGCAAAGCCCTGCCGGCAGCAGCGCCTGCGGAAGGACAAATCCCTGTTCCCGGGGCTGGTGGCGGAGCAGGATTGGTGCAGGAGCAGCCGTCAGGAACAGCAATTCCAGGCACCGCAGCCAGCGCAGCCTTTGGCGGTTGTCATGTCCTTGGCAAGCGCCGAGTGCCACCCACACCGAGCAAAGCAATTAAAGCTCTAAATTGATTTGGGCTGATTAAATGCCCTGGAGCAGCTTCCCGCCGAGCCGGGGTGCGCGGATGGGGCCGGGGTGCGTGGATGGGGCCGGGATGTGCGGATGGGGCCGGGGTGCCCGGCCGGAGCCTGGCAGGTCCGACCCCTCTGGCTGTTGCCCTCCTTCCCTCTCACACAGGCGCTGGGAACCCGCCTGACTCATCCCGAAACAGATGTTGCAGTTAATGGGGAAGAAATTGGAGGAAGTTTTCCCTCTCCAGGGGAGCTTTCTCCGGCATCCAGCAGCACTTTCCCTCGCCCTGGGCAGAGCCGTGGGGATAAATGGGAATGGCTGGAAAAGGAGCTGGGCTCAGCTACCAGGACACGACAGGAGGCTCCCGCTGCATATCCCAGCTCCAAATCCCAACTTTCAGGGCTGGGTTTATGCCCATGGATAACTCTGCCCTGCCTTTCCCACACGGAGCTCATCCCTGGCTCCTGGCTCCACACGCGCTGCGGTCCTGAGCTCTGGATCCCATCACTGCCGCCCGATCCAAGTGGAAATGCAAACTCTCTGCACAAATAAAGAAGCCACAGACAGGATGTTCAAGAGACGACTCTCGTTCTCTTTTTTCGCTGATTTGGTACAACCACGGGAAAAAACCCAGTCCCAACCTTGTGCAACTCGAGCTTATAAATAGCCCCGGGAACACGGCGGGGTTGGGACAGGGCGGCCAAACCCTGCCGTGCTCCCAAGGCTGGCACCATACCCAGCTGCATCCCACCCCTGGGATGGGCAGGTCAGGGATCTCTGCATGGTTCAGCCTCAAAACACCCTCCCAGCACATTCCCCACCTCTGTCTGGCTCCAATCTGGCGTCATTTCCCCCATTTTTCCACGTGCTTCCCACAGAGCTGTGCCAGGGGCTGGATCTGAGCAATTCACACCCACGGGCCAGGGGACAATTCCCAGTTCTCAGCACCCAAACCCCACCCTTGGCAGAGCAGGATTGATGGGAACGTTCCCAGGGCACAGCTGGGCCCTGCTCCATGGATTCCCCCATCCATGGCATGGCCCACCTGCTCCCATCCCCGTCCTGCGGTGACAGCTCCCTCCTGGAACGATGGAAGTGCCACATCGGGAGATTTATCGGTGATTTCCGATTCCTGCCGGAGCTGTCAAAGGCCACTGACAGCTCTTGGAGCAGGGATGAGGAATTGCTGGGCATGGACACTTTATTCTTGCCTTGGAGCCCTTCAGCAGGTGACAGACGGGATGTCACCTGCCCACGGATTTATGAGCAGAGCTGGCATCAAATCCTGGAATGGTTGGGGTTGGAAAAGACCTTAAACTCATCCCATTCCATTACCTGCCGTGGACAGGGACACCTTCCACAGACCAGGTTGCTCCAAGCCCTGTCCAACATGGCCTCAGAATAAGAAATTCCATTAATAAAATCCCTACAGGGCTCCAGGTTTGGATGCTGAGCATTCCACTGGAAAATGGGAGATGCTAGCACGTTTCAGTCCCTTGTGCCAAATTCTCAAACATCCATATGCAAACCTGCTTTATTTATGATCTTTTAATAAATAAAGCCAGTTTTCCTTGCAATCAACATCTGGGAAGTCACCATTCCATGGCGCAGAGCTTTGCAGGGACACGTATTTTGGAAGTTGACTGCCAATGGCGCCATCCTGCTTCCCATCACTGGGATGGGCACAGGGACTGCTCAGCTCTGGGCTGGGAAGCAGCTCCTTACGGGAAGGCTCAGCATTCCCGCCAGCTCTGAGCAATCCATGCCTTTTTCGGGGTTTTTTTGGCCGGGAGGGGTGGCCTTAGTGCAGGTTCCCTGAGCTCCGGTTGCCCTGGAATTTGTAGAAATAACAGCAAAATATGTTTTATTGCTGAGCCTTTGCCAGGCTGGGACTATTTCTGGGATGAGGGAGTTGCTCAGTGGTGTCACGGAGATGTGGGGGTACCTGTGCCCTCACTGGGGTCCCCCACAGCATCTTCCTGGGATGGATCTGGATCGTTGATCCCAATACCCGGAGCTCACCTCCACGCTGGATACAACCCTTTCCCAGGGCTGGCACAGGAGCCCATTCCCAAAATCCAGCTGTTATCTAAGAATTATTAAAATAGATCCAGAAATAGTGGGATCTATCCAGAGGGTGCTGTTGATGGAAGCCAGATCCAGAATTTGCCTTACAAAGCAAAAACAGCCGAGCCCAAAGGGAGGGGAAGCTGTGCCACGGAGCCACGGGAATGTTCCGTGTCACATTATTTGGGATTAATGCTCCGACTCGGATGGAAAGGTTTTAACTTAAGGATTCAATTAAGGTTCCTCATAGCCTGATTTAACCTGAGTGGGATTGGGGGATCCATAGAACTGCACAGCAGGGAGAGGCAGGAGCATCCCTGCCCGTCAGGGATTTGGGAAAAGCCGGGAATGGGACAGGATGGCCGCAAGCAGCCGGATCCCGACACTCCCAGAGCACCAGCACTATAAAATTGTGGATTTTTAATTACAGGGGGAAATAATCACCTCAGCTTTGTTCCCAGGAGCGCAGCTCACCTGTGGGTGGGATCCTGGGATGTGCCAGGGCTGGATCAGGATCCACTCCAGGGCTGGGGTTGGCACACAACACATTCCTCAATGACCAGCTGGAGATCACTGGAGTTTATCCAGGAGTGATGGATGCACCAGTTCCCAGCCACACTGGTGACACCGTGGGGACATTCCAGCTCCCAATTCCTGCTGTAAGGAGCTCAGCATTCCTCTCATCCAGCCCCACGAGCGACTCTCTCCATATAAGAGCCCAACATCAAGAGAAAACCCAGCTCTGACTTTACAGAAGCAAAACCCTCTGTTCATTTTCCCTCCGAGAGGGGTTGTTACCCTTTGGAAGACGTCAATCCTGCCCGGACACATAAAATCTCCATAAATTCCAGAGGTGCTTCATGGCTCACATCTGGGACTGGCACAGTCCCTCACTCCTGCCACTTTTGTCCCTGTTTAAAGCTGTGCCACAATTAATGTTCACCCACCGTGGCATCTGCCAGGTGGGAAATCTCCGGGTTTATTGTTGGAGATTCATTTAACATAAATTAATTCCATGGCAGAGCGGGAAAACCCCTGGCATGGGTGAGGATGGAGCCTCCAGCAGGGATTGGCAGCTCCAGCACTTCCCATTTTCCTCCAGTCCTTGATTCATGTAACGCTAATGAATTCCTGATTTTTATTCCCTAAAGGGTGCAGAGGGAATCCCTGTTATCCATGGCCTGGAGTGGATGCAGAAAGTCCCCAGCACTGTTCCTGGAGCTCACATCCAGCTGCTCCAAGAAGGATTCAGACATTGGGAATACCTTATAAATCAAAAGGGATAAACTGAAAATTCGGGCAGGACTCCACAGAATTCACTCACTCTCCCTTAAGACTTTCTGGGGAAAGAACAGTTTGGGAAAAGGGAATTTGGGGTACCCTGGCTGGATGAAGCTTCCCCAGCACATCTGGGTGGGGAGAGGATGTCTGAGGGATTAATTCTGTGTGGAGATCACTGGAACATCAGGAGACCTCTGACTTATCCCCGGCCTTCAAGTGCAGGAATTAATTCTGGCCACGGAATTCCATCTGCTTCTAACACCAGCAGAAGGTGCCTTCAAGGCGCCGTAATTCCCAAGGGAAAGCTAAAGCATTTCCCTGGATACCCCACCTGGAATGTGGAGGCACCGGGGCATCCACCACCCTCAGCCTCGCATCTTTCCAACCTGGCAAATCCGTCAGCGCCGCTGGTGAGGAGCCCCTGCAAAACAATTTCCCTGTGGAAAACAGGGAGCTAATGGGATTTAGGGGAAGAGGAATGAGAGGCTGGATGTAAGCAGATCCAATTAGTGGATGGGTCAATTAAGAGAGAGCTGGTGGGATGTTGGAGATCCCAAATCCCTGAGCACAGCACGGCATCCCGGGAGCGGGTGCTCCTTGCTCTGAGAATCCCACGTGCTTGTCTCCCATCGTTGCTCCTGGAAAATTCCACCATGAAGGATTTAAAGGAGTCATTTATCAATTACATGTGTGCTCCGACAAATTAAAATCTGTCCTCTTGTTTAATTAATAGGGCAGCTTTATATCCGACAAATTAGGGAGCCTCTTGATGAGCTAATTTGTTAATTAATGGAAGACTGGAGGCTCTTCCTTCATTAGATGTTGGCACATCCTTGAATCCAAAGCGCAGCTCCTCCTTCAGGACCCCTGGGCTCAGAATGGGAACAGCCCTGGCAGTGAATTTGCCATGGGAGAGCTCCTGGCATGGCTCCTGGCATTCCCAGGATTTATGGCAGCAGCGCTTTTCCCTTCCCTTTCCCTTGGGAAGATTCATGTCCCTTGTCGAGGAAAAGCACGAGATCCCGTGGCTGAGCTGCTGCCAAACGGAGCCCAGAGCTGCTCCAGGATGGAAAGAGGGAAAGAAATGGATGAAAAATGGGAAGAAAAGCTTCTGGCCCTGTCCAGAGATCTGTGTTGGGGGGGAATCAGTGCTGTGGGTGAAGGATCCGGAGCTCATTCCTGCCCCCGGACACTCGCCAGTGCCACCAATACCCGGATCGCTCCCACAGGGAAAATGAATCCCCCAGGTATATCCAGGCTCATGGATCAGCCCTTTCCCCCATTCCAGACGGCCGCAGCCACCCCCAGCAGCCCCATCCCAGTGCTTCCAGTACAAACCAGTACCAGGACAGTGCTGAGGCTCCATGAGCTGCTCCAAACGATGCCACAGAAAGAAGAATCACAGCAATCCCAGGACAGGGATCCCAAAAGGAGTGTTGGAGTCATCCCCAGTGAGAGCAGGACCAGTGACACCAGTAAGAGCAGCAAAGATCCCGCTGCAAATCCCACTCCACATGAAAAACCGAGAGTGTGGATTCCCAAGCTTGCACCAAGGACCGTTCCCCTCCAAACCAGACTATCCCAAATCCCTTGGAGCAGCTCCCTCGTTTATTTTTAGCCACCAGTGCCTGCTGCACTCACCAGTTATCAAATAAATATGGGAAACCAGGAGAGGCACCCAGAGACTCCCTTATCTCTGTTTTCCATGGACTGGCAGTTCCTGGGATGTGTTTTACCCTCAGCCTTTAAAAAGCAACCCCAGGTTCACTTTCTGCCACATGAGTTTGCCAAGTTTCCAGCTTTCCCTGGATCTTATCCCACCCCTGTAGGTTCTGGAGAGAGGGCAAGGCTTGCTCAGACCTCAAAGCTGCAATAAAGAATCACAGTGAAAAGCAAATTCCTGGTAGATTTTCCACGAACACTTGGCCAAAAAATTAATGTTGCTGTCGAAGCTGCCCCTATTTGGGTGCCTTTTCCAAGAGGACACCGATGCTTTGTGCTCCAACTCTGGCTCCTGATCCATTCTCCAGAAATGCCAGGCACAGGGAACTCAGCTGATGCTGGGACAGCTCCCTAATTCCTGCTGGAATGTGACCCTCAAGCACTTTTCCCAAGGCTGATGCATCTCCTATCCCTGCCCTGTGCACCCACAGCCTCCCTGCCGACTCAGGGGTGCATTCCCACCCTCTGCCGTGATTCCCAACACATTTTGCTCTCCATTCCTTCAGAGAAATCTCAGTTTCAACACCTCCAAGAGCCTGTCTCCCCTCCCCACAAGAAAAGGCACTTCCAGAGCTGTGTCTTTATCCCATTTCGGCAGCAGTTTGCGCTGGAAGAGGGAGAGAAGGAAGCAGATGCTTGTTCCTTGTGGTTTGCCTGATGCATTTCTTCTTCCACTGCCTAACACACCTAAAAAGAGGGGAAAAAAGAGGGATCAGGACACGAGACCTCCAGCAGCTACCCAGCACCTCTGCCAGGACACAGCTGTGTCCCCAGAATCCCTGCACTGCTGTTGCCATGGTGATTGAGCATTGTCCCCCGTTCTGCCACCTTTAAGGAAAAATGTCCCTCCATGGCACAGGGCTGTTCCCAGACCACTCCCAGATGGCCTCTCCTCAGCCTCATCCTGCACCCAGGACATCCCACAGGACATCCCACAGGACATCCTGGTCCCCCAGGACAGGGACTGCTGCCCATGAGGAATTTCCTGCTGACTCCAGCCTGGAACTGACCATCACCAAGGGAAAAAAAAAAATCCAGGAGGATGCAGTCATTCCCACACTTAAACAGGTGGGGTTTAAAGTGAAATCCAAGCAGGGAAGAGCTTGAGGCCATTCAAGACCAGCAGAGGATCTCTGAGCACAAAAAAGCTTGGGGCCACCGCTGTCCCCCTCCCTGGTGGCACTGGCAGCACCAGGGAATCCACAAGAAGTGCCACCCCCGAGTGTGCCAAGCTGCTTCCGTGCCCTCCCAAATGTCCCTGGGACACCCGCTGAGCTTTGACAGCTGCCAGGACCTAAGCAGGGGGCGAGCTGAGAAGCTTAAAGGAAAAATAGCTCCTTTTGTAATGTGCTCCCACAGCACTCCCACCCTCCTGCCCGTTTTAGCCCTCCTCGTCCTACATGGGAGCCCTGGAGACGGGAAATGGGTGGAATTGGGGTTGTTCAAGGATGCATCACACGGGGTGGTGTTCCCCCTACGTGTGGCTGTGGAGGTGTCCACCCTGATCCCACTGCTCCTCTGGCACCCGGGAAACATCACGGAATTTGGGTGGGAAGGGACCTTCCAGATCATCTCATTCCCTGCCACAGGCAGGGACACCTCCCCTATCCCAGGTTGCTCCAATCTGGCCTGGAAGAAACAATACTGATGTATCTGCCTGATCACATCTTCCAGATTTATGCCAGGGAAGATAATCCCAAGGATCAGCCTCACGGCGCTGTGCAAACTCTGGGAAGCATCAGCTCCGTGTGTGTTACACCCCATCCCAGCGCACACACAGGTGAATTTTATCCCGGCACAAACAGTTCCAGAAGGAAGCCAGGGCCTTACTCAACCTCCAAATATGTTTTTCAGGATCAGTGCCTCCAAAGGCAGGAGGTGGGAACGTCCTGGAGAGGGAATGCAGCAGCCTGGGGTGTTTCCATGGAGCAGTGAGATGAGTCAGTGCCATCTGCCGGCTGCAGCGACCCGGGCGCTCCCAAATCCACGGGATTCGGCCTCGGATAGAGAGGAATAAACCCCAGCCTCATGATGAAGCTTCCAGCATCCCTCTGGAACGCTGCTCCAAATGCAAATTCCCCTAAGGGTCGAGATGGGATCCCTTTGGCACAGCCGTGTCCAACCACGTCAGGAACTCTCAGGATGATCCGGCAGGACTGGGAGTTCTTGACGTACCCAGGCTGCAGCTCCAGCATTCCACAGCTCTTCTTCTTCCCACCTTTGGGATCTCCCTTTGCTATTTTCATACATGGAAATCCTGGAGCTGGCCCGGATCCGTGCTGGGGAAGAGCTGTGGGAATGCCAAGGATCCGCAGTGTCCTGAGGGATGATGTGGCATCGTCAGCTTCTACCTCAGCTTGGGCCATTCCAAGAGTACCAAGAGGCTTCAAAGCTGAGATGAAACACCAGGAATTCCTGGCTATCCCTGTTGTCCCACTCTGCAGGAGCAGATTTAATTAGGCAACAGATTCTAAGTGCGTTTCTCACCATTTTTAAAAGGAAAACTCACCCTTGCTCCATAATTATCCCGTAATTAGGCTTAGGTGCCAGATCCCTGGCACTGAGGAAATCACACGTTTCTGTTGAAGCTTCCTCTTGGAGCAAAGAGGGATTTGCTCGTCCTTCCAGTGCTGATTATCCCCCCAAGTTCTCTGCAGGCATTACCAGGCTCTGGCAGCTGGAGCTGCAGGGATGGCCTGGGGCTCCGTGTGCTGGAGAGATCCCAGAGCTGATGCCGTCAGGCTGGGTTAGGGATGATGGCTGATCCGAGCTCATCCAGCTGCTTTTGTCAGTCACAGTACAATCAATGAACATGTGAGGGAACACCAGCTCCGAGAGAGCGGATCCTGCTTTTCCTGCTGAAAACAAGCCCAAAAAGGGGGATTGTCTCTGGAAAAATCCATTTACAGAGGAAGTGGGCTGGAGTGGGGGTAGCACGAAGCTAACGTGGATCAGGATGCTGGGCACGGACACATCTGTGGAGGTGTCCCCTCAGTTTCCGATGAAACACAGCTTAAATTCCCTGAATTCATTTCTGACAAACCAGGTTATTTTTCCCCGCTGGTGATGATCTGCATCTCGTAGAAAACCACCTTATCACCTTGCTAGATGCTGAAATCTGAGGGCATTACCTGCAATTCCTTAAAACATTCTCTCTTCCCTCAGCTTTTGTCGCACCTCTCCCTAATGCTCATCTCCAGGCAAAGGAGAGGCACAGGTGGGGAACACCAAGGCACGCCGCTACTTAACACCAAAAATAAAGAGCGTTTTTTAAGAAGGGCCGGAGATAGGCGACGCGAACTCTGTATCAACAGAAAGAGGTGATTTTCCATGGAAATGGCCTTGCAATTAAATGCAATGTAATTAACCCCTCTACGAGCCCCGAGCGAGGCCTGCTGCGCTCCCGTCGCCTAGCAACAGCACGCCTTGCCCTTATATGGCAACCGTGCCCGCCCTCTCCCCATCCTCCCTTCTCATTGGCTACTCGCCATATGATTGACGTGCGCGCTCGCCAGTGCTCACCCTCCACGAGACTCTCCGCGCCCGGGG